>CM062267.1:8041782-8316782 GCA_031216635.1 Dissostichus eleginoides | reverse complement strand
GTCTGTGTGTCTGTCTGTCTGTCTGTCTGTCTGTGTGTCTGTCTGTCTGTCTGTCTGTCTGTCTGTCTGTCTGTCTGTCTGTCTGTCTGTCTGTCTGTGTGTCTGTCTGTGTGTCTGTCTGTGTGTCTGTGTCTGTCTGTGTGTGTGTCTGTGTGTCTGTCTGTCTGTCTGTCTGTGTGTCTGTCTGTCTGTCTGTCTGTCTGTCTGTCTGTCTGTCTGTCTGTCTGTCTGTCTGTCTGTCTGTCTGTCTGTCTGTCTGTCTGTCTGTCTGTCTGCCTGTCTGTGTGTCAGTGCTCTGCAGTCCATCTCTCAGACGGTCTCAGCTCTGTATCCTCACTGGGCCTCACTGCAAACACTCGGTGAGAGTTTTATTATTTGTCTCTATTCATTTAGTGGAACATTATTCAGTACACTCAAATTAGTAGAGAGTTAGGGATCCGGGTACTTTTATTACACAATGTTTTCTCTATACATCCAGGATGTTAAATGATGTTTAATAAACGTCCTGTTCTCTTCGTTTTTCTGTTGCAGAAGGCAGCCGATTGGCTGAGGGGCGTGTCATCAGAGCAACAGCCAATGAGAAAAGCACAAAGCACACTGAGCCGCCTCCCTCTGTTGCCAAGACAACAGGTCTGGTTTATGATGAGAAGATGATGGAGCACCTGAACCTGTGGGACAGGTGAGTGACCTCCACCTATAGATACACTCTATATGTATGTTATATATAGAAAGTAACAGCAGGACCAATTTTAATTTTCTAAATGACAACTTTTTTAAACTTTTTTATTTTCGGGAGGCATGTTGCTACATTACCTTTTTATTGTGTGTGTATTTAAGCAGTAGGAGATCTGAGAGCTTGTGTAGGGTCATAACACACAGTTCTAATGATATTTATATGCTGTTTATGTAAGATTGTAATCATATGAATAAACCTTGTCTCCGCAGACATCACCCTGAACAGCCTCAGAGGATCTTTAAAATCTTCTCCAAACATCAGCAGCTGGGATTGGTCGGTCGTTGCAAACGGATACCAGTTCGCCTAGCAACAGAGGAGGAGCTGTCCACCTGTCACAGGTATGTACACATTTAGAGAGATCATACAAAAAAATGATCTGTTGTAGGCCTGAAACTGTCAGAAAATAAGTGTGTGTGTGTGTGTCCGGTGCAGTGTGCAGCACATCGAGCAGATGAAGGCCACAGCAGAGATGAAGCCCAGAGATCTGCACAAACTGGGTCTGGAGTTTAACTCCATCTTCATCAACAACCAGAGCTACCAGTGCGCTCTGCTGGCTGCAGGAGGCTGCTTCAGCGCTGTGGAGAGGATCCTCTCAGGAGAGGTAACACACACACACACACACACACACACACACACACAAGTTCAGTCACATACATCACTTTGCTTTAGTGTGTGTATACAGTACATGTTGTTTGTCGAACTGTACCAAACACCACATCAACATACTACAAAAAAGTTGAAAAATACATCTAGACGTATGTTTATGTTAGATTAGATTCAACTTTATTGAACAATGAAATGCAGTTTGCATCCAACCAGAAAGTGAAAAGTGCCTGGGGTTTCAACAAACAATGTTGTAGTAATGTACATTAATGTATAAATATATTTGGATAAGGTTCAGATTTAGAGCACATAGTGTATAAGGTGCATGTTCGCTATGGTAACGCTGCACACGTCTTCTGACCAAACTTATACAAGGCAAGGCAAGGAATATGCCTTTATACAGTACATTTGATACCCAAAGTGCTTAACTGATTGCGCAAGCAGACGCACAGGAAATACATTATTGCATGTGTGCATAGTCCTCCTTCCTCTGGAAACTCCCGGAGAAAACGGTTTAAATTAGCCAATGTAGAAAATAGATTGAAGTAGAAGAAAAATGGAGGAAACAGAAACTGACTGCAGATTGTTTTCGGAAAGACATTTTGGTGAACTAGTATAGTAATATAATACAAAAATAGTTATTCGTTCAGTGCTGAGGTGGCGTTACTGCACATAGTGTATGTACTGTGCAGCTCAGGGTGAGACATGGTACGCTTTACAGATTGTGTTATGACATATCGGGCTGTATAAATCAAATGATTGATTTAAATGTTCCTGTTTCCTCTCCAGGTGAGTAACGGCGTGGCGATCGTCCGTCCTCCCGGTCATCACGCAGAGAAAGACTCTCCGTGTGGTTTCTGTTTCTTCAACACGGCAGCGGTCACAGCTCGCCACGCACAGAAAATATCCCATGATGCACCGCTGCGAGTCCTCATCCTGGACTGGGACGTTCACCACGGCAACGGGACGCAGCACATGTTCGAGGACGACGAAAGGTGAGCATTAAAGTGACGTAAAGTCGACTTAATCAAATGTATGTGACTTGGAGTTGAAGTGACGATGGATTTTCTCTCCGTCTCCAGCGTCCTTTACGTCTCGCTCCATCGCTATGACAACGGATCGTTTTTCCCGTCCTCATTGGACGCCGCCCCGGACAGGGTGGGCGTGTCTAAAGGGGCGGGGTTTAACGTCAACGTGGCGTGGAGCGGCGGGCGGATGGGCGACTCCGACTACCTCGCTGCCTTTCACAGCGTCATCATGCCGATCGCCACCGAGGTAACACACACACACACACACACACACATAAACACACAGGAACACACTCTGATTGGTCTACTCTCTCCCCGCAGTTTAACCCCGGTCTGGTTCTGGTGTCGGCCGGGTTCGATGCAGCTCGAGGGGATCCACTGGGGGGGTACAATATGACGCCGGAGGGATACGCCCACCTGACTCACCTGCTGATGTCACTGGCTGGGGGGCGGGTCCTACATATACTGGAGGTGCACACACACACACACCACACACACACACACACACACACACACACACACACACACACACTTTCTTATGACATGGATTTGATGATTATGTGAAATAATCCTGTGACGGTCAAATTGACAATTATAATGATATGTATATAATATTTGCATATGATGTTATATTTATCTTAATTAATAACCATATCATTTAGTTTTCCATTAAAGAAAAGTTACAAAATGTTTATATTTTTCATAAAATGTAATCTTATCTACATGATTATTGCAATAGTTTGGATTCACAGCAAAAATATGATGCTATTTTGAACAAGAAATGAATGATAATAACGCTGGCAATAACAATGTATATTTGTCTTTGGTGGAGGCAGACAAAGGGAAAATAGAAAGAAACGAAAATGATTTAAAGATGCTGGATTATTTACACAATTTTATTAACATGATAACAATATTTTGTGTTGTCAATATCACGTTTATTGTCAATATCACGTTTATTGTCAATACCAATGCAAATATTTAAAAACTAAATTTACATGACATTTCTCTTTTTCTCAGGGAGGTTATAACCTGTCATCCATCTCTGACTCCATGGCGATGTGCACAAGCGTGTTGCTAGGAGACCCTCCTCCCTCTTTGGCGACGCCCCTCCCCCCTCCTCATCACAACGCCGTGGCAACGATCAACGAGGTCATCCGACACCACGCCCCCTACTGGAAGTCGCTACGGATACGCAGTCAGTTATTTTGAAATCAATTCAATTTGTTTCTTTTTTGGTTCATTTTATTAACTTTGTTACTTTGTTTTCAGTCCCAGAGTCTGTCCGGGTGTCCCTGCCTTCCCCAAAGCATCGTGGGAAACGTATTTCTAAAGGAAAAGGCAAGAAGTCAGAGCAAGGCAGCACAAACAAACCACCTCTGCCCCCTACAGAGCCAGAGAAAACAACGGTAGATATGAAAGCCTGTTTGTAGATTAAAATTAGAATGAAGAAAATGAAAGAAAATCTAAAACTGTGTGTCTCCTTATTGTTGTTTTTCTAGTCCAATCAGACGGAGTGTGGTCTAGAGCAGCTCACGCAGGGATTGGCCGGTTTGGACATCAGTCAAACTTCAGCCAATCACACTCCTGCTAAATCCACAGAAGTGGGCGGGGCCAGGCCGAAGGTACGCCAAAGCCCGGAGAAGGTGGAGTCATCTGCAGTGACACCTGAGAACAGCCAATCAGCTCACAGTACACAACCTCAGGTGAGCAGGAAGTCAGATCTTTACAGTGTTAGATATAGTAATAATAATAATAATGCATGTTATTTATACAGCGCTTTTCCTGGTGTTCAAAGCGCTTAAAATATATATAAACAAGAACAACATGTTGATTTATATCAATAAAGTAAATAATACATGGATACATTTTTTAAATATCACTTTTGGTACATTAAATGGCATTTGAATTCATTTATATTAGCTTTCGGCTGTTTTCATTCTCCATAACCTCTCCGGTCTGTTAGTGTTTACATCCCATCTTATTCAAAATCGTATAACTTTTCTCCTGTTTTTTACACATTTTTAACACGGCAGGATGTTGCCGTGGCAGCTCCAGAGTCGGTTGCCCCTGGAGACAAGCCTGCCAGTGAAGCAGGGGCGGGACCAGATGAAGACGGAGCGTGTGGTTGGTCGAAGCCTCAGACCTCTCTGGAGCTGACGTGTGGAGGACAGGCGGATGTGAGAGAATATTATTTATGAATTTTGTTGTCTTGAAACATATTTTATAACCCCGTATTTAAATAGTGGTCCACTGATGCAGTTTTTTGTATTGACTGGGAAGTTAGCTCCTCCCTGGTTCCCTGGGATTTGGATGTTTGCAGAAAATAAGCTCTGTTGCTAACACTCGTTTTATGACCTTTACGTATTTTGTTCAGTGTATTATTCAGTGTATTTTTTTAAGTGTAGATGCAATCACAAGCTAACATTAAGCTATTAGGCTACTTCATTATGGTCACATGAAGCTAAAGGCGGCTAATGTTCTGCATTATGATGTTTAGTCATCTCATTTAGACACTTGTAAAATAAATAAAAGCTTCAGACATTTACCAGTGACGCATTTAATGTTAAAAAACCTCTTAGACTTGTATTAACCACAGAACTTATTTCAGGCTTCTAAAGAAAATCACCAAAAGGCTAACTCATTTCTGAGTTTTATGACTCATTCCTGCACCACTATGTTATCTTGTTCTTTATATCTACCGTCACATTACCAACGTGTCTCTCTCTCTGCCTGTCTGTCTTCAGACCCCTCTCTACGTGGTGGACCCTCTCTCCTGGTGTCCTCACCTGGACGTCGTTAAGCCCCTCCCCCCGGCAGGTATCGACATCTTCCAGTCGTGTAAGGACTGTGGCTCCGAGGCTGAGAACTGGATCTGTCTCACCTGCTACCAGGTGACCTGTCTCACCCCTTCATCACACACTCTGTCTCACCCCTTCATCACACACACTGTCTCACCTGCTACCAGGTGACCTGTCTCACACCTCCATCACACACACTGTCTCTCCCCTCCATCACACTCTGTCTCTCCCCTCCATCACACACTTCTCACCCCTCCATCACACACTGTCTCTCCCCTCCATCACACACTCTGTCTCTCCCCTCCATCACACACACTGTCTCTCCCTCCATCACACACACTGTCTCTCCCCTCCATCACACACGTCTATCCCCTCCATCACACACACTGTCTCACCCCTCCATCACAGTCTCTCCCCTCCATCACACACACTCTCTCCCCTCCATCACACACACTGTCTCTCCCCTCCATCACACACACTGTCTCTCCCCTCCATCACACACTCTGTCTCACCTGTTGATGATGTAAGGCGTCTCACCTGCTGTCCTCCTGTCTCAGGTGTTCTGCGGTCGTTATGTTAACGAGCACATGGTGACTCACGGCGTTGTGTCTGAGCACCCGATGGTGCTGAGCTTCTGCGACCTGTCTGTGTGGTGCTACCTGTGTGAGGCCTACGTGCACAACCAGGTGAGGCTTTATTAGTTTCACTACTGTTATTATTATTATTAATATTATTATTATTGTACTTTTTTTCAAAACGTTTATTGGGTTTTTTACTAATATAATATATTAACGGTATTATTATTTTATGGCATTTATAATGATATGATTTTTATTTTGTATTTGTTTCATGAGCACAGACTGTTATAGACATATTGGTTCTGAGGTTAACTTTTATTATTTTATATTTTTTAATATTATTCTTAACATTTGAGGTTAAGAGATTTTATATATATTTGTATAATTAATGAGAATAAAGGATTTGTTTTATTTCTAATTCCCCCTTAGGGTGTTTCTATTAAAGATTGTAATAAAGTTGAAATACCTTTATTTGGGAGCTATTCCAAGCAAATATTGATATATTTAACTTCACAGCAAATACAGCCCTAATATAAGTACTTTATTATTATCATTATTACATTTGTTATTATTGTTAAGATTATTATATTAATAATAACACATATTTTACCTAATAAACGCTTAAACCTTTATTTCCTTTAGATTCTGTTTGAAGCTAAGAACTCAGCGCACTGCGCCAAATTTGGAGAGGAGATTCCCCATGGAGCTGAGAGGAAGACGAGGAGGTGAAGGAGAATGGGAGGACATGATGAAGAGGAGGAGCTGAAGATAAGGATGCAGGTGTAAACATCTGAATGTTGTTCCTGTTTCTCTGTCCTTCTTCTCTCAGTGTGATTGGAGTGACCTCAAACACAGTGTGTCAAAGCTGCCAAAACACGAACACATGAAGAAGTGATGTTTTATATTTTTTAACTGCAGATCGGTGCTCATTATCATCATCAGCACAAACTTTATCGAACAAAAAAGAGACAGCAGAGGAAGAAGAGTGGTGATGATGTCAGAAAGAGGCCACGCCCACAAACAGTGACTCAATAACGTGAAATCTGCAGTTTTATTTTTTTTAGACTTTTTGCATGTATTTGGTGTTCTTTCATAACACACTTGAAAGATGTTAGTTTTGATTAATTACTTCCAAACTCCCATTACTTCCTGCAATATATCTGCCTTCAAAAGATGCCACAAATGGCCGACAACGATCGATGTCTAGCTCACTTTACTTTAAAAATAATTTATTACTTTGTATAGTGTCAGAAAATACCTAAACCAAGTTGGTTTGTTTTGCAAACAGGTTGCCGTGTTTTCTTGCTCAAGATTAGGTTTGCTCAAGATTAGGTTTTCTTGCTGAGATTAGGTAAAAAGATCACGTTCTGGGAAGAGACACGGAGAAAAATAAAGAAAAAAAAGGGATGATTATTTCAACCAGAAAGAAAAGAAATGGATGAAACTCTGATATACATTTTCAAATAATTCAATGTATAATCTGCACTTTTTAATTTAATTGTTTTACTGATTCTTTATATCACACAGTCTGGCGGTATTAGAGCATTACCTCACTTCAGAAGTGTTAAATATTTTATTCTTGGAAACAAAGTTATGCATCTTTAAACTTTAACATTTAAGTTTGTAGCTGCACACTCTAGAGTTTTATATTAAGGTTTCCGCTTTAGTTTGACAAGTCTGAACATTTGGTGTTCTGTCGGTAAATTAAACTTCTGTGTTTGAAGGTTTTCTCTTTAAAGCTGAGCAAATGTGAACAAAATCTGAGGAGAGTTTGATTTAAAGACTCTGAAGGTAGTGTTAGGGTGGAGATAAGAGAAGGTGTGTGTGTGTGTGTGTGTGTGTTAAATTAAGAGAATTGAGCCGCATTTAAACAATGTGTCAAACATCAGTGTGTGTGTGTGTGCGTGTGTGTGTGCGTGGTGTGTGTGTGTGTCATATTACATTTTTTTGAGCATCCTGTTTGTTTTATTTCTATTAAAATGTCTGTATGTATATTTCTTTTCCTGCATCGGTCACTTATTATTAATTAATGCTGGACAGATTGTTACGATACAGTTTCGTAAAGCAGGTACATGTCTCTCTGCTTTTAAGGAAAATAAACTTTTAAACAAACGAAATAAAAAGTATACTTTTTATTTTTATATATATATATTAATTACTGAAACTGGAAAGTTTTATTTTGATGTTGATTTCTGCTGAAAGAACTTAATATTTAATAACTGATTAAAACATTTCTCAGAAAGATAGTTTCTGTAGATACAAGTACACATTATTTTATTATATTAAAACGTAAAACAGCTTATATTTCACCATGCTACCATCTGGGGGCTTTTATTCTGAAACTAGCGTTGTACGGGCTACTGTGATAATATTTGTGAAAATTGTAATCATAAAGTGATGATCATGAAGGCACCGTGAAAAGCATTAACTCTTTTATTTTGAAGATCATCTTGTTTTAAGGAAATGTATTTGCCAATAAAAGGTAGGGAAATCCAAATAAACAAAGTCATAGATACATTTTTACAAATATTGTGAAATTTGTATCATATAGTGAAAATCAGAAAGGCACCAGACAGCGCTAACACATACAGTGTGCCACAAAGAAATGACATATAACGTTTATTTTATATAAAAATATGTAATTGATAAAAGCTATGATATAATAATAATAAAAAGTATTATTGCACCTTATAAGGCAGATCATTCTGCACTCAAACAAAAGGAAGAAAGATGTGGTATTGCCTCCTTTTATTATAGTTTTTTTATCACCTCTTTATCTTTTATCACCACTTTTTTGCATCCCCTCCTTTCATTTTCTGTAATTTCTTCCCCCACTCCTGTCCCATTAGGAGCCAGACGACAGTGAAAACGCTCCCGGTGTCATTACCGGATCAATTAAAGTTTTTCAGCAGTGAGTCTTCAGTGGATTGTTTTCCATCGCATTGCTGAATTATAATAACTCACAGGGAGCCGTTCAGGTCAACAGCGCTGAGTCTGCAGACTCCCCGAATTAATTCATTCAGTCATTCTGCCTTTATTGATCACGAGGGAAATTTGGGTTGCGCTTCACACACTGAAAACACACACAGCAGCTAATTACACAGCATACAGAAAAATCATATAAGTAAACGTCGGTGGATAAGAGCAGACAGGGAGTGCAGAGCAGTTAAAAATCTTAATATAAATGAGATACAGAGACACGAGAGGCGCGCGGCATCATTTTAATGTGCAAATGGAGTAATTGCAGTGGGTATAAACGACTCCCGGCTTCTTTTACTCAACAACATTCATGTTTTCAGTCTGCACAAATAAAATGTACTGTCATTTCTTTCCTTCTTTTGAGTTTTACATCTAGGGTGTTTAGAGGACAGTGGCAAAATATACCTAAGCACCTTAACTTACGTACAAATTGTACTTTACATGAGTATTTTCCTATTTTATGCAGCTTTATTATACTTCTACTTTACTACATCTCATTTGACAGTTTTTCATCACCTTCAATAACGTTTTTCTTTATAGTTAAAGGGGACCTATCATGCAAAATGCACTTTGTGATGTCTTTTATACATACATATGTGTCCCCGGTGCGTCGGGGAACTCACGCAGCGTCAGAAAATAAAACCCTCTCTCTTTTCCTCCGTACCCAAATCTTTTAAAAACAGGGGTACAACGAGCGGATACAGATTCCATCCGATCTGACGTCAAATCGGCAGCGGACCCACAGAAAGTTGCTATCAGAAACAATGCCTGACGTGTTTTTGACGTAATCTCGTCTTTGTTTACATTAGCAAGCCTCGCTAACACTCAGAGCTAACCTGTACTGTGTAGAGCACATGTGTTTAAAAAGTAGGAAATAAAAAAAGAACTCACCTTGTGATAAACCTGCAAGAGAAAAAGCATTTGAGCTCCATACTATTTCAGAAATAATCCTTGACGTGGTTTAGAACAGGATTTATCACAGCAGAATTTAACTTTATCTCCGGTAGAATTCTGATCAGGCATTAGCTCCGCCTCCTCTTCTTTTTTTTTCTTCAAGCTAAGGACCCAAGATCCGCGTTTCTCTAACAGGGCTGCAAAAGAGGGGTTTGAGCAGTATGAGGGATGGCTGCAATGGTGAACTGTTTGGTATTTTGAAAAAAAAAACTTCACAGACATGTTTTATATAGGTATGGCCCTACAATATATGTTTCCAATATAGCATGATAGGTCCACTTTAATTATTAATATTAGATATGTGTTAAAGTAGGCTATAACTAAAATATGCAGCAGATTGTAAATTGGCCTCCACAGTTTCACTTGCTATTGCAGACCTTTGTCACAAGGTATGTTACACCACCATTATGAGCTCTCTTCATGTTAATTAATGTACGAATTTTTTTTACAAAAAAGTAGGTAAAATATCTTATAAAACATTCCTGAACAAATATGTAAAAGGATGTACAATTTGTTGATATTTTATCTGTTAAAATGTATGGTGGTTTTGCTGTGTTAAAATCCGAAATATTTCAACATGTAATCCCTTTATTGCTGTAGTCAATGCTAATTTTTGCTAGCTTTTCAGTTAGCATAACAAAGCTAGCTGTTTGTTAGTAGCAAAACAACGCTACTATGTAGCTAGCATTACAAAGCTAGCTGTTAGTTGCAAATCAACGCTAGCTATGTAGCTAGCATTACAAGCTAGCTGTTTGTAGCTAGCATTACGAAGCTAGCTTTTTGTAACTAGCATAACAAGCTAGCTGTTTGTAGCTAGCATTACGAAGCTAGCTTTTTGTAGCTTGCGTGATAAAACCCAAAACTCCAATTATGCAATGCCACTAAACTCTGTCTTTATTACTTTTCTGTTGAGTGTAAGCATAGGCTTCTTGAGAAAAGTTGATAATTCACAACCAAATATACTAACCTGATGTGATATGAAGGCAGAACAAGAAACACAACACATTGAATGTGATGTCTTAGGTCCATTCAATATTTTCATGGTGTTATCCTTTCTGGTTGTAAAATCCTTCCTGTTGTCTCTATGTTTCATTCTCCATGATGTTTTTTGTTTTGTTCTGTCACAAAAATGGCAATTAAAGTGCTGTTTCAGCCTCTCAAATATTGATATAACCAGTTTTTTTCTGATATATTTGTGTTTTAACTGACCAAGCAAGACATTCATACACTGGGATGGATGTTTTTTTTTATTTCTTTTGCATAGATGGTAAAAACTTTTAATTGATGATGAGAATAATCATTAATTGCCGCACTTTGTAACTGTAATTGTCACTTTGACGTTAAAACTTAAACTCATAAGCATTTAAATGTATAATTTTACTTTCAGGACTGTGTAAAGATGACAGAAAGATCAACACCAGGACACAAGAACAACAACAAGATGGCGCGAAACCAACAGCAGTATAGCAGCAGAGCTCTAATGTTGCCTCGCAGCTCTGAACAAAGCCCTAAAAGTTCCCCCACAGTGTGATTATCTGCTCATCACGCACAGAGGAAGAGTGTTGTCGTGAACAAGAGGTGTCTCTTCTATTAATTTTATTTCTATGGTGACTGCTTATAACGCCGGCAGGTCGGCCTCCATGACCGAGTCCCAGTAGGATCTCATCCTGCTGCTGCTCATCTGACAGCTGGAGAGAAGAGACGAGGAAAATCAGTTTATACAGCCCCACTGTGAAACACTGCTGATGGCTTAACACACATTCACATACACAAATACACACATGCACACACACACACTCATTCACACACACTCATTCACACACACAGGCGAATGAAAAATATACAAGTACACAATGTTGAAGCCCATGGCGTGCAGTCTAAAGGGGACCCATAACCTTGAATGAGGGGAATAGAAAGTGTATGTGTGTGTGAATAAGTGTGCATGTGTGTGTGTGTGTGTGTGTGTGTGTGTGTGTGTGTGTGTGTGTGTGTGTGTGTGTGTGTGGTAATGAGAGAGTGGGTGGTTGTGCAGAAAAAGGAAGTGGCGAGGAGAAGATAGATGTAAACGCAAAACGACAGAAAGCAACAGATGAGAGAAAAGGAAAAGGACACAATACTCAAACAAAGAGAGGAGAAGAAGGGGAGGGAGACAAACAACAAAAAGGTGAGAGAAAGGGGGGGTTAAAGAAACTTGTTCGCCATAAAGATAACTTTGAACAGCGAGGTAAATATATAGTGTTTGTGAGGTAAATACTTTTGATTATTTTTTGTAAAGAATATCATCACCACTTTATCAGTGTGGAAACCATGTTGTTTTATAATTGTATATGATAAGTATTAGGTATTAGAAGTAGACATAAGTTACTACATATTGAATTGATAACTTGAAGTACATGCAAGGTATGAATGAAAAACTTTCCCAGTACTTCTACTGCAACAAACATAGGGAAAGACATATTTGTTCTTAGGAAATATGTAACATTTTTCTATATAACTGAGCAACAGTCATTTTATTTACCGTGTAAAGTACCTTAAACTAAAGTACATGGGTCTGATGATAATAGTACAATTATACATTTGGAGTTATAACAGAATGTTTTTCACATAATGAAGCAACATCACAATACATATCGTTATTGTTTTATCCCCTACATTCTCTGTCATATCCAATAGGGGGCGACAAAAGTTTGTTTGTGTAGAAGTCCACGATAAAAGGACCCTTCTTCTTCTCAGGATTCATTGTCACAGTAAATATTTTATGGTCTCGATCGTCACTTTCAAGTCTTCTTCAATGCAGCAGGATGTTCATTTGGGCAATTTTGGCAACATTTAGAGTAAACAGAGGATGCAAAAGTGACTTTAAAGGTCCCCTATTATACTGTTTTTCATCAATATATTATAGGTCTCAGATATATACAAACATGTCTCTTTGGCTCCAAACACCAAACAGATCATTGCAGCATCCCATAATCCCCTCTGTTTCAGCCCTGTTTCAAAAGTGCTGATTCTCTGTCTGTTACTTTAGATGAAAATAAGGAGCCCCTCCCCACGCCCCTCTGAGAGAGATTTGGTTAAAAAGAACACAATGGTGCTCTAGGAGGAGATTCAGGTGATAAGGTGGTGGGGGGGGGGGGTCCAGGTTTTCATCTTACAACTTCAAACCTTTCAAAGGATAATTTAATTTCCGTTGTTGAAGTTCATTTGAACATTTTGGTCACTTAAATTTGTCTTGTTCAGAGTTTAAAAGTACTTAGCTCAACCCTCTGTCATTACTGGTTCCCAAAAAAACAATAGGTCACAAAAACCAAGATATCGACGGCACAAATACCAAACTCGAGGCTTCAAAACTGTAATCCCAAATAAAAACAATATGTTATGTTACATGGACTTCTTTGACTTCCTGTATAGAGTCAATTTGATGAAAAAAGGATTATGTTTATTGTTCAAAATTCAATAACCACTAAATATTCAATTTTCTCGACTGATGAATGAAAAACAAAATGGAGGTGCGTCAATGTGTTCATTAAGAGAGTCGCATTGATGTTTGTTATTTTCTTATGTTATAGATGTGTGTTACGCTGCTGGTGTTTTATGATTTTATTGTATGATTTGACATGAATGATTCATGAGAGGCTGCTGTTGGTGTTTTAATAACCAACGCCTGGAGCATCTCTCTTCCTCTCTTTTTCATTATCCGTCCATCTTTTCTTTCTCTCTGACTCATTTTCTATCCCTCTCCCCCTCAGGTCTCTCTCTCTCTACCTGAACACGTTGAATAACGGCAGGGAAAAAAAAGGACATGTCTATTCCTGCTGTTTCTTCTCTCTCCTTTACCTCATATTTGGACTTTCTCTCCTTCACTTTCACTTTCTCGCTCTCTGTGTTTCTTCTTGCTATTGCAAATCATCGATTTTGAGAGGGCAAGAAAAAGACAGAGGAAACTTATCTCCTTCCTCTTTCTTTGCTTATTTCGTTAGTTATGTTGGTTAGTTAGTCACTAAGTTAGTACGATGTGTTCAGAAAAGTCAGTTTTGTTGTTGTTTTAGGTGAAAGTCAGCGGGAGCCCCGGTATCAGAGGAAGATTTACACCCTGCAGGACTGAATTACTCAAAAACAGAACATCATGGCTGTCAAATAACCGGTAAGCCTGATCAATATATTATCAAACATATCATTGTCAGTGGTGGAGGAAGCATTCAGACCTGATACTTAAGTAATATGGATGCTAAATTGTAAACATACTCTGTTACAAGTAAAAATCCTGCATTTAAAATATTACTTAAGTTAAAGTACAAAAGTATTGGAATGGAAAGGTTCTTAAAGAGGCCCCATTAGGTATTTGGTTGTTTTTCCCTTTCCTGTAGTTTGTTATATGGTTTCTGTGCATGTAAATGGTCCGCAGAGGCTAAAATCCCTGTGTTCCCTCCTCTCCCACACCCCAACCCCCCCGCCTGAAACACCTCCATTGGACTCCTTTGTTTACTTCAGGAACATAGTGACATCACTATGTAACCGTCGTGCTAACTCAATGTATGTGATAGGTGGCGGGAAATCTCTAAGTGGTTGACCAATCACAACAGAGCCGGCCAGCTGACCAATCAGAGCAGACTGGGCTCTGGTTTCAGACAGAGGGTGAAAAGAGGAGCTGCAGATCAGGCAGTAGGAGAAAAATAAAGAGCTTTTTCAACATTAAAGCATGGAAACATGTTCCGGTAGAGGAACACAATACTAATATGAAGCTGAAAATAAGCACAATATGACCTCTTTAAAACTTAATGAAACATTTGACAGTTTCAAAAATCTCAAACTAATTTGTCGAACGATAACAAGTGTTGAAAGAAAATGATAACCCTTCTCATATCTTCTACGATCACTGCTGGTTGATGTGAAATGCATGCTGGGATACCTATCTTTGCCAAGCTCTCATATGGTAAGGTTACTTGGTAAATTGGGAAACATTTGGCCTGTTCTTGTCTAAATGTGATTAGATGAGACTGATGACACGAAACAAGAGCAGACAAGAAATCAGAGTGAGAAAAAAACACTCATATCTCTTATCGTTTCATATCAATAACACACGCTTGCTTCAGTATACTGACTCCCTGTGTGTGTGTGTGTGTGTGTGTGTGTGTGTGTGTGTGTGTGTGTGTGTGTGTGTGTGTGTGTTGAGACAGTGTGGGTGATCTGACTTCCTGCTGTGAGGAAACTCTTCCGATGGAGACACACTGAAACTGTTCAGATCTGAACTGGTGTGGAAACACAATGAATCAGACACACACACACAAACACACACCCATACACACACCCATACACACACACACACACCATCAGGGTTCAGGCAAGTCAAGTCTTCACGATGATGAGTCTTTGAAGTAGATCTTCTCAGTGTGGCAGGAGCTTCGCTTTGTCATCGCACAAATAGTTTTGTCATGTCAAACTTTGTGTATTGAAGTTTTGTCACAAACAAAACCATTAAGCGGGTGCAGAAAATAAAGAAGTGTGACTTAAAATAGAGAGACTTGGAACATAACGGTGAGTACATTCAATGTTTTTGTTTCGGTCTGGGAGGCTGCTACAGTAAATATCCTGTAAAACCAAAACTAGAACTAAAATCATGCTCAACATCTCCATTGAGCGGCAGGGTTGGTGTTGATTTCACAGGCACTCAACATGTAGCTGATTCAAAGCTGTGATATTTTACACATTTCAACAATATAAATCGCGATCTAACACTATTTAAAATCTTTCTGATAAAAGCTTTTGCTTAGACTGTTTTAACTCAGGGAACTCACTCTGTTTAACTCTGTATGTTTTGAGAAAAAAAAAAAGAAGAAAATTCAGAATAAAAACAGAAGGAGTTCCCTGGGTGGATTAGTGATTGGTCATTTTCAGGTTTCTGTCTGGCTGCTGAATATCCTGTCTATTTATTTAAAAAGGGAAGTTTCTCTTTTACCGTTATCATCTTGTTTTAGAAACTGCAGCTAAAGAAGCTTCAGTGTTTGACGTTCTGCACAAATCAGATGATTTCAGCCATAATTGTTCAGAAGATTTGAATAATTCCTTTTCTTTTTTGAGATAAAGCAGATTTTTTTTCCACTGTTTTGACATTCATAGTCCCTCTCTTTCCTACAGCGTGGTGTGATGATGGACAGCTAAGAACAACTCTAACACACACACAGATTCACACACACACACACACCGACAGAATGTCACTTCCTCTCGAGGACCCGACCACGCCCCCTCCCCTGACCACTCCTCCTCGCAAAGCCTCGGTCCGCCTGCAAGAGAGGTGAGTTTTAAACAAACGCTTACTAAATATCATAACATGTCCCTATTATCTATAAATGTAATCACTTTTCAAAAATGAATTATGCTCATGCTGTTTTCTGATTGGTTATCCTTGTAGGCGGGGCTCTAACCTCTCGCTGCAATTGGACGTGAGCAGTCTGGGGGCGGAGCCTGTGTGTTCTGTCTCCACCCCAAAGGAGGTGTGGCTCCAGCTGCTTCACACCTCCTCCCGGCCTCTCACACACACCTTGCTGCAGCTGGCGGCCATCGACAAAAACACACTGAATGTAGAGTACCAGGTAAGGAGGTGCATTCAAAGTTACAAAGAATGTTTCATGCATTCATGGCGTTTGTTGTAACGTCCCTGTCTCCTCCACAGAAAATCCCTCCGAACTTTGTGAACGCCGCAGAGCTCGATGTTCAAGGTCACATGATCAAAGACAGATACAAACCATCCTGCCCAGTCAGTAGCTTTCCTTCTCCAATAAGTAGAAACACACCAGACCGTGTTTTTTTTTACACTTGTTCATGATTGTGGTGTGTGTTCTTTAGACCCTGAGAGCCGGGTGGTCCTGAGGAACCTGGAGGAAGAGGCGTCGCCAGACCGCTACATCAACGCTAACTACATCAGGGTCAGAGACCTACATTATTTCATATTGAGTCAAGGCACATGCATTTGTCATTTTTGGCAGCTATTTTTCCATTTAGTATCAGGTTAGGGCGAGATATCAGGTTATATTCCATTTCCCTAACCACAGTAGAAACATCTCCATTGGACTCCTTTGTTTACTTTAGTAACATAGTGACATCACTAGTTAGCATTGCAGAGTTTTAATAATTTGAATGAAGCCTGGAAAATGCACAAACTAAAATGTTCATGTGCACATCAAAAGGATCTCAAAGTTCCCTCTTTATTCAGTATTACTTATTTATCAAAATAAATCTGTATTGTAAGAAACCTCTTTGAAAAATGTTAGCTGTAATCAGATCATTGGTTCGAGTGTCACCGTCTCTTCTTTAACTTTGAACTTTATTATTTCATTATTCAATCCTCATTAAATGTGTTTACTGACACTGAAGAAAACACGTTTCCAAATGAAAACAAGCTGATAGAGTGTGACAGCGCTGTCACTCAGCGTGGGCGTCTTGTTGTGTGTGTGTGTGTGGTGTGTGTGTGTGTGTGTGTGTGTGTGGGACACCTAAACAGACAGAAACTCAGATATGAGCCGTCGGTTTGTCAGCGTAGGAGTGTGACAACCAGGAAAACCACAGGAAGTGAGGGAGGAAGTGACACGTCCGTAAATGACTAACCCCCTCCCCCCCCCTCACCACCGGCCCACGCATCCCTCACACTCTGCCGCCTCAGCGCTGTGTGTGTGTGTGTGTGTGTGTGTGTGTGTGTGTGTGTATGTGCGTTTGTTGTTGAAAAGCAGATGTGCAACAACATCTACAAATTGTTTAATAGAATAACAAACACGTACAAATTAATTTACATGTACAGGTTAATATACAATAAACGTACATCTGTGACTGATTGGACACTTTTGTTGTTGTCCCGGTTGTTATTGAGGAAGAGAACAGTCTTGACTCTTCACTTCCTGTCTCATGAGGTCCAAGATGTTTTGTGGTTTCAAAAGTAGTCATATCTTGTGCATGATGCAGTTATGGGTTTCTTAAAAATGTAACCACTTTCAGCCTTGCACAAAAAAAGTTAGAAAATGCCTCCTGTAAGTCCAACAATTTATGCAAGTTATTAAATGGCAGAATAAGCCGTATTTACATGTTCAACTCCAAAATAAATATGAACTATCAAATAAATGCAGCATCCAAGGATCTCAAAAGCAAGGGAAGGTATCCTTTAATCCAGATACAATTTTCAAGAGCAACTTACAGGTGCACATCACTGTTGGGTGATTCAGGAGGGATAAAAACACTGCTGTTCAGACTGCTATGAAGTTACTCGATGAGAGAGCAAAGAAGTGGATGTAGCAGTCTCAAAGTTCTTGTTTTTTTTGGAGCTAACAGGACAAGTCTGAACAATGTTTTGGTTCTGTTTTTGAGTTGTGCATTTACTTTATTATCAGAATATCAATCACCTGTAGAGTATGACAGTAACCTGTCTTTAATGTGCTATTAACATGCATTTCTATCAATTAATACATTTATGGATTGATAGATATTGATTGATACGTGATGATTGGTTTATGATTCTGTTTTTTGATTGGTAATTTGATTAATTTATACATGTTTTAATGGTTGTTTGATTGATCAGATGGTTGGATGAGTGATTGAGATATTAACTGATTCATGTATTGGTTGCTCGATTGACTGATTGATTGATTGATTGATTTATTGATTTATTGATTCATTGGTTGTCATTGGTTGGTTGATTAATTGGTTGATTGATTGATTAATTGGTTGATTGATTGATTGATTAATTGGTTGGTTGGTTGGTTGGTTGGTTGGTTGGTTGGTTGGTTGGTCGGTTGGTTGGTTGGTTGATTTATTAATTGGAAGACCTCTCTGTGCTGCAGGGTTACAGTGGGGCCCCCAGAGCTTACATTGCCACCCAGGGGCCGATGTTGCACACCGTGGGGGATTTCTGGGACATGGTGTGGCAGGAGAGGAGCAGCATCATCGTCATGGTTACCAGACTGAAGGAGAACAACGAGGTTTGTCGACTCCTCAGCTCCTCTCTACTGTTTTCATGTCTTTTTTATCTTGACTTGTCCTGAAAGTGTGTGAGCTCTGTTTTTTTTTCCAGAAGTGTGAGCTGTACTGGCCACAGCCGAGGGAGAGGAGGAGGAAGAAGAGCAGGAGGAGTGTGAAGGAGGAGGAAGAGGAAGAAGAGGAGCAGAGGGAGGAAGAGGAGGAGGAAGGAGAGACAGAACGGTTTGGCAGATTCCTCCTCAGAGTGACAGACAGCTGGGAGAAAGACGGCTTCAATGTTACTGACATGGACATCCAGGTACTGTGAAGTACTTTTACTCAAGTAGAGTACTTAAGTACTTAGTTTACTTGAGTATTTTTATTTTCTGCTCCACTTCATCTCTAGTAGTTGTAATTTATACTAATCCTGTGATTGAAGGCCTTGTTCACAAACAGGTTTCCAAATATGTCCATCAGAGTGCAACATCTGCCACAGTGATGCCGCAGCGTTATCATCATTTAGAGATAAAGTCGCCTCAGAAATGTGGCCACGTTCTGACAGGAAGTGACACTTTGTCCCGCTGGCACTCAAGCATGAAACATTTGCAAACAAATTCACAACATGTTTATGTAGAATTGCATTGACTACACCAATCAGTCCAAACTGCAGAGCTAAATAAGGAAATCTTAAATTAAAGTGTTTTTTTTTTTTTAAAGCTATAGCACACATATGAGCTCTAAGCATTCATGTTCTTTCCGCCTCTGTTGAGATAAAAATCAACTCTTGGTTTCATCATGATGGACGCCCTTCTGTGTTTCCATCTACTGAATGTAGACGGAGAACTTGTTTTCGTATGATAAAATTACCACATTAACAAAGTACTTTCCAATGAAAACGGAACACATTTCAGAGCGCGAACAAAAAAACAGCAACCAAACAGAGTGAAACTTACAATCACATACTGTAGTTCTAATATGGATTTTGGACTTTAAAACTTAAAACCATTCAATATTCTATTCCATATTATAAAGGTTGTGTTTAAAGAAAATAGCTGAGAGCGTATGCAACTTTTTTTTTGTCTTTCCATTTGGTTTACATTTTAACACAAATCTCTGAACGGAAAATGTTGTTTTTGTGTGTGTGTGTGTGTGTGTCTGTGTGTGTGTGTGTGTGCGTGTGCGTGTGCGTGTGCGTGTGCGTGTGCACGTGCGCGTGTGCGTGTGCGTGTGTGTGTGTGTGTGTGTGTGTGAGTAGCTGGGTTCGGAGCATCGTCCCATCAGACACTACTGGTTCACCTCTTGGCCAGACCACCACATCCCACAATGCACTGCTCCCCTGCTGAGACTCGTGGAGGAGGTGGAGACGTACAGGAAGTCCCTCCCACCTCCCAGCTGTCAGCCAATCACAGCCCCCGCCCCGGATCCTGGACCAATCGTCGTCCACTGCAGGTTGGTTCCTGTTCTGGTGCTTGTTGAAGATGTGTGGACAAACGATGTGTTACACGTAAAAGAAATCATAGCATTGTCAGTAAAAAGGGTTGGTGGATGTTACAAGAAGGAAA
Source organism: Dissostichus eleginoides (assembly GCA_031216635.1). Lineage (NCBI taxonomy): Eukaryota > Metazoa > Chordata > Actinopteri > Perciformes > Nototheniidae > Dissostichus > Dissostichus eleginoides. Next base: position 8,296,604 of record CM062267.1, on the reverse strand, counting down.
GTTGAACATTTTCAGGCAAAAAAGTTATGATATTCCAAGAAAAATCTAAATATTAAGTACAAGCACAAACGTTTATACATAAGTACGACAATACTACACTGTAGTACTTCTACTTTGACTCAAGTACAAGATCTAAGTACTTCTCCCACCTCTGTTTATTACCCTCTGAGTCACTTAACGGTAAAACAGCCTCTGAGTCTGCAGATGTTTCGAAAGCTACTTCCTGTTTGAGGACGCATTAAAGAGTGTGTGTGATCAAAGAAGAACTTCTGTGTTGCTCGAGATAAATCTAGAGAGCAAGATTAAAGGACACGGCTCAGTAGTCGCACACAGACCGCAGAGAGAAAACCCTTTTTTTAACAGAATTTGAATGAATTTAGAATTTAAATATGAAACCGAAACCTTTCATGTACTTCTGAAGACATGATGGGAACGTTTGTAACCACAACAGCAAACATCTTGTACTTTGATCTGAAAACACTACTAACTGCTTTCCTAACTTTAATTTTTTTATTTTCCATAATTTATTTAATTTTATTATCTATTATTTTATAATATATATATTTTTTGGTTTATTATTTATTTTATATTATATGATTGTTTATTTATTTTATTTTGTACTCCTTTTTATGTCTAGGGGTAAAGAAGAAATGTTTTATGTATCTGGTATTCCCTGTACAACTTGATGCATTAGCAGACTTCAAATATATACACATATTGTATATATAACCAAAATAAACAAACATTAAAGGAAAAATAGAAGACATAATATCCTCTTCACTCTATAACCATCATCCTCATGGCTGCCAGTTTACTGACTTTACATTGATTTTATCATTTGAATTGTATGTTTTGAAAATGTAACAGTACCATTTGATCCCAGCTGCGGCTGCACAGGGTCTTGAAGGTGTTGTCCCCCGTTAAACGTCTCGTCTGCACTTCTCCTCTCCTCTCAGTGCAGGTATCGGCAGGACCGGGTGTTTCATCGTCAGCAGTATCGGCTGTCAGCAGCTCAGAGACGACGCGCAGCTCGACATCCTGGAGACCGTCTGTCAGCTCCGACTCGACAGGTTGGGAAAACTCTCCTCTCTCTCCTGTCTGTGTGTTTTATCAGATTCTTGTCTCTATATCTGGGGTGTTACATTTTGTTTTTTCCCCCCGTCCTGTGCAGAGGTGGTATGATCCAGACCACAGAGCAGTACCAGTTCCTGTACTCCACTCTGGCCCAGTTCAGCCACCAGCTGCAGCTCAACCAGGTACTCCAGCCTGATCCCTGCATCATGTGTCCTGCTGGGAAATTGTGTTTTTATGGATTATATCACATAGAAACTACAGATATCACAAGCATATCTGGTTAAAGTTAAGACACGAATTCCAACAAGGTACCAAAATAATAGAACATGACGAAGCACAAAGCATTTAACATAAAACAATATTCAGAAACTATCCTGAAACCAAAAACAACATAACATCAACTTAAGAAAATTGGTAACTATGTTTTTGCAAATTTCTCTTCAACTGCCTTTAGTGCTAATGCTAGCTGAGGACAGCCCTTACAGTCGTTTTTTTAGTAACAGTAGAGGAAAAGTTAAACCCCAGTGTTTGCTCCTCAGGAGCAGAACCAGAACCAGCAGAACCCAGAGGAGCAGGTCAGCGTTCAGCTTCAGAACCTGGAGCTGGACAACAAACAGATCAAGAAGAACCTGGAGAACCAACAAGGCTCGATACAGACCTGAAGAAATCCAAGACACCATACAACCAGCAGTTAGCGCTACAAGTCATGTTTCCAGAACCATACATATGGAAACAAGAGAACTTGTTGAGCCAGCAACAAAACTCAAAGACAGGGAGAGACTTTGGGGAACCAAGAACCAACAGGAACCCCAAAATGTTGGTTTGTGGGATGTTTTTTTGCAGCAGAGGCTACGAGAACCCAGGTGTTCATGTTCACTGTGGACTGTCCCAATAAAGGTTTTCACTACAGGATTACCCTGGCTAAAAGAATGTATATTAACGATGTTGTTGCCGATATGTATTGAGCATTTAAAAAAAGATAAAATATTTCGTATTTACTGTGTCCCAATTTTGCAAATGAATATTATTCATTTCTGGGTTGGGAGAGAAAGTGGGAACATACGGGATAATGAATGCAAAACAAGTATTGATCTTTTAATTTTAATTTGGCCATTTGTTAGACAGACAGGGCAGAAAGATGGGATAACATTAAACAAAGGGTCACGCTTAGGACTCGAACACGGGGCACAGCTTTTAATCGCTTCTCAACACACATTTTGATAGACTTGTATTTATGTGATGTCCTATTTTTATCCCTTTTTTCTTCTTCTTTGTATTTATATATTTGATAAATGTTTTTTAATTGTTTATAATCTATTGTACAGTTAATGTTTCTTCAGCATGTGTCTGCTATCCACTACGTATTTGCATCATCTGACTTGAATAGTTCATTTGACCTTCATCGTATCTCACTTTTCCGTACGGTTTTCTGTCTGTACTGTATACTGCAGTGTATCCTGTGTGGCTTTGTAAACTTGAGTAATTAAAATAAATTACCCCAAAAATGTTATGTATACAGTAATTACGTTTTTATTTGAATCATAAACACAACTTAGATGTTGGGATTGTATAGGTCGAAAAAGCACTTCCATAGCCACGATAGTAACCTGACTCAATGTCCACATCATTTGATCATAAAAACGTAAAACATAAGTACAGTGGTGTAAAGTAACTAAGTAGATTCACTCAAGCACTTAACCCATAAGAACCCACCGTGACACAGGTGTCACATGAACTTTAAATGTTCTGGAAAGTTCCTCATACAGCTTTAGCCTTTATTTTATCTCATGAAGTCCCTAAGTGACACACCCTGAACAGTCTGGTGGGTCATGGTCCAGGATATGTGACTTTGTGTTCCCATAACAACATGTCCAAGATGTCCATGTGCGATGCTAACACATGTGACATAACAAGCTACATTTCAAAAGCTTTTTTGTTTGTTGCTAAAGGGAAAATTCAAGCCATTTAAGAATGAAAATGCTTAACATGTCCTTTATTACATTTGATATGAAACAAATGAGACAAACATCGCTGTGACACTGGTGTCACATCGGGACTTTAACCCTAAACTTTCACAGTAAACCCAAAGTGACATATATACACAATTAGAAATATTATTATGATCTGCTCAGTTAATTTAGCTGATTCAATTATATTGAGTTAATAATATGTTCTTATTCTTCAATTCAAAGAATGTTCAAACTAATTTAAACCAAAAAATCATCCTCATTCATTAAGTTAAAAATAAGAGTTACTTTACCATTAAATACCAATGTGACATATATGTCACATTTCAGATATTTGGCACTAGGGGGGGGGTTTCTTGTCAGAAATGTGTTCTAGGTGGTCTATTTTGTCTAAATTATGTTCCCCTTAATTTTCCCAAAAGTATAAATGGATCCGGGTTCTTATGGGCTAATTTTGAGTTATACTTGTATTTCAATTTAGTATACCTTTTTTGCTACTTTGTACTTCTACTCCACTACAATTCAGAGGTAAATGATTGTAAGTACCATGTCTCTACAGCAGAGAGCAGTGTTTCACTCACCAGAGCTGCTACCTCTATCTGTCTCCTCTTTTCCGACTCTCCTCTTCTTCCTCTATCAACCCCACCCAAACAGGAAGCAGACACAACCTGCAGCATGAAGCATGTTCTAATAATACATATATATGCTGTATCAACAGAATCAGGTGTATCAGGTTTATTATTAAGTAGGTTTCCGTAGATGGAATGTACCATGGTGTATAAGAACAATCTACATAGTGAATAGAACAACAAATAAATAAATAAAAGCAAAAAGGTTACAGCAAAAATCAAGAAACATTAACACTGACAGGGATGTGCAGGAGTTCTTCAAATAAAATAAAAACAACTAATAGAAAGAAAATGTAATATGATAAACGCTGTTTATGTTCAAATTCACAGCAGATTCATTTTTTATATAAACATGTTTGTTTTAACCAGTGGTGTAAAGTAACTAAGTACATTTACTCAAGTACTGTACTTAAGTACAATTTAGAGACACTAGTACTTGACTTGAGTATTTCCATTTTATGCTACTTTGTACTTCTACTCCACTACAATTACATTACATTACATTTAGCTGACGCTTTTATCCAAAGCGACTTACAATAAGTGCACTCGACCAAGAAGATCCAAACTTGAAGAAAACAGAATCATATAAGTACAGCAGGTTTCATAGAGCCAAAACATTTCAAGTGCTACTCAACTGGCTTTAGATAAGCCAGTCTTTTATTAGTATATAAGTGCTTTGTTAGTCATTTTATTGCTCGAAGTGGAGTCAATTCAGAGGTAAATGGTGTACTTTTACTCCACTACATGTATTTAATACCTTTAGTTACTTTACAGATGTGGATGAATGATGTGAAATATAATCAAGTGTTAAATCAGACTTTAGTTCCACCTGGAGTAAATTCACAAGCTACCCTGCAGTATACAAAGTCATTAAAACTAGCTGCACCTTTACCAGCTTTGATAACACTTTAATGATCAATCATTATAAAACATATCATATATATTATTCTGAAATGGACCAATCTGCACAATGACTACTTTTACTTTTGGTACTTTAACTATATTTTGATTTTGTACTTTGACTTGATTAACCTATGAATGCAGCAATGTCACTTGTAACAGAGTATTCCTACACTCTGGTACCTCTACTTTAATTAAGACCACAACAAATCTGAGTTCTTTCACCTCTGGTTTTAACATTTTTTGACTGATAGGGTACTTATGTTATTGTGAAAGGGTGTACCGGATGTGATGTTACGTTTAACATCTGACTTGACGCGGCTGGTAGGAAAAGGCGTAGCTAGTAAACATCACAGAAAGCCGAAAACACACAGCGGACATTAGAGCCTAAAAACACCGACTCTTTAAACATCATACCCGGTTCACACAGAGCCTGTCGGTGTCCTCCGTTCTGCTGTAACCGTCGGTGGTTGTCACAGCAACTGTCAGCGTCCCCAAGAAAAAAGACAGTTGGGGCGTTAGCATAGCAACCTAGCATAGCAACCTAGCCTTAGCAACAGCAGCTAGCATTAGCATCAGACGATTACAAAGATGATAGCGCTAATCAACAAACTGCTGGACTGGTTCAAGGCGCTCTTCTGGAAAGAGGAGATGGAGCTGACCCTGGTAGGGCTGCAGTACTCCGGGAAAACGACCTTCGTCAATGTGATAGCGGTGAGTGTGGAGGGTGGTTTTTATGCTAGCGCCAGCTGTCAGTTAGCATCTGGCTGCATCCATTGTTATCCTGCAGTGGTGAGGTGAGCTAGCTGTGGCTGTATGACTACTGTAAGCCGCTGAATGAGTTAAGGAGGATTTATAAGTCACATTTGTATTAGCTAGCTGTGTTTTTCACTGAGAAAACATGCTTTTACGGTCAAACACTTAACCCGTATGTCGGCTGTGATGTGTTGTTTAATCAGAAAAATCAGAATTCCTGTATTCGTCCCACAGAGGGGACATTTATATAGTTACAGCAGTATAGATGACGAAAAATACAAATAACACACTATTAGATAAATAAGGCATGCACATAGTATTTAAAATATAATAAAATAAAACATTTACAGAAGAACACATTCAGGGAAAAGCAGTATTTATAAACAAAATAAGTGTAACATTGTAGAATACTGTGTGGTAGAGGGTAGTGTTAAATAAATACAATTATATATTTACATAATAACATACAGAGTGAACTTTGCACAATTGTAATGTATATATAATCCAAAGCCAATATGTGTAGTATATTTTTATATTCCTGTACCTGAGTGAGACTGTATATTGTAGATTATTTAATATATTTAATATTGTGGTGTCATATACAGTAGATACCTTAGTGATATATGTCCTTTTTTATTGTGAATTGCATATACTGCTGCTAATGTTATTGTATATTTTAAACATTTTAACTTGTGTGATGTTTGACAACACTGCTGCTGGGACAAAAATAGTTTCCTAATTTCTGTCAAATACAGTTTCTATGTATCTGCTTTCACATGGATGTTGTTAACCTCCATAAATTGGGATGTTCGTACCAGAATGAAAGGCCGTTTTTTGGGACATTAAATAACCCCCCCATCAGTGGTGCTGGTGGGAAGGCCGGAGGAAGGGTTTTTATAGGTCTGGTGATGGAGGATCGATCAGCCTCCTTCTGTCGGAGTGACCTTCCCTCTCTTTAGACTCACTCTCTGTCAGACATCCGCCTCCCCTGCTGACCATGCACACACCACTAATTTTTGGGGGACCCACTAACATAGATTTTCCCTTTTCCTTATTAATATTAGTGGAAGTTTTGGTATTTACCATCAACTGCTTTTTTAGAATCTGAAATGCATTATTGATGTGTAGCGTAAAATGAGGTGAGGTGCTGTAGCTCTTGAAACAGGCCAACATGTCTGAGTGAATGGAACAGGAAATACACTGAATTTCATAATTCGTAAGGAACTGTATTCAAGTATAGATTTTTGACATCAAATCCCAATATTTTAAACCCGCATTTCTTTCTATTGAACATCTGAGATGCAGTTTGGAGTGCAAACTAGAGCCTCACTGATACTGTTGTTTTTGTTGGATTAGATTAGATGAGATATACTTTATTCATTCCAGATTTGTTTTTGTCACAGCAGCATGTTTACAGGCACTAGACATGAGATATAGTTAAATGGAGTATCGAAAGAATACACAATGTAAAACATGGTATACGTTAGAATACTCTGTAATTATCTATTTCCAAAACAGAAGCATATAAACATAGGATACATATACATAAAGCTGATATTTAAATCAATATTTGGGCTTGCTGCACGCATGTCTGTATAGGTGTCATTATAACCACCTTTGCGTATAAAAGCATGTCTGCATTAGAGCCTAAAAATATATATATAATCGCTGTTCATCTCTACTGTGTTTTAGTCAGAATAACAACATAACATAAACTAACTATTTTATTTTATGTGACATTTCGACATCTCTTAAATCTGTCTTTTTATAAATGTTGACCCTCGTGCACTAAGAGCAATGTTTTTCAGTTAGAAAATACTTTTTAGAGCTAGAGAGCTAAGGTCCAAACTTATACATCATATAAGCCATTTTTATTCCTTTTTTGAGAGATGACAGGAAACGAGGGGGGGGGGGAGATGAGTAATGGTATTCCATCTGGACTGAAACCCAGCTGCCATCTTAACCCCTCCCTCACCAGGAACCCAGTATCTTTGGCATTTCTGTTCAGACATTCCTGCCACATATCTCATGACATCAAAATCAATGGTGTGTGTGTGTGTGTGTGTGTGTGTGTGTGTGTGTGTGTGTGTGTGTGTGTGTGTGTGTGTGTGTGTGTGTGTGTGTGTGTGTGTGTGTGTGTGTGTGTGTGTGTGTGTGTGTGTGTGTGTGTGTGTGTGTGTGTGGTGTGTGTGTGTGTGTGTGTGTGTGTGTGTGTGTGTGTGTGTGTGTGTGTGTGTGTTTCAGTCAGGCCAGTTCAGTGAAGACATGATTCCTACAGTTGGATTCAACATGAGGAAGATCACAAAGGGCAACGTCACCATCAAGGTTGGTAGCTCCATTCCTCTGCTCCCTTTCTGTAGACACTTATAAGTGCTATATATTATAATAAAGGCTACAGCTAAGAAATCATTTAATTGTCCACTAATCGAACGTTTTTTTCTCAATTAAACTATAAATCTTTTGTTCTATAGGATGTCAGAAAATAGTGAAAATGTCATGTCGTCCGAGTTTCTCAAAGTCCAAGATGGCGTTCATTTTTTCATCCAAAACCCCAAATATATGAACTTTAATTTGATATAAATAGAGGAATCCAGGACATCTCGATATTTGAGAATTTTAGCGTTTAACAGCATTTTCTGACATTTCAGCTTGACAACGATTCATGGATAATCAAAGTAGTAGTTTTGATTTCGACTAATCATAATTTTACACTTGACAAATCTCCCAGATGTTTATTAACATTACAAGTTACCTTTTGTTATGTCCCTTTAGGCATTTGTTAAGATTTAGACAATGCTACAAAACATATTTATTGAGTACAGCTAAAATATATTTACTCTACCTCAGTTGTAATCATGTGACCAATTATTTCCAAACAGTCATTTACAACACATTGTACACAAGTATTAGTCTTAGAACAAGCCTAATGGTGAGAAATCAAATTATTTACAATATTTTCATCATTCAAATCTGAGGTATCAATTACATATCAATCAATGGAAGCAACTCAAAGTATTGATTATGAGGAGCCCCCTCTCACTGTGCTCTCCCTCTGTCTGCAGCTGTGGGATATCGGCGGCCAGCCTCGGTTCAGGAGCATGTGGGAGCGTTACTGTCGAGGAGTCAGCGCCATCGTGTAAGTCCTGGTTTCCTAAACTATGGTGACCGTCCGCTTAAAGGTCCCCTATTATACAGTTTTTCATCAATATATTACAGGTCTCAGATATATACAAAACATGTTTCTGAAGTGTTTGGCTCCAAACACCAACAGATCATTGTAGCATCCCATAATCCCCTCTGTTTCAGCCTGTTCCAAAAGTGCTGATTCTCTGTCTGTTACTTTAGATGAAAATAAGGAGCCCCTCCCCACGCCCCTCTGAGAGATATTTGGTTAAAAAGAACACAATGGTGCTCTAGGAGGAGATTCAGGTGATAAGGTGGGGGGGGGGGGGGTTACCTTGGTTGGTGATTGGCTAATGGTTACACAAGAAAACAAATCGTTATGACATCATAAAGTGGCCAAAATCTGATCAGCTCATTTTCAGACAGGTTTTTATATAAATGGATCAGGACAAAAAGTGAGAGAATCTTTTTTCCTGAAACTTTCAGAGTCTCTTTCCACAGAGGGGACACATGTTGATGTAGAAGAGACATGAACAAGTGGATTTTGCATAATAGGTGACCTTTAAAGAGGCCGCTTGGACGCCTCTGCTGGGACCAAACATGATATAAATCACCGAAGACATTAAGGAGCCAGTAGTCAGAAAGTCACGCACTTTTCTCCACCAACTCGTATTCAGTACATTAAACAGAGAGAGCTGATTATAATCAAATGTAATGTTTTGTTCACACGAGGTTGGTCAGATTATGTGAAAAGGGAGAGAGCAGTTCTGCAGTCTTATTAACCCAGTTGTGTTGGTGCGATGGGACAGAGAGGCTGCTGGGTAATTGGGTCAGGGTTACGTAACAGAGAGCACTAAAGTTGTTTTGCATGTAGTGAAAGTGATTCTGATTGGCTGTGAGATTTTTCTACAACACACCAATTTTAGTTTTCCAGGGCAAAGCATGATATGATAAGACACTTAAATAGTTTGAATGAACGTACAGATGTTTTTAAGTTATTTTCTTCCTGTTTCAGCTACATGGTGGACGCAGCAGACCCCGAGAAGATCGAAGCCTCAAAGAACGAGCTCCACAACCTGCTGGACAAACCGCAGCTGCAGGGAATTCCTGTAAGGAGCCCAAAACACACTGATAGACACACACACACACACACACACACTCACTCACTCACTCACTCACTCACTCACTCACTCACTCACTCACTCACTCACTCACTCACTCACTCACTCACTCACTCACTCACTCACTCACTCACTCACTCACTCACTCACTCACTCACTCACTCTTATTAGTTCCCTGCACAGGAACTAATAAAACCCAACTAAACTTAATTAAACTGGCTAACAGTTAACTAAATAGATTATTTTTTTAAACATAACAACCCAGCAGAGGGATTGAATGGACTAAAACGAACTGGTGGAAGGAAGTGAACTTATTTTAAGCCACAAAATGTAGAATTAGTTCAGTATTTTGCAACTTAGAGCCACTGTAGTTCCAGAGTGCTTATACAGAGCTGTCTTAAAAATAAACAACTGTGTCTTTATGATTACTTTACTTATCAATAAAAACCAGCAGGTCAACAGATCGGAGATAAGATAAAAGATAAAGCAGCATGTTTGTTTTTTTATGTATAGAAAGGACTGTTTTTCCTTTTTGCTTCAATGGGATAAAGAACAACAACAAATCTTATTGTTATTTAGGGAATCTTTAGCTGTTTTTATGGCAAGAAACAAAAAAGGCAGGACATGGATGTATTAAGAAAATCAGACAGTGAGTGCTATCTCCACTGACTGCTTACTAAATACACTTTATTTTGGAAGGCCATACCTTTTATCATCTGGCTAAAATGTGACATCATTAGATTTCCCTCCTAAATGCTTCTTTGATGCATTTACACCTTGCTTTTCGGAGATCAGATATCTCCAGAGCTGCTAACGATGACTCGGCGTAATTTCGGACTGAGTGAACCTCGATGACTTTGCTGGCCCGGACAAAAAAAAAGTTTGGACCAGATTAGACGTAACATTGGACCAAAGCTGAACACAAGCTCTGGTCCCAGATCGTGGTAAACAGGGAAGTGAAAGTGTTGCTGTGATAAAACTTGATGGTGTTGGAAGCCTGTCTCTCGACCTCAGCACTTTGTCCCTTCCTCCGTGATTGAGATACTTTGTTATGCAGAACAAAAATCATATCAAATATCTTAGCTGTAGTTCAACACCTTTGCATCTTCAAATGTTTGTATTATCTGTGTATTTAACTGATGTTTATTCCTGCTGTGTTGTTTTTTTTGTAGGTGTTGGTTCTGGGCAATAAGAGGGACCTACCAGGAGCTCTGGATGAGAAGGAGCTCATAGAGAGGATGTACGTCTGCTCATTTAAAAAGCTCTTTGGAGACGTGCGATACACAGATATTTGTTGTGTGTTTATTTACACACACGATAATTGAAATATGCTTTTGCCTGTGGTTGACTTGTGGAATGATCTGCCAGAAAGCGCTCTCACATCCAAGACTGTTAACTGTCTCAAGTCCCGCCTCGACTATTACTGTTCAAACATCACCTTCACTTTGGACTATGTGCCAGCATCCATAGTATATAAAGAACAGTGATCTACTTATTTATGAGCGACTAAAAGGCCCTAGGCCTACTACAGCCGTATCCTATTGATTGATTGATTGATTGAGTACTCAGATCTTAATTAAGTAAAAGTAGTAAAACCACTGTTTATAAATACTCAAGTTAAAGTCCTGCAGTTAAAGGTTGACATAGGAAAAGTACATATATATCATAGAAATGTAATTAAAGTCATAATAGTAAAAGTGTTCCTTATGCATTTCAGAATAATATATAAAGTGATGCAATGTTTCAGATTTCAACTCATTTCTTCTTTCAAGTTTTTTTATTTTACAGTAATTGTTAATATATTGTTTTATCAATCTGAATCTGCAAAGCTGCAACACATTTCCTCTATAAAAGTATAAAGTAGTATTACATGGAAATACTCACAACTACCACAACGTTGTACTTTAGTGCAGTAACAGAGTCATGTGATCGGTCTGTGGTCACATGCTTTTTGGATATCAAGAAACAGACACACCTTGTTTGGGCTTGACCGTAGATAATCATTCTGTTGCATCATCACAGATCACAGGATGTTGTTTCTGCACGACCGTTTTATCCTCTGACTTTCTTTGAAATTGATTTTGTGTTTATTCAGGAACCTGTCGGCCATCCAGGACAGAGAGATCTGCTGCTACTCCATCTCCTGCAAGGAGAAAGACAACATCGGTACGACACACACACACACTCACACTCTCTCACACACACACTCACAACCCTGGTTGGCGATATAAAAACAAATTCCCTACGCCCTAGTTGTTTTCAGTCCACAAGGTTTTTGAATGCTCATTAATTTCAAACGGACCTCATAATAGAGATGTCAAAGTTCCCTCTACTCTGGGACAACATACAGAGTTGTCCGTCAAACAGGAGGAAAAGATAACGGCACTTGTTGGTTAATCTCTCTGAGGTCAACAGTATAGTTCTACTGTGCACAGTACTATCAGAAATGATACAATGATTGCATTACAAGCCAACGACTCACCATCTACACAGCAACACTGAAAACATCGTTTCTAAAAATGTGAAGAAGGAACAACTCTGATTTTGCTTTTTAAAGACGCATAGAAAAAGCTTTAATACACTACAAATAAAATAAATTGAGTGTTCTGTTTGTAAGGGCCATGTTATTGCTGATTGCTTTCCTTCTCAATACACTTTCAACATTTTTCCAGCTGTAAGCTTTTATTGTGACGCAGCTACGGGGAATGTAACATATTTCTCATTTGCTAGAATAATCCCAAACTAAAAGTCTACTGTCCCTTTCAGCATCATAAGGTCTAATAAAAAGCCTTTACATGTTTAAAACACACATTAGTTGACACTGATCTCTTTCTCTCACTCTCTGTCTTTCTCCTGTGTGTTCCTGTTTCTCAACACACACACACACACACACTCACACTCACACTTCCTGTCTGACGCCACCTCTGTCTCTCTCTGCAGACATCACTCTTCAGTGGTTGATCCAACACTCCCGGACTAAGAGGAGTTCCTGAGAACACACACGCCCCCCCAACAGAACAGGCCACGCCCACCTGTCCTAACACACACACACACACACACACTTGCTCTTTGATCAAACCCCCCTAACCCCCCATCCATCATTGTATTTATACCTCCTCACCCCTCGATACTCCTATGGATGCACTGATACCTCATTTTAGTTTTTTTTATTGAATATAATATATAACTCAGAAGCAGGTAGATCGTGTCAGAAACCGGATCACCTGTTTTCTGATTGAATCAAACCTAATCATGTCAGGGTTTAAAATCATTAATTACCGTACAATGTTCTGGGATTTCTCGCCATTAATGAAATGCGATTTTGAACACAGCACTCCCAGAACGGATCGTAATTAATTAGAAATGTATATCTTCATCCTAATAATCTGATATTTTTCTTTATCATCATCAAATCATGTGATAGAAGGACAACTTTCCCTCTTCAAAGTTGGATATCCTAAAGGTGGAAAATGCTCATACAGAGTCTCAGAGGGGAAATCCCTGACATGCTGCATCTGTGGATTCACAGTTCATTTGAAGCACTAATGACTTAATAAGCTCATTTCCTTCAACAAACAACAGTCCTCTGTACTAAAGCACATTCAAATACCAGCAGGTTATTTTTTAGGAGGCGAAAACTCTCAGAAAATACTACGATTTCTGACATTCAACCCTAGTTTATTACCGTCACTGATGCTTCTTTGCAAAGGTGTTTTTAAATCTAACACAACAGAAGTATACGTCTTTATTTATACAATAGTATAAGTGTCATTTCACCCAAATTACAGAACACAAACCTTAGTTATAGGGAATATTCCTCCGCCAGAATATACTCCCTGAAAAGTCAAAACAGTCGACAGTAAGGTCTGTAGATTAGCCAAAAACAACAACAACAAGAATCCACAGAGAAAGTATATATTTTTTTGTAAATTGGGTGAAATTACTTTTACTGTTTAATACTAGCAAACTAAAACGTGGTATGAGTGCATCTGAACAGATCTCCACAACAGCCTCCATGATAAAACATGTATTTATAAATTGGTTTCGATCCTAAAGAAACATCTTAGTATATAAACATCGGCCATTTTGACTTTTACTCACAAACATAAGCTGTTAAAAAGGGCACTTGCTTACATACACACATTAGCATTATTAGCTGGAGCCTGTTGTGTGGATCTTCCTCCACTTTTCCCATGATCCTCCTCTCCATCCCCTCCCCCACCTTTATCAACAGTAACCACACATCTGCCTTCATCATTTCCTCTCTCCTCTGTTGATTTCCTTGCCTCCTTTCCTCCTTCCTCTCTACCTCCACATCCATCCATCCATCCACACCTCCATTATTTCACATTTATATAATCCTGATAAGCCCCTCTTCCTCTCGCCTGTTGTAAACTGCTTGTCCTCCTCCGTGTTCCCTCTATCCTTCCTTCCTTCCTTCCTTCCTTCCTTCCTTCCTTCCTTCCTTCCTTCCTTCCTTCCTTCCTTCCTTCCTTCCTTCCTTTTGGATGTTACCTCCTTTCCTTGTCGCCAAGCCCCGCCCCTTTCGCCGCCTCTCTTGCTCTCCCGCCGAGCGAGGGATTAAAAACCTTTTTATTGCACTGTTGATTTCAGTTTTGTAAGATATTAATAATGAGAATAATGTTAATAATCTTCTTATTGTGACATAACCTGGTCTGTCCAGAAATTAAGGAAGTGGTACTCTAACAGGAGAAGGAGAAATGTCTTTTTGTTTCTGTTCATATCTCTGTAATAAGCTTTTTATTTCTTATTGTTTTATATTGTTATTATTTTGTATTGTTTTTTTTTTTGACTTCACAAGTCAGTGTTTTCTGCTCTGAGACGTCTGCTGATTGGACCTGGGGTGTCATGTGATCAAATGCAACGTACACACATCATGTCGGATTAAATGGAGCGATGTAATTAATTAAGCGTTATAACTCCCACATATTAAATGTTTATTTTAAAATCGATTTATTTAAAAGTGTTTATCCCATTATTTTCCTCTTGTCACATTTCCATCGCTCATGGCACCAGGAGAAAGTCGAAATATCGTGATTATCTCAACAGACGATATTCATCTGACTTCATAATATTTAACATGTCCTCATCCTGTCCTTTAAATAACCACAGCAAACATTACATGGAAGTCTTTGGCTGCCAACATTAATGATTTATAATGCATTTGTTTGCAGGTTGTGTAGTAATGACTTTAAATATCATAATTAAATTATAATTATATTGTTGAAAATGAAAAATTGCCATCACAATAAAAACAAATTGGTACTTTTCAGTGTACTACCCGTCATATTGAGTGAAAGTGATTGTAAAACTGGCAGAAAATGTTCAAATTAAAGTGAAAAAATTAAATAGCGACCTTGACGTTGCAATTATATTAAAATGACATCCTGGATTTAGCTTTTTTCAAGACTATGTAATGTAAATGGCTATTTCTTAGGTCATTTTCACATTTATGAATTCCAAAAATTAAGACCTCGGCAGCCATTGACTTTCAAATAAACTATTTTTACTGAATTGTTGTGTTTATGATAAACACAATAAGCAAGGAATGTGGTTTTAGGGCAGGATTTGGACTGTGGTGAACCTGAATGATGCTGCACAACAACATCTAATTGTATCCATTTATTCAGCTGGTCTAAGTCTACCACCAGCTAATGGTGGAAGCAAAGCATTGTGGGTTTTCTTTGGTGTGAAGGGCAGCATTTTTAAGCATTCAAGCCTTTAGCTAGACAGTTAAGTAATCCATTTCAATCAAACAGCATCGACTTTAGCAAAAGCAAGTATTAAAAAGTACGTTTATACAGCTCTATGTCCAAAATATACTTATCGAATAAGAAGGAGGTTTTACGAGAAGTACCGATGAAAACCAGATGAAAAGGTTTTCATCCAGTCAAAACGTTAGCACTTACATTCATACAAAGATCTTCATTAACATTTTGCTTACATTGCCACGCTATTCTCGCAGTACTTATATGTTCCTGTTTGATTCATTTTTAACATCTATGTGAAGCACTGACACTTCCTGGTCCTGACAGCAGCCAATCAGACTGCAGAACAAACGGGAAAAGGAAGCACATTACCTGTCTGTATGTTGTTCTGTACTACGGTTGTTTTATTTAAGAGTGGTCTAACTGTCAGTGTATGTGGGGGTTACACTTTACACTGTCGGTTCAAACAAGGTCAGTGTGGCTTCATGTTGGCTAAGTACTCTCCAAATTCAAAGTCCATATTTAGACAAGAACGCTCCAAATTTCTAGTTTAGAAATGTTCTCCCTCTGCCGGTTTTTATCAAGGTTGCTAAGGCTGCGGGTTAAGATCATTTTTGATATCGATAAATCTGTTTAATACTTATCTGATAAGTTGTTTGGTCTCTTTAAACCCCATCACAAGTTCTTTGTAGCTGCACATGTCCTTGAAAATGACTAAAAACTAAAAATTGCGACTGCTCTAGGAGATTCAAACTCCCAAAAAATGCAATATCCAACTCCTATTAAAGCGAGAACAACCTACCAAGGACGCTCTTCTCGCTGGAGAAAAAAACCATGAACGTTAAATAGAACCCACAAAAATATGCTAGATCGAACCGAAACAATACTTTGAACTCCCAACTACTCAAGAAACAACCCCTAAAAACTCAAGATCAAACTGCCAACAATGCAAGATGCATCCCCAAACATCCTTAAACCCCCAAATCCTCGAGATCACACCCCCCAAATATTCAAATTCAACCCCGAACCACGTCAGATCAAACTCACTGCAATGCTTTGACTAAGTCCTTATTGAAAGAGTAGTTCCTACTGCAGAGGCCAAACGCAGCAGCGATGCTACAGCTGCAAAAAAGTTAGCATCTTCAGCCAAACAGTGGAAAGCTTCTTATTTCTTTACTTCCTGAAACCATTATAGGAAATAGGAGTAGGCAGGAAACAACAAAAGGCACACAGCACATCCATTGGATCAAATAACCCTGTTTGATTTCCAAAAGTGAAAACGACTACTTTCGGGAAGTCGTACAAACCAAAGTCAACTTTATTGTCAATCTCAAAATGTTTGTACACACAGAAAGATCGAAATACTGTTTCCCACAGTCCCGAGTATTTCAATCTTTCTGTGTGTGTACAAACATATTGACTTGACTTTGACCAATGGAAGCAGCCCCGTAATTAGAAGGTTGGAAATAAGTTCTGTTCATTGATTGGACGAGCACTTGGTTTTAAGAAATCCCGTTAACACCTAAAAACGTCTGTGGAGTCAAAAAAGCCTTAATTTCTTAATTTATACCCAAAACACATTGGGATCTCACTGACGGACAGACTAGACCTGGAGTTTAAATGTGTTGTTTTTGGTTTGTTGGTAAACTGAGCCACTTTAACGAGTTTACCAGCATGTCTTATAACGTCAGAGCAACGCCTAGAGATGACCGCTGTCCATATTTTCTGTACTTGTTGATCAGGTCGAGCGCGAGAAACTTGAAATCTCTGCAGCTCTGTTCTGATTGGCTCTTCTGTTTTGCATGCTGAGGGCAGGGATTGTATATTTGTGGGACCTGATGAAATAAATTGTTATTTTGGTGCAATTTGATCAAAATAAAGGCCTTAATCCAGTGAATCAACCTGAGTGTTAAACTGCAGAAAAGTAATGTAAGCACACAACATGACATGTACTAAAAAAAAGTGCAATAAACAGACGTATCGACATGTGCTTATATTTGATTCCACATGCTTATAGTGTCTGAGAAGGATCACATAATGACTGCTTGTGCTTACCTTACTTTTCTTACACTGGATTCAGGTCATTGTAAAGTTTCACGTGATCTTTTTATGGCAAATACTCTAGTAACGTCTTGTAATTCTGCACGTACAAACAGACACTGTACAGGATCTAAAATATTTAATTAGCATCCTGTACGGTTAACTCTTTATCATCTGTTGGAGTTTTTTTGAAGAAGTTGGCACCAAAATGTGAACAAATCCAGATGAAATGACCACCAATGAACTTTTGACTTTTGAGAGAATCTTCTTTAATACTTCTCCACTTATAATTACTAAGACTTGTAGTACTATAACAAGTTGTATTAATATGGACCTCAAATGTATTAATCATTTAACAGAAAAGTATTTTTTTATTTAAAGCAATCTGGCAGAACAATGATGAAGTTAGTTTCAAACAATTTCACAAATTCATCAAGAAGCACTTCTGATTTGTTTGAATTAAAAAGTCGTATTTATTTAATTCTAAGAAATGTAATGCAAGAGTCGAGTTTATTTGTAAAAATCTAGGCTCACCAGCCCGATAACAAATAAAGAAAACACGTTTTTATCAAGTAAAATAAACTAATTGAACCTTACATGAGTTGAGTTTAAACTACATTTGAGCTGAATCTGATTTTCTGACTGGATTTCCCACGTGTTGTTGCCTGTCCTGTAGATTTGTTCTTTAGTGAAGGTTTGTACGTGCAGAGGAACGTGCAGACGGCCGTCACTTTGAACTGTTTGTACATTATTGTTTGATTCAGTTGATATGATGTGTTTTAATAGAAACATGCTTGTGTATGATACTAATTAAATAATATGGAGAAACAACAATCCTTATCTTTCTTTTGAGTTATTCTATGTATTAAATGTATATCAATGTATGTATGTATATATAGTTATTTTATTGTTCTAACAATATTATCATTAATACATGGAGGAAAAAGGGTAAACGTATTTCATTAATAAGCCTTATAGGTCAAAATCTAATACAACAAAGAAACTGTCAAAAACCTGTTGGCAGAATGAAAAAGACCAAAAGAATAGATCATCCAATGTCCATCTTTTTATAGTATTTTAGTGTTTTTTAATAAAAAATGTTAAAGGTCCCCTATTATACTGTTTTTCATCAATATATTCTAGGTCTCAGATATATACAAACATGTCTCTGAAGTGTTTGGCTCCAAACACCAAACAGATCATTGCAGCATCCCATAATCCCCTCTGTTTCAGCCCTGTTTCAAAAGAGCTGATTCTCTTTCTGTTACTTTAGATGAAAATAAGGAGCCCCTCCCCACGCCCCTCTGAGAGATATTTGGTTACAAAGAACACAATGGTGCTCTAGGAGGAGATTCAGGTGATAAGGAGGGGGGGGGTTACCTTGGTTGGTGATTGGCTAATGGTTACACAAGCCAAAAAATTCCATAACATGTTTTCTTTCAGGCTTTTGGAAGGAAAATGTACAAAATACACATTTAGGTGTTTATTGTACTATAGTTTGTCTATTTGCGTCTCTAGGTTTCTCATAAATTCACCAAAAGTTAGCTTTCTAACGTAACATAAAGTGCCGCGACCGCTGTTTGCACCATGTAATCAGAGGTATCGTTGGAAAGCTCCGTCTCTCCTGCACAATCTCATCGGATCCAAATATAGTCATTTCCTTTGTATCAGCAACCAATCGTGAAAGTACAAAGGGGTCTTAAACCAAAAAACTAAATCTCATTGGCTGGTGCCAATTTCTGACAACGTGATTCGTTCAGATGCGTCACATGGTGTGCTAAAACACTTCTTGGTTTAGCTTTCGCTGGAAATTTAAATCTCAAAATGGCAAAAGAACATCGATAAAAACGTTCACAGAAAAGACGACAACAATTGTCACTTGCACGAAGCAATGTTAGACAAAAAACAAATGATCCCGAACATGAAATACCTTCACGGAGTGCGTCGAGGCGCAAGCTGTCATCCAAAGAACAGCAGGGTTTAGCTAGCACAGCAATCTTTAAAGGTCGTTTTCTCAAAATGAGTTTTTTCTCATATTCTGAGTGAGACATTTCCACTTCAGTAGCACTTACATACACCAAACCTTCCAGTTATATTCCTATCAATATTCTGAAGGTTTTTACAGAAGGGTTTGTTTATATATCATTCATAGCCTGAATTAACATTGTATACCCAAAAACATGGCGAAAATTGATATTTTAGGGCTGTTGACGGTATTTTCTGATTTATGGAGTGATAAAAAGAGATATCCAAAATCCCTTCTGTAAAAACTTGAGATTCTAATATGACTACAAATGAAACAAGAATTTAGAACCTGACTTTATCCAATGTTCAGAATTGTGTTCCTGAAAGTATTAAAATATGCGCATATTTAATGAGATTATGGCTCATTTGCATGGGGGGGGGGGGCGGTGCCCCTACAGGTAGAATCAAATTATGTGGGAAACACTGGATAATAATAATAATAATTATAATAATAATAATAACAAATATTTGGGGTTTGCGACCCCCACTTTGGGAACCCCTGCTTTAGAGAATCCGACTGCACTTTCACTATCCGACGTGTTTATGATGTGCCAGCGGACGTCATAAATGTGCGTCTGCTGCTGTGGGGAAACTATGGAAACTACAGTTTTCAGCGGACTACAACATGGATGTATAATAAGAACGACGGAGTACTGTAAACTCATCTAGAGACTCTGCCGTGGGGGGGGCGCCAGCTAAAATCTTGCCTAGGGCAGCAAATTGGTCAGGGCCGGCCCTGCACAAGGGGAGTGAGTCGGTTCCGTAAGAGCCAGTATGCGGGACCGGGATTCTGGGATTTGTAGTCTTTCTAGTTGCGTATTTTTCATAGTCTTATATTTCAACAGTTTTAAGACAAACTGTGGAAATGATTTTTTAAGATTGACAAACATCATGTGTGTAATTCATGGCACAATTCAAACGGGATCAAAAGATACGCTTTCTCTCTCCATTGACTTCAATACATAATTTTTCCGAAATAAGGTCCCATGGACCGGAAGTAGATGGGCGTGACTTCGCCATGGCGGACCATCTCGCACATGCGCAATGCAGATCGGGCAGGGATGCAGATCGGGTAATTATCATGGATGTATAATAAGGTAATTATACATACATGCATTAACCGCGCACTAAAGTCATGAATGAAGTTGTAGCTCCGCTTACAATTATTTTACACTAAGGTGTAGTCTTACTTTCGAGCAGGCACATATACTGAATAACAGACTTAACTGGTTTTGTAATGCTCGGACATTATGGTAGGTCTGTGTTCAGTTGTTTTTACCTCTGAACAGTCATCACGCTAACTGTTAGGATCACAACAACAGGTATGGCTAAACATACAGTGCTGTCATCGGGGGCGAAGTTGTGGAGATCTCTGGCCTGTGCAAAGTCAGAGCTGCGTCTGGATCTTACTCTTGCATGCGGACAATCTTTCCGGTAAGTTTTGTCTAGCTCAGAAGTAGTCTGTCAGCATCATGATTAACATGAGACTTGCTGGACAGACCTAATACAGTTGAAATCCTCGTGTGTATCTTTGTATTAACTCATTTCTACCCACAGGTGGAGAGAAACTGCAGAAGGCCACTGGACAGGAGTGATAGGAGGAAGGGTTTGGACTCTGACTCAGACAGATGACACTCTTTGGTACCACATTTACCAAAGCCTAGACAGGCAAGGGGAGACAAGTGGCTGGGAGAAGGGAGCTGGTGTTTCTCTTCAGCTGGAAAACAAGTCAGACAACAGATTCAAAGAAGCTGTGAAGAAGGAGGAAGAGGAGCCAGTGGCTGTGACTCCAGTGCATCAGGACACCAAGGAGGATGAAGAGATGCTGAGGGATTATTTCCAGCTGAATGTGAAGCTGGGGGACCTTTACAAGGAATGGGGAGCAGCAGACCACCACTTTAAGCACATTGCAGACATCTTCACAGGTCAGAGTGCGTGCAATCCGTGCATGCATTATACACTTATTACACAGAAGGTCTTTACAGAGAGAGTATTTGTTTAGTAAAAGAAATAATGTAATAATACAGTTTATTTGTAAAGCATTCTTAATTCAAGAGATGCAGCACAGAATGTACTAGAACAAACAAAAAAACTGGGCTAGATTGCAATAATGAATGGAAAGTAATATGGAAATAAAAACACTTGATAATTCTAACACAAATGTAAATAATATTAAAATCAGTACCCGTATTTCGAGCCAAGTTCACCTATAAATATTGAGAAAGCATCACAAGGTCTCTCTTCTCTTCTACTCAGGTCTTTTCTTTTCTTTATCAGTGGTTGTGTTTTGAGTAAGACAAAATAAATGATCCTAACACCTATTGTTTTTCTCCCCAGGTATAAGGATGCTGCGTCAGGACCCAACAGAATGCCTGTTTTCCTTCATTTGCACCTCCAACAACCACATCTCTCGTATCCAGGGCATGGTGGAGAGGCTGTGTCAGTCTCTGGGTGCACCGCTGGGCCAACTGGATCAAACCTCTTACCACAACTTTCCTTCCCTGTCTGCGCTCGCAGGTACTATTATATTTCCCTACAGTCCTATGCCCCTGTGTGATATGATATTCAGATAATTTGTCCCTTCAGTTTTGTTATATTATTTTTGGTTCAATGGTAGAACATCCAAAGAGGAGGCTTTGATTTTTATTCTTGCATTGCCACAATATTTTCAACTTCAGTGATGTTGCAGAATAGACACACCTTTATATGATCATTATAGTTATAAAAAAATAAGAGAATAGATGAAAAACAGGTATAAAATACTATATGACAGTAAAAAAAAGTTGTTATTAATAAACAAGAATACAGTTTAAGAGGGGAGTGATTTGTAAAATATCCATAAAGAAAAAGAAAATCTGCTTACAGTTCTGTTTCATAATGATGTTGAGAGATGTATCCATAGAGGAGGCTTTGATTTTTAATCTTGCATTGCCACAATATTTTCAACTTCAGTCATGTTGCAGAATAGACAAACATGTCCTCACAAACAGCATCAATGCAACCCCCACATTTAACATGTTTTTCACTACCAAACAGCCTCTGTTGCATGCATGAAGATGAATAAGATGTACTATGGTTGATTACTGGGTGGTACATAAATTAGACGTTATGCCAAATGTGTTACTACATTGTTTGTGTTTATGTCTTCATACTAATGCCTCTATATTCCATGCAGTTGAATACTTACATTGCCTACATATTGTCACCATGCTTGTGTTGTTTTCTGTAATTGGCAGACACCAGCGTAGAGGCACGGCTCAGGGATCTTGGTTTTGGGTACAGGGCTCGGTTCCTTCAGCAGAACGCTAAGCAGATTTTAGTCACCCATGGGATCCAGTGGCTTGAAGGTTTGCGCAGTGCCCCATATCTGCAGGCCCGTGATGCTTTGCGCACCCTTCCTGGTGTCAGCACCAAGGTAGAGTAGCGTACTGCAATTAAAAATAATCCTTTAGTTCATATTTTTTTGTTATTTCGATACAATTAAGGCAATGTTTCTCCTTCAGGTGGCAGACTGTGTTTGTCTGATGTCCCTGGATAAGGCAGAGGCCGTGCCCATAGACACTCACGTGTGGCAGATCGCTAAACGTGACTACAACTATGGATCTGGCAACGGACAGAAGACTATCACAGGTGAACTTCATAGAGATATTGGTACAGTAAATAGTCATGCACTTCATTAGAACTATATTTGTAGTGTCACACTCATTATTTTATTTATTTTTGCACCTTTATTGTCATTACACAGTACAGGTACTCTGTAATGAAATGGTTTCTCTGCATTTGACCCATCCTAGTGTTAGGAGCAGAACAATTATCATCATAGTAATTGTTATTTTTGATTGAAAACACTGTTTAAATGTAATATTTTTGCACAGGGGATTTTTTCAGACAACTGTGGGGTCCTTATGCTGGTTGGGCACAGTCGGTGAGTGTTGTGTCTCTGTGAATTTCTATCTTGTATCTTTTAATCCGTCTGATATATCCACTAAGTATTTTATTTGTTTTAGGTGTTGTTCTGCGCTGACCTCAAAAAGTTCCGAAATCTGAAAGAAATGCTACATATGAAGCGGCCGAAGAAAAAGGAAAATGATGAAGAGGAACTGACGGTAGCAGGCAAGAAAAGAAAAATTAAGAAGGAAAAAATTGATTCTGTGAAGAACATAAAAGTCAAGGCAGGTCATCACAAGAAGGCAAAGAAGTCTGCCTAGAATCACACTGTGCGATCAGGTAAACAAGCTTCATACAGCAGGACTCACATCAGATCACTTTACTACACAATTATGACACATTTTGTGTAGTTTCATAAAAAAAACCGATCAGAATGAAATTGATAGACACTTTATATACATGGTACAAAACAAATTATTGTAATACATTTCTCAGGGTTTTGGTCTGCATGTGTTTTTGTTTACTGTCACCTTTTTTTTCTTCTTTCGTATGCTTTCACTTCTACAGTACAATACAGCACGCAGGTGTTTTTATTTTTTAATAAAGAGAACATGTAATATCTGCTATTTTTTGGTGTTTGTATTTTGAGAGAAAAAGGCCCGATTAGCATTTAAATTAAGCCCACTGAAGGCACCACTCTCATGGTGGCTTAGACCAGGGGTTCCCAAACTTTTGAGCCCGCGACCCCAAAAACAACTGTGCCAGAGACTGGCTTTTTTCAAAGACTATGTAAATGTAAATGGCTATTTCTTAGGTCATTTTCACATTTATGAATTCCAAAAATTAAGACCTGGGCAGCCATTGACTTTCAAATGAACTATTTTTACTGAATTGTTGTGTTTATGATAAACACAATAAGCAAGGAATGTGGTTTTAGGGCAGGATTTGGACTGTGGTGAACCTGAATGATGCTGCACAACAACATCTAATTGTATCCATTTATTCAGCTGGTCTAAGTCTACCACCAGCTAATGGTGGAAGCAAAGCATTGTGGGTTTTCTTTGGTGTGAAGGGCAGCATTTTTAAGCATTCAAGCCTTTAGCTAGACAGTTAAGTAATCCATTTCAATCAAACAGCATCGACTTTAGCAAAAGCAAGTATTAAAAAGTACGTTTATACAGCTCTATGTCCAAAATATACTTATCGAATAAGAAGGAGGTTTTACGAGAAGTACCGATGAAAACCAGATCAAAAGGTTTTCATCCAAAGTCAAAACGTTAGCACTTACATTCATACAAAGATCTTCATTAACATTTTGCTTACATTGCCACGCTATTCTCGCAGTACTTATATCAGGGTTCGTACGGGTGCTGGAAATCCTTGAAAATGCTTGAAATTGTACGAGGTGTTTTCAAGGTTTGAAAAGTGCTTGAATTTTGGGAATGGTGCTTGAATTTGGGATAAAGTGCTTGAAATTGTAAATGCTTTACTTCGCTTTTTAGATTAAAAGAAAATAAAGAAGTCGGAGCGCGCTTAATTGCTTCGCTTTTACATAAAACAGCTCCGCTCCGGCCTTCCCGCGCTATGCGCGTGACCTGCAAGTGTTTTTGTTACGTGTGACCTGGGCATTCTGATGAGAGTGATAGATGACAGTATGCCAGGAGGTTGCAGTTTCAACGAGCGTTGGCTAGCAGAAGACAAATACAAGCCATGGCTAAGACAGTAGCCTCCTGCAAAGTTTGCAAAAAATAACGATGGGAGAGTATGCGCTGACGAGCCACATGAAAGGTACGCCGTAGTAGAGCATTTTAGATTAGGCTAACGTTGCATGTTACGTTTGTTTAAACTAACGTTAGAAGGCGATCTCGATGAGGGATAATAATAATTGCAGGGACAATCATTTCAGAGGAGCGTACCTATGTTATGTGCGTTACAGTCGCCATCCTGTGGTGCTCAGAGGATGAAGCACTCACTGTTGTAATTCAACCCAGTCTCACGGCATTTGTGTTATAGTCACGAAATATAATCTATTGATTCGACACAGAGCGATTTTAAAAGCAATGTATTTCTACTGGTAGTATGTTTGTGCCTAAACCAAATGTGACTTGCTCTATCGAAATCAGTCACATTGACCCGAAGACACATTTTCGTTTGTATTACTGGTCTGGGGGAAGCTCGCTAGTGTGTGTCTGTTTGTGTATTTTTGCATTTGTGTGTATTGTGTTTGTGTACCGGGGAAACACTCACAAGAAACACCGGCTGTTGTTATGCCTGCTGTGACGTCAAGTTACTCCGCTTGTAATTATGCCGTTACAAGCTTCACAGTTGTATTTATCATCTGAATTTGCCGAAACAAGTTTAATATTCTGAAAGCCAATACTTTGTTTATTTGAAAACAGATGAAAACAAACTGTCCCGGACCCTGCCGTGTTATCTATGATTACTCTACGCCTTTACTTCATAAGTTCAGCGGAGGGAGGGGGATCGGCGCTGCGGAAGAGCAGAGTGCGAATTGAGAGGTGCCTCTTCTTCCCTTTACAAGCTTTACAAATGTATTTATCGTGTGATTTTGGCAATTAATCGGCAAACAGTTTCATATTCTGAAAGCCGAGACTTTGTTTATTTAAAATCAAACAAAACACCCGAACCCTGAAAAACTATTTTTTTTACACAAATCCACGTTTATTTTTTAAATGAGCCGTTGCGACTTTTGACTGATTTCGATAGAGCGGGTCACAAATAATAACAAATTAGAAGGAAAAAAATATATACAGATTTCAGTGTTCTGAGGCTCTGAGCCCCATTTCTTTTCCTCACAGACGGCAAAAAAAGCCCGACATTATACGATTTAAAATAAAACAATAATCGTGGCTTGATATTGAGTAAGAACATGTTTTTATGAACCCCACAGCTTCCGTTCTTCCAAGACCCGACCGGACAAAAAGACGTGTTGCAGGCACGAAACACACTACCAATAGAAATACATTGCTTTTAAAATCGTTCTGTGTGACACGAAAGAAAGGGGAAAATCGTGTTGGTGAACACGAATCAATAGATTACATTTATTACTATAACACGAAATGCCGTGAGACTTGGTTGCGTAATTAGACCTTAGCTTGTTAGTATGTTGTTATAAATTATAAACTGAGGATTTGACCGCGTCGCTATGGTTGATACTTTTAGAAACGGGCTTTTATATAAAATCTTGAAGTATATTATACAAGTAAAACTACATTTTGCTTTAATCCCATGTAATTGTAGAATGAGAATTTCTCATAATTCATCCATATCTGTAAAGTAACTAAAGGTATTAAATACATGTAGTGGAGTAGAAGTCAAAAAGAACACAATGGTGCTCTAGGAGGAGATTCAGGTGATAAGTTGGGGGGGGGGGGGTTACCTTGGTTGGTGATTATGGTTACACAAGCCAAAAAATCGTTATGACATCATAAAGTGGCCAAAATCTGATCAGCTCATTTTCAGACAGGTTTTTATAGAAATGGATCAGGACAAAAAGAGAGAGAATCTTTTTTCCTGAAACTTTCAGAATCTCTTTACACAGAGGGGACACATGTTGATGTAGAAGAGACATGAAGAAGTGGATTTTATATAATAGGTGACCTTTAAGTTCTAGGCCCTCGCTCCATCGGGTAACTGGTTGCTTGTATTTAGTTCCCAAATGTGTGTGTAATTTCTCTGATACATGTTACAGTAAAGGAATAAAACTATTATTATTAAGTCGTCAGAGGTGGGTACTGTACTTAAGTAGATTTTCAGGTATCTGTACTTTACTCAAGTATTTATTTTTCTGACGACTTTTTACTTCTACTCCCTACATTTGAACATAAATACCTGAACTTTCTACTTCTTACATTTTCAAAACAGGCTGGTTACTTTCGTTTTAATGCATGTGAGGTGAATTATCAATTATTTTTATTTTTGCATCACTGCAGGCCTTCCCCGACATCAAGACTGATTTAAAACTAAATGGATGTGACAATAACAGGTAGAGACGACGAGCCATGGTGTGCAGATCATGCACGACAGACGAAAACAAGGTAAACAACGTAAAAGACGTATGAGGAAACATCTAGGCAGAGACGTTAAGGGAGAAAGGTCTAACGGCATAATGTCCGTGAGTAACGCTTACAGTCAGCGACAGGAGTGGAAATGAAGATAACATCGACGGAGGCGATTCATCAGATCTCCAGCTAGACATCCCGCAGCCATGGCCTAACTTCAGGGAGATGATTGAAGTTGTAGGCGCAACAAGTGATTCGTGGCGAATGCACTATAATCATTTTTGCTTGATTTGTTGTGCACGATGTAGTGACTGCTTTTCGTTTTTTGTTTACTTAGTTGTGTTCTCTGTATTTTATGTCTGCTATGTGTAAGAATGTGTAACGTTGCTGCCTTCTTGGCCAGGTCAGCATTGTAAATGAGATTTTGTCTCAATGTTTTCATCTGGCCTATATTAAGGCAAAGTAACCCATCTACAATGTTGGAGGCAGCAAATACAGGTACTTTGTTTTTGTTGTTCACGCTGAACACATTCAGAATGGCAGTAATAAAAGTTGAAATGAAGCTTATATTAATATTAAATTATATTAATATGATGTAAGGTTCAGTGAGCTTTGCACAAAAACAGCCAGTTTAAAGTTACTTTTTACTTTGAGTACATTTCAGAGACTGTACTTTTACTTAAGTAAAAAGTGGAATCAGTTTTTTTCCTTTCAAACCTTTATTTATCCAGGTGTATCCCATTGAGATCATTGATCTCTTTTTCAAGGGAGACCTGCTCCAGTAGGTTCCACATGAAACATAAAAACATAAAACAACAGAACACAAAAAGGACATCATACAGCATCATTACAGGGATTACAATTGACATAACTATCCACATGAACAGGTACCAACAGCATCCGATTGAGTAGCATCCAACCGAGCTTTAAAAACAGTTAGTGGCACCAGATTGCTCAGTTTCCATTTCAATTGCAGACTATTCCAAGACAGAGGAGCTGCGCATCTAAAAGCTATCTTCCCTAAGACAGTCCTAGCATTTGGCACATTTAATAAAACCACAGCAGGCGATCTCAGGCAGTAGCCACTTACAATTCGCCGTGAGATCAGGGAGCAGATGTAGGATGGAAGTTTCCCTAACATGGCTTTGTATATAAAAATGTTCCAGTGACTGAGCCTCCGTACAGTTAGCGAAGGCAAACCAGCCCTTGCAATACAGGGTACAGTGATGGGTTAATACTTTACAGTTTGTCACAAATCTCAGTGCACTGTGATACGCAGCATCTAACTTGATCAGGTGATTGGAAGGTGCATTCATATAAATCAAATCACCATAGTCCAGCACAGGTAAAAAGGTCACAGAGCCTTTTCCTGGCCTCAAGCGAGAAACAGGACTTGTTCCTGTAAAAGAAACCTAGCCTCCCTCAGTTTTTTAAGCAGTACTTCTACTTTTACCAAAGTATTTTTTTACACAAGTATATGTACTTCTACTTGAGTAAAGAGAGTGTGTACTTTTGCCACCTCTGCAAGTCATACAGGAAACATAGACTTTATACAATTTGACATGAATTCAACACATAGCGATATAACTGTTGCTCATGGTTACAGCATGAGTTGCATTTATTTTCGTTTTGCAGCTTTTCCATCCAACTAATACAAGAATAAAGTGTCAGCTGTTTTTAGAGCGCAATGTTACTGATGAGACAGCAGGGGGCAACACACACACACACACGTACACACCAAACTGTGTGTGTGTGGTCAGTGTTGGGTTCTGGTTCACTAATTTGTCTCATCTCTCAATTTGCTGAGCTCAGCAGTTCAGCAGTTTGATGAAATACAGTCGGACTGAAGGATGTCCTAGTTCCCATTTTCTACAGGAACTCTCATTATTCAGTTCACTGTTTGGTCCCTGTCAGATCGATCTGCTATCACTGATGTCCTTGGATCAATATCAATCACTGCTTTATTAATGTGTATGATTCATTTCACTGCTGTGTTTAACTCCTTTATTTACTGTTGGCTAGTTTAATCTGCAGCAATGCATCATGTTCTTCATCACATCTCTTCTCCTTCTTCTTCCTCATCTCTCAAGTAAATAAAAAAAATGATAATATAGTATTGTGATCAGTCCCTTGTTCAGCATTTCTTTCCTTTTTACCTTTTAATTCTGGTATTGTCGTATTATTTTATGTAGTTATTGATACCTGACTTCTTCATTTAAGAATTGACATTTTCTTTTTCATTTTCTTTTCATACATTTTGAAAGTTATTTAACATAAAGTTTGTAGGTATTTCACAAAAACATTTGAGGTCTTGTATGGATGTAATTGGATAAATCACGGGAGGGCACATGCTTGATTTTCTGCCATTCTGCTTTAACTTACTTTGTTTTCTTGTGCCTTGACCGTATAAATAATATTGAATTACTTAATGAATTTAAAAACAACATCAATGAGGACCTTTGTGGCTGCCGGCCTGGACATGGCCACCAGAGGAAGGTTATGTCACATCCCAGCGACCGCTCTCTAATCATTCAGAGGGTTTCCTTTTCCTTTTTTTAATGGTGGCTAATTGACAGTTCAGAGGAGAGTATAAAAAAAGCGAGTGGAGCTCAACTTTCTCAGAGATTGAAAAGCAGACGGACAAAAAAAGACCAGAAAGAGGAAAAAATAGAAGCTGGTCATCGGGCTTTAACGTGATTGCACTGATAAAAACTTCATCCATCCTTTCTCCATCCTCAGTCCCTCCCTCCTCTTCCTCCTCTGTGCTACTTGTCAACAAGTGGGTAAAACTTTTCTTTCACAGTGTGAAGTAAGGGTGTGTGTGTGTGTGTGTGTGTGTGTGTGTGTGTGTGTGTGTGTGTGTCTGTAGGACTACTTTTATACCAATCAACAAAGAAGAAGGCCTCAGTGTTTCCTGTCTGCAGTACAAGGTGGTCCCTCCAGTGTGTGTGTGTGTGTGTGTTCGCTCCCAGTGAGAGTCAACCTAGCGCTCCATCGGGGACCCCATGCTCGTTGTCATGGCAACAGTATCCCCCTTTACCTCCCCCCTCTTCTCCACTCACTCCTTCCCTCATCAGTTTTCCCACAGAACAAAACCAACATTGTACTCTGTGTGTGTGTGTGTGTGTGTGTGTGTGTGTGTGTGTGCATGTGCGTGTGTGTGAGACATTCAGGTCAGATTAGTTTGTGTTCATTGAGCCTGTGTTCAGGGAGAAACACACACATATATATACTCTCGCACACACACTTGTCGCTCTTCATTCACTCACAATGTGCTGCTGATGAGAGGGCTACGATGCATACACACACACACACACACACTTGTAGACAAGTAGTGCTTCATATCAGTTGGATTCACACGCTGAGTGAGAGGTTCAACACTTCTTCTGAAACGTTCACACAGTTTGAAAGTAAACAGTTCAAAGAGGAAATTCGTTTTTACCGTCACAGTTTTCCAAATTCCCAAATAAATCCACAATCATTTAAAATCAGGACCATGTGCCGCCGTGGTCACAGTGCTAAATTCAACTTACAGTATATTGTATTAGAAATAAGGAATATGACAATCATGTCAGTCACTTGTATTTTTGTCTAAAAACAAACTTATGGAGTGGCACGTGTCTGATAAGCTGAGCTGAGGTGGTTCAATTGCTTATGAGACTTATTTGGAGAGTTGTTAAATAGCCAATTACAAGATTTTGATAGAAAATCTGCGATTGTTGTCATCTTTCTTTCATCTGTGCAGAACATCAACATCATTGGTGATAAGTGATGGAAAAACTAAACGATGATTCTAATTCATTATTTTCCTTGTAAAACTCACTTTGGCCAACCTTTCCCAATTAATGTCTTCTTTCCTGATTGATTTTAAGCCTCTTACACACCAAACTGACACCAAACTGACACCAAACTGACACCAAAGAACACCAAAGAACACGTCCCGACGGAACGTCGCCTCACGTCTCCTGCGTCTTGGCCATGTTTCGCACTGGAACACACCGCAAAGACTTCAGCCGACGGCCAAGTAGCACGTACGAACTGCGCATGCCTGAGTGGCAATAACTCTCCTTACCAGCAGGCGGCGGTAGTGTGTATTCGTCATTCGAGGCAACAACCGGAAGACAGACTGCGTGATACACCACCGAGAGAAGAAGAACAGACTGCGTGATACAAACAAACAACAAATAGCCTGTGCGTTCCATTTTCACTCTACAGCGAGAAGCTCATGGGGCTTTCCCGAACCTGTGTCAGAGCTGGAGTTAAATGAAATCTCAGATTTGCCTTCTTAATCGTTTGTTTGGGTCCCTCACTTCCGTTTCGCTTCTCATGCACTGATTCGCTAAGCTGAACAGCCAATCAGAGTGATTTATTTGGCTGACAGCCTACTGAATCAACATGTCGAATCGGCGGCGGAAGGTGTCGGCACGGCCGAAAAGACACGACGGTGCAGTACACACCAATCTGAGTAGGGCGACACGACACTCATCGACGGCCCGACATCTATCGACGCCGAAAATCGGCTTGTGTGTAAGGAGCTTTAGAGAATCTGTTTAATTTTGCTCACAGATGTTTTGGCGTACTCCGGCACTAAGTCAGGGAGATCTATCAAATTAAGTGAGAAGTGGATGTGAAGCGTAGACTCACCTATTGGATAGATGTGGGACTCGAACCTGTGACCTTTCTGTTACGTAACAGTTGGTTCCCATCCAGTCTGTCCTAGAGACGTTCTCGCATGACCAATGGTGGTCTAGTCGCCCCTGTGTGTGTGTGTGTGTGTTTCTGCGTGTGTGTGTGGCTTCATTAGTGAACAGAGGTGGTCTGTTCAGTAGTTTGTATCAGAGGGGCGAGCTCTCATCACTACTAATGAGAACAACATCACCAACCTCCTGAAACACTCTGTTCCTCCAGCTCTCCATGAATCTCTCTCTCTGTTTCTCTACTTCTTCCTCTCGTTCACTTTTTAAAATTTCCGTTTACCTGAACTATATAAAACTTATTTTCTCACTTTCCTGGAGTATCGCTGGTCAGGTTTCCATTGAAAAGTATTGCAAATTTAACAGAATTTCGAGAAAACTGTTAAAGAAAATTTGAATGATTGCTGGTGTCCATTCACTTCCACTATGCGTAAAAGAACCACAAGATTGGCATTTTGGCCGTCGCCATCTTGTTATTTTTGGGACACAGGAAGGTGGAGCTATGTGTAACCAACTGCTTCAAAGGTATTCTTTTCAGTGTTGTTAAAATAGACTTTCATGAACTGAAAACTGTAGTTTGAGTAGTGAGATAAAAACATGTCCCAGGGACAGGTAGCTCCGCCCCAAAGCATACCCTGCTTTATTGTGACCATAATATACAAAATGAACATCATGCTGTATTCAAGAAGACCTAAAACTAGCCATTGGGACCAAACATTTATTAGAAAAAGTGTTAAACATGGTCATAAATCAAGTCATAAGCAGTGTACATTTCTCATAGACTTCTATACAATCTGACAACCTGTTGAGGTTTTGCCGGATGTTTTGTCCTTTTCTCATAGACTTCTATACATTCTGACCTATTTCTGTAAACAGTTGAGGTTCTTCGATGCCACAACTGAATCCAGATCATCAATTATATGATCTTAATTATTCTGAATGGGCCATTTTATTCTTCAGGTTATTTATTGTTGAGAAAGGGCTGTCTGACAGTGATCAAGTTTGTGCCAGAAGTTTCTTTAAACAGAAGAAATCCTTTTCCTTTAAATGTGTAAATCCTCTTCATGGGCTGTCGGGGGTAACGAGGCAAAGACAAGGATGGAGGGGGGGGGGGGCTCACATTGATTAGAATAGAGTTTGAGTTTCTAAATTAACAGAACTGTGTGTGTGTGTCCGTGTGTGTGCGAATTTGGGCTGGGATCCCATGGCAACAGGACAGTAGTGAGGTCATTGATATGCAGCAGCCGCTCTGCAGAGAGAAAATCTTCTCTTCTCAGAGCGGAGAGAGATTCCTTTACACCGTTTAAAACGACATGACAGACACACAACAAAAAGCTTTAATGAGCTTCTGCATAAAGCACATTTTTCATGTTGTGTGTTTTATTTCATTAAAGGTTTGATCCAGTGTTTTTGCTGCTGAAGCCAATATCTGAGTCCATTCAACTCACATGTTGAGTTACATTCAGACATTAATGATCTTGTTTCTTTTGTCTTTGATGATAAAACCTCATCCAATTTTTAACATTGCCATTTTTTATTCTTATGTATTTAACTATAGAATATTTTGTCATATATAGTTAATAACTTGCTTTAATCATCAGCCTGATGGCTCTACTAGACCATATTAAATGTTCAAAGTAAAACAGCGTGTCTTCTGCATAGCTGAAGATAGCAATCATATTGAGTTGCAAAGGGTTCCCAGAATTGTTTATCCCAACTCTCTACACCATTTTAATCTTTTCAGTATTGTGATTAAACACAGGACACATTTTTAGGCTTAATGGTCAGATATTTCTTACCCAAAAGCACCTTGGTCATCTGACTTCTCTCCTTTGGTGTCTTTGATCACCGGCTTCTTACTTTTCTTATTTATCAAAGAACCATACTTTCTAACACAGTTGTTCAACCAGGATTTTCCCAACTAGTCATAAAAGAAGCGGGTCTTTTGTAAGAATAAATTGACCTATAGACACCCAAAATAGCTTTTCCACTTGTTACTTGCTTGCAGAACTAATCAATACAAAGACATGTTACGTTATTGTCAGCTTGCTCAGTCACATCAATATTGCATCAATAAATTCTCCAGACAAATCCAGTTTAAATTGCACAGCTTTATTTATAAATTACCACCTCTACATCCCAATGGTTGGTTTATGCCTTTTTCACAAGATAAAAACAACCTTCAGAGACACTTAAAAAGACAAATATAAGACAGGCACTAAAGTTAATCTGTTCTGTGTGGACTGTGAGGGCACTCAATGTCAACTTCATTCACATTTACAAGGAACTCAAACACGACACCAGTGGGACTCGAGCTGCTAGTATGTCTTGTTTCTTTTGTGCAAAATTGGAAACAAACATCTTGACCTTCTGTAGATCGGGGCCACTGTAAAAGTGCTGTATATCAAACAGTGAATTTTAGCGTCCAGACGCTCTAGCTCTTTCTCCATATTGGAATTTCAAATAAAAAGTATCTATTCAGTGTAAAAAGATATGTTTGTTGAATACAAAGTTAGTCAGACTTCTACTCTTGTTTCTGAATGCGTTGATTTCGGTAGATTTAGCTGAGGGCTGAGGAGGCACTAAGGCACAGGCGGCTCTGACACATACTTATATGGATTTTACATTGTGAAACTGAGCATTACAAAGGCATAAACATTCTTGTGACATAGAAAAATGACTATCTCTATTCCCTTTACACAGAGATGTAATTAGTTGTAGATCTAACATTAAAACAAGCTACATTCATAACTTCTGTTTCTTCGTTTTTGTTCTAGTTGTTTGACAGTCTGAGTGAAAAGACTGTGCTAGAGACACTAATATGCTACACAGTTTAACTTCCTGTACAAAGACACCGCCTCAGCACTTAAAAGGTCTTGTTCCTGTTCAAAACTCCTCCCTTCCCAAACTTCACTTCCTTCTGAAACAGTGATAAGGATCCACATTCTTCCCAGAAACACAATTTGTAGAAATAATTTGACTATAAACAGTTCAGCTTCGTCCATTTCATCCATAGTTTGCAAACAGATAAGACATATTCTTTCATAATCATGCTAACAAAGCTCTGATTGGTTGATTGTTGTTACATCAACTACAAATTTGTATCTGAACTCTGACCAGGGTTGACATCTTGCACAAGTAGCCCACAACAAAAGATGTCAAACAGATATGGACAACCTCACTTACTGGAAATACTGATTTCATAATCTCTCAAATTAGACGTTTGTTGGCGTTTTTCGTCCCCTTTACCCTAGGAGGTTTGGTTTCTTCCGGATTCACGCCAGCCAGTGGAAATAGTTGTCATACAGTTATTTTGAATAGCTCTTCATAGATGTAAACCTCTTTTTTATTGATAGTTTGACAGAAGGACCAATGATCAATGGCCCCACAGGTTGAAAATGTGTCAACTGTACACTCTTCCAGCAAATTAGGTTAATAGTCAGAGCCAAAACTAAGAAGTTACTCACTTGATTCTGCACTATACCAAAATATGTTTGTGTGGCACTAAACAACCTCAAAGCAGATTATTTTGACTCCTCATCAATCTTCCATCACAGTTTGAAACTACTCATTTAGCCTTTACAAGTAGATCTTCCTTATAGAAATATCGCATTCAGCTTCAGACCAACCAAAGAAGACATCCAGGATTTTTCTTATCATACATTTTTACACCAGTTGGAGGAAAGTGTCCTTTCGGAGGGTCCTGAAACGGGCTCCTGGTTTTACAACAGGTGGTTGTGCAAGAACAGCAAGTTTTCTAATAATCACTACGGATTAAGCATCACTTCCTGCACAGACAGGAAGCTGAAAGGGGTAACACTGTGTCCATAAAGGAATATCATACAAATGGAAACTCTGAGAGAAGGAAAGAGGACAGAAAAAGATGAAGAAAAGATGGTCGACAAGCGTTGTGGAGAAGAAAGGATAAAGGAAACTGAAGCGTTAAGGAACTTTAGGGTAGAAGAGAAACAGAGTTTGAGGATAAAAAAGAAGATAGGTTGTTTTATGGAAGAGGAGATGTTGGATGCTATAGCTCTAGCTGGAGATCGACAAGATGGCTGAGGTTCTTTAGCCTTGTCGAAGAAGATGGACGTCTCATTGGCCGCCTTCAGTTTGATATTTGGTGAGCCTTGAGTCGCGTTCGGCTGACATTCCTGACAGCAGCAGCAGCAGCAGTCCATGAAGGCCTGACCGAGAGCCTGGAACACAACGACAAGCAGTCAGAGCTGTCCGTTAACGGCTTTCAAAGAACTATATTACTGTGAACCACTCTAACTATTACAGCTGGATCTGAACGGGCTAGAGATTTGTTGTTTAAATGCAAAAAATAGTGAGCATAATTTTGGAAAGGTTGGTCAATTAATGCAACCAACCTTCTACCACACCAAACAATATATTAAAAGGAATAGTTGTCAAGTCTGTCTGTTGAAGCCATACCGCTAAAGTAATTGACAAAGTGAGGGTTGCCTATCCATCTGCCCAAGATTCTTTGTCTCGGACTTGATCTCATGACGTTTTTCTGAGGACATGTTTTAGTCTCTGCCCAAGCAAGATGGTACACAACATATATTTGCCTGATGTTATTGGCATGTTGTTGGTATTGGCAGACAAAGGCTATACAAGGAAATATCGGCAACGCATACATTGGTGTTAAGTTAAACTACATTTAGTTGTTTTCTTATTTTGCCCAGTTAATGTGTTGGTCTTAAAAGCAGTGTACATCACATTCATATCTACAGGAGAGACCTTCCGTTCTTCTGCAATTAGATGGAAAAATATGTGAGTATTTTGGTATCTGCATTGCCAATTTGCCAAAATAAGTTGGAAAAAATCGGCGAATGGGACATCCGCAAAAACCTAATGTTGTTAAGAGTCCCTTCTACTTGGGACGTGTGATTGTGCAAGTGATGGTAATACTACTATCTAGAATGGCCGCTAAATGCACCAGTTAAGTCCCATACCTTATAGTTACATAAAGTTACATCATTGGGTCTTAAAGCTGTGTGTGATCAGTTCTGGTTGAAGAGGACCAAAAGGGGCCCGTTAAAGTCAACAATACTTTATTTTTAACAGCTTGACCTACCTTGCACAGACACAGCAGCAGCACCGGGGTCACTGATGATTTAAAGAACAACAGGAAGTGATGCAACAGAGCCAGCATGGAGGCAGTTTCCTCGGAGATGGAGATGTTTGCGTAGGCCAGCGTGATGTTACACACATGTTCGGGCAGAGCACAGACGCCGTAAACCACCGCCAATGCCAGCAGGGTGCAGTTCAGCTGCCGCTCCAACGCCTGGTGCTGCTGGCGCTTCTGATTGGTCGAGCGGTCGTCATGGCTGCGCTGCTTTTGGGTGGAGCTGGAGTCGCTGTTGACGTTGCGGGTGGCCATTTGGCAGAGGACGGTGAAGAGGATGGGCAGGCAGAAGTAGCAGCCGAAGCACCACCACATACGCCCCTGCAACAGAGAACAGCAAACATCTGATGACCTTGTGGAGCATTTTGGAAAACTTCTGGTACGATCTGGTACTTTATGGTTCTGTAAAGTACTTTGGCGTAGAGTTGAGTCATTTTGCTGAACTTCAAAGAGCTTTGATTTGAGAGCTCCGTAGAAATCCAGCATTTTTACCAGAATTTAGGTTACTATTTTGAACTTTTTGCACAGCCAAGAATACAGTTTGACATTTAAACTCACCAATAATTTGATTGTTTGATCAACTTTCAAAAGTAAATCAGTAAGCATTCATATATCTAATTGATTCATGTGACAGTTAAAGAAACCTTGTTATTTTATAATTTCTGGTCTATTCTGAGTACGCTCATTGTTTTCAATGTCAGTCACAATAAAGATCTAGCACTCAATCCCAAAGAAACTGAGCCAATGAAGAGATGGAAGATGTCAGGTCTACTTCCAGAGCTACTTTGGTGAGCTAGTTCCTTAAAGGTCCCCTATTATACTGTTTTTCATCAATATATTATAGGTCTCTGATATATACAAAACATGTCTCTGAAGTGTTTGGCTCCAAACACCAAACAGATCATTGCAGCATCCCATAATCCCCTCTGTTTCAGCCCTGTTTCAAAAGTGCTGATTCTCTGTCTGTTACTTTAGATGAAAATAAGGAGCCCCTCCCCATGCCCCTCTGAGAGATATTTGGTTAAAAAGAACACAATGTTGCTCTAGGAGGAGATTCAGGTGATAGGGGGGGGGGTTACCTTGGTTGGTGATTGGCTAATGGTTACACAAGCCAAAAAATCGTTATGAAATCATAAAGTGGCCAAAATCTGATCAGCTCATTTTCAGACAGGTTTTTATAGAAATGGATCAGGACAAAAAGTGAGCGAATCTTTTTTCCTGAAACTTTCAGAATCTCTTTACACAGAGGAGACACATGTTGATGTATAACAGACATGAAAAGTGGATTTTGCATGATAGGTGAGTTAAACCTGTGTATGTTATGTTCTCACCTGGTGATACTTGAGCAACAGAGAGTGCAGGGAGTCGGGCAGGTAGAGGGACAGAGGGGAGGAAGGTGTGATGGAGCAGGAGTCCACCAGCAGGCCTGATGTCGGGGACACGGACTGGGTGAGCTGCCAGAGGAAGATCTCTGGGCTGGAGAGCAGGAGAGCGGTGAGCCACACCAGAACCAGCTGCAGCAGCACGGAGCGGCAGCGCTCCACCAGCCGGGCCTTGGGCTGCGAGGAGGAGGTGGCGGCGTGGAAACGAGCGATGCCCAGAGCGCACAGAGTGAAGGAGGTGAGGCCCAGAGACACGGCCTGCAGGAGAGGACGAGAACAATGGAGGTTGTTTTGAAGGTATTTGCTTTGGTAAGGCAAGGCAAGTTTATTCATATAGCAACTTTAAACACAAGGACATGCCAATTCCTATATCTGGCGGCAGTGGTTCAGTCTGTAGGGACTTGGTCTTGGAACCGAAGGGTCGCGGGTTCAGGTCCCGTTTGACCCAAAAAAAAAAGAATAAGAAAGCTGGTCACTGCCAAGGTGCCCTTGAGCAAGGCACCTAACCTTGAAACTGCTCCCTTGGCGCCGGATAACTGGCAGCCTCTCTGCTCTGCCACCTCTCCTCTGCATGTGGTTGTGTGTGTGCATGTATATCCTCCCCTGTGTGTGTAATGTGTGTAAACACAACAGAGTGGAGAAAGAGATTTCCCTCTGAGGGATTAATAAAGTATGTCTTCTTCTTCTAAAGTGCTTGAATTGGTGTATTGGTGCAAAACTGAAAAATAGTAGGAGAAATAAATGCTAAAATTAAAACAAATATTGCAAAAATCATGAAATATAAATATAGAATAGAGTAGAAAGGTAATACAATAAAAAATCTAAACAATATTAACATAAAATGTATATTCACAACATGTCTGATCTGCCAGACCCTTGTTGCAAACAAAATCGGTAAACTAAACAAGGATTGGAAAATTCAACATTTTGGAAATATATTCGACTGTTTTGGTATTAGGGAGTGATGTTAGAAGTAGAACTTTAAATATAAGAAAGCAGTGCTACCAAAAGCATGTGAGCTCTATGTTCTGGTTTTAGCTTTATGGTGCTTTCACAACTATGGGACTTTTCCCCACAATCACAGGGTAGAAAGTTTCATATCCGTGCACCAAAGTTTTCGAAATCCTATCATGGCCAGAAAGATGAGTCCAAATACAGACATGATTTGTTCCTTTTTGTATACTATGTTACAGTACAAACTCTCTATGATTGTTATTCAAAGGGATAAAGTGCCACACACTCTCTCTACCCAAATGCTATCAGAATGTGATCAATCAAACCACATGAGGAAATTAAAGGATCAGTCCGGTGTTATTTGTCTTATAATCAACAAATCCCATATGCAGACCCATCCAACAACAGCATTAGTCCGTCTCTCACTACTGAGTTAATGTCTGTGCACTTAGCTGAATCACATTGGTTCCCGCTTAAGCCATAAACCTTTAAAAACAGTTTCATAGTTTCATTTATTTAAGAGTCTGTCATTTCCTTAAATTGCTATCTCAGCTAAGACTCCGTTTTTAGCCAAGCTTAGCATATTGACTGAAATGTTAGCATATCTCCATCCAAAGAGGTAAAATTCAACTTTCATCAACTCCCAAACCTAAGTCTGTATTAAAAACCATGTATGTTCAGTTCTGGACCAAAACACTGTCAAACATTCTCTGAACTGAAGACTCCAATATGACCGCCTATAGCAAAGGGTCACAGATCATTCAAACACAGTTTCACCCCAAATTTGTTCCTGTCAAACCATGAAGGCAGCAGCAGGGCGTCCCAGCAGACAAAGGTCTCCATGGTGACGGACAAAAAAACTCTTGAATCTCTGCTCTTTAGCAATAGTTCCTATATCACAAAAATACAGCAACTACAACACTGTACCCTCAAAACAACATCCTCAATCCAACTTTATTATAGATACAAATAAAAGTCCATACTAAGTCGATACCTTTCAATTAAATACAAATATATAATTGACAGGGACCAACAGTAATTGTTGCCATATGGCCATTGGCAACCTTTTTTAAATTCCAGTTCTTCAACTTTTTGACATAGGGACAGTAAACAGCAAGACTTTCAACCCAAAATAATATTTGTTTTACATTTTTGCTGCATTTCATTTATATATAAAAATATTGCTGTTGCATTCCACCCTAAAAAATCTCAGAATTGACCAGTAGATGAAAAAACCTTTGCCAAAATCTGTTTCACCCGGCACCAGTAACCGCTTTAAACCAAATTACTTTCAACCAAATTACTTTCAACCAAACTTCCTCTTGCCCCTCCTACTTCCACATAAGCCCCACCCACCATCATATAAGGCACCATGCGGCAGGTGATGTCACCAAGGATCCTCCTTGGGACAGCTGGTTGAGGACCACCACAGGAAGGCATAGCACCAGGACCAGGAAGTCCCAGAACGCCATTCTTTAAATTGCTATCTCAGATTACAATAAGACTCCATTATAGTCAAGCTTAGCATATTGACTGAACTGATGACTGAACTGTTAGCATATCTCCATCCAAAGAGGTGAAATTCTACTTTCATCAACTCCCAAACCTAAGCCTGTATTAAAAACCATGTCTGTTCAGTTCTGCCCAGATGGAACAAAAGTCTTTCAAAAAATTACTTTCAAGCAATCTTTCTCTTGCTCCTCCTATTTCTCATAAGCCCCACCCACCTCCATATAGGGCACCATGCGGCAGGTGATGTCACCAAGGATCCTCCTATTGGACAGCTGGTTGAGGACCACCACAGGAAGGCATAGCACCAGGACCAGGAAGTCCCAGAACGCCATGCTGGCCAGCAGGTAGTTCCAAGCCGACCTCATGTAGTAGTTGTTCCAGACGATGCACATGACCGCCATGTTTCCCACCACGCCCAGCGCCAGAACCAGGCCGGCCAGGAACAGGACCGCGTAGGCCGCGTACGAACCTTCCGCCAGCGGGTAGAACGGGTTGAAGAGTCCTGGGGGGTCCGAGCTGGAGGTGTTTCCGTGGACCTCGTGATCGTGTAGTCTCCTGCTGCTACTTTAGTCCCGTTGTCAAACGCCGTGTCCTGTGGTGTCGTGACGGAGTCGTTCTCAAAGGACTGGCTGAAGGTGGACTGTTGTTCTTCTTCCTCTGCGCCGCGGACCAGGCGCCGGGGTTGGTCCGCATCTAGATCCAGCATTTCTGGGAGTGGGAGGCTCTTGTTGGGGGCCTCGCCGGTCTTGAGCTGCTTGGAGATCCAGAGTGGTTCCAGTTTGACGAGGGATGAGGGTTTGTTGAGGGTGTCGCTCTGACTGTCAGGTTGCTGAACGGTCTTTGCGTCCGTCAACAGAAGCGGAAGAAAAAGGCCCAACCACAAAGCAAGAGTAGGGGCCATGATCCAAATATTTAATGTGGATGATTCCTCTTAAGATTCTTCTTATTGAACTTCAGACCTGGGTGCTGAGCTTCAATTAAAATGCCAAGAAAGTTCCAAAAAAGTGCCAATATTCAGGAACCAAATGACCAACTTGATGCTTAGCAAAGTCTACGGTACCTTTCAGAGAGACGCAACTCTAGTTCAGAGATTCTGGAAAATGACTTCAAGACTGAAGTTTGTTGAGTAAAGTCGACAATTCCAGGGAAGAAAAAAGGTTAAAATGCACCAAAGCTTGCAGCTGGTTGCTAGATGTCTACCAACGTTTCAGAAAGTTTCTAGATGATGAAGAAATGCAGATGTTTGCTAGATCGTCCAATAGATTTTTAATTGGTTTGTAGTCCAGAAAAGATGGAGGTGTCTTCTCTTCTCTTTCTTCTCTTCTCTTCTCTTCTCTTCTCTGGCTTGTGGTTTTAAACTGTCAATACCCCCAGGTTTCCCACTTTAAAACTGGACTGTGTTCTTCCCATCCATTAGTAATCCAACAGGCGCTGGAGCTCCAGGAGGGGGGGCGTAGGGCGAGGGTCCGTGTCCGTGTCGGGGCTGCTGTGTCTGGGCTGCAGATAGCAGAGAGACTGGGCGTCCTGGAGCTCTGAGGGTCTCTGGGAACAAGCAGCTATCTGCAGTATGGCTGGATGGAGCCTTTGTCAGCACACACACACACACACACACACACACACACACACACACACACACACACACACACACACACACACACACACACACACACACGCACACACACACACTCACTCACTCACTCACATACACACACACACACACTCACTCACACACATGCATACACACACACACACACACACACACATTCTCACACATGCAGACACACACACACACACACAAAACACACACACACACACACACACACACACACAAACAGACACGCACAGTGAAAGGCCTGCAAGCATACAAACAAGGTTGGCACTCACACAAATACACACATTTGTCTGCACGATCATGCATGCATACTTTCTTTTGCTCTTTTTGGCTTTCACTTTTCTCTCTAACTCAAACACACACACACACACACACACACACACACACACACACAGACACAGACACACACACACACACACACACACACACACTCACTCACACACACACACACGCATACACACACACACACACACACCATTCACACACATCACACACACACACACACACACACACACACACACACACACACACACACACACACACACACACACACACACACACACACACACACACACACACACACACACACACACACACACACACACACACACACACATTTAAACACACTCTCCTTTCTGCTGCCCCCTGGTGGTCTAGTGTTGGTTTGACTGGGAATCAGAGCCAGATGATTGTATTAAAAGCAACCCATCTGCCTGGAATACTGATGAAACCACTTTTTGTGTGAGAACCAGTTTCACAGTGAGAACATTTTTTCGGGGTGAGGGCAGATTTTGGACTACTCTTCACTTCCACTGTTTGAGGATCCTTAAATGACATCATAGGCCTACTTATTTTCAGACCTAAACCCACAGTCGATGTATCTTCCTACAAGTATTGGGTGTATCAAAGCCTGTTATATCTTCCTCCTTTGGCCCAAACAGCTCTGTTGTTGTCCAAAAGCTGTTAAAAACACATCAATGAGCCTCACTGCTGCACTGGGTAACATGTTCCTTCATTGTGAACAAGCACACTGTAATTTATTTTGACGCAATCCAATTTACATCGTCCTGCTGCCACAACCATGTGGATGCATTCGCAGCTGAAAATAGTCCCGAACAAATTTCCTTTTTCCAATTGATTTGATATAAATTGCAAAGTGCAGCTGCTTAAGGGAATATAATGGGAAAATACTGAAAAAGGATATATATATTTATATATTTTTTAAAGCTTTATCTCCTTCTGTAGGAATCAATGGGCTTGGTGCCTAAAACCAGAG
Source organism: Dissostichus eleginoides (assembly GCA_031216635.1). NCBI lineage: Eukaryota > Metazoa > Chordata > Actinopteri > Perciformes > Nototheniidae > Dissostichus > Dissostichus eleginoides. The sequence goes on along the minus strand of CM062267.1, from coordinate 8,252,766 downwards.
ACTGGAAGTTAGAACAGTATTGAGCGGCTAGTTTGTGTCTTTTCCTGGGATTTGTTGATTTATAAAGAATGTAAAATAACATCAGGCTCATCAAAGTGTGATCTGATGGTTTAAAATCTGATTACAATGTGTTCTAGGAGCATTTACATTGAGAGCTTTTGAATATTGGGACTTTTCTTGATCCAGATGTTCATTTGGAAATGAGGTGAAAAAGGCAAGAAGTTATGCACTTGGAAACTTTCTTTCTTGGTGATATTTTAGAACACTATTTGCTGTTATATATTGTATTATGTGTAGCTCCTTACTTTGACTGGTCACTGATCTGTGCTTATGTACTGCTGTGGCTTTCTTCACCACTAGAGGTCGATATTGTTCTGTGTTAGTGAAACTGTGACTGACAGCAGAACCACCTCCAGTTCCTTGAGCATTTAGTTACGGTCAAAGCCCTGCACCAAAAATGTTACTTTAATAAAAGGGTGTAAAAACTGTCAGGGAAAAGTTTTAAACTATAAGATATAGAGAAAAAATATAAATGGTGACAAATACTGTGATGACCAAAATACGGAAGTGACAAATTCACAGTCCACAATCCAAACCTCTACTTTATTATAATGACTCCAGCTTAATAAATGAGAATGATGGCTGAAGCTTAAAAAATAGATTGTAAGTTGTTGTTCAAGCGACATAATCAGACCTCTTTTGGTTGGTAAGGGTCGGGGAGGTTTGAAGAAATTCACACACAAATTAAGACTGTCATCCCTCAATGAAAACATCCTCCCCTCTGTCATGAACCTTGGAGTGACCTTCACTAGCACTTTTAAATTTGATAAGCAGGTTAGCACCGTAGTCAAATCCTGCTTTTTTAAAATAAGACTATTGGCCAAAACCAAGTCCTATTTATCTTTTAAAGACCTAGAAAGGGTTCTTAATGCCTTTGTAACCTCAAGACTGGACTACTGCAACGCTCTGTATGTGGGTATGGACCAGGCCTCAATTAGACGCCTGCAGCTAGTGCAGAACGCAGCTGCACGTCTTCTGACTGGCCACAAAAAGCGTGACCACATCACCCCAATTCTGGCCTCACTGCACTGGCTTCCAATTCGGTTCCGAATTGATTTTAAAATCCTTTTATTTGTTTTCAAAGCCCTAAATGGGCTGGCTCCGGCCTATATAGCCGAACTCCTCCATCGCTACACCCCAGCCAGAGCTTTAAGGTCTGCTGACCAGCTGCTGCTGATAGTGCCCAAGACCAGGCTCAAAACCCGAGGTCACCGAGCCTTCGCAGCAGCTGGCCCCAGGCTCTGGAACACTCTGCCCCTCCATGTGAGGTCGGCCCAGACCCTAGGGGTTTTTTAATCCTCACTAAAGACACACTTCTTCTCCCTGGCCTTCTAGTCGGAGCGGAGCACGACACCTGACTATTCCCTGTGTTTTTTATTTATCTGTTGTAATTTATTGTCTTTTATTGTGATTGTATTAATGTGTTTTTATTACATGTACAGCACTTTGGCTCGACCAAAAATCGCTTTTAAATATGCTTTATAAATAAACCTTGATTTGATTTGATTTGATAAGACTGAAACAAAACAGAGAACTTTATTGTATTTAAAAGGTCATGCTATAAGGATGCTTTCAGGTCTTTGTGCAAACAACTTCCTCAAACACACACACAGGCACACGCACACACGCACACACGCACACACACACACACACACACACAGTATGTGATTGACAGGTCTTGAACACGTTGTCCGGTTGGGGGGTTGTCCGTGTTTCAGTTCTAAAACTTTAACCTTTTCACAGGATGTTTTCAGTTCATGAAGGAAGTTGACTTCCAAAACACCAAACTCTAGGCCTGAAAACCGTAGGCTGTAAAACTATATGTGCCTTTTTATGTCAAGTCTAAGGTTTATGTCAGGTGTTACAGCTCTGACCTTTCTCTCTGAAGGTTCCCGTTTTTTGGCCTGAAGTAGTAAACCAATGGAATTTAACCACAAGGTCTGAATAGTTCATCTTTATTTTAGTTATAAGCTTTTAATTAATCATCTGTTTGACATGATTCACCTCCATTTCTCCAGCGTTCATCACGCCTCAGGAAAGAGGTAAGTCCTATAAAGATCCGGCTTCAGTTCACATGCATTAGACGCTTTACCCAAAGATAAATCTTCACCATCTAAAGTCACACATACTGTGGTTCAGTATCTGACTCTTCTACGTCTAGACTGAGCCTTATCAGTTTTTTAGTTTGAAGTTATCAGAGTCGTGGGCTTCAGGAATGGATCTGTTTTTGCAGTTGATGTAGATCTTTCTGATATCTTTGGTGAGAAAGAAAGACATGTTAAAGAGGAAATATGCTTATTTTCAGTTTCATATTTGTATTATGTGCCTCTACTGTGACTACTGTTACTCAAAGGCACCACCTTGTGGCGGTAGTTGGTACATCTGGAACATAAACTTTGCATTTGGTTAAAACAATAATAATGTAAATGCAGATAAACCTGTGACATGAATTGAATGTACCTATATGAAGAAAGGGAAACAAGCTTTTGAAGTGTCAGTCAGTGAAGGACTTCTTGGCGGTTTGTCAGGTGATTTAGGTTCTGCAGTAAAGATGTGAGGAGATATCTTTAATTTGTTTTTAACAGTCAAGACTTTATCATCTTTTGCAGTAAATCATGCAACCCGAGTGATCAGAAACTCCTGCAGGTTGAAATGGATCAATACAACTATTTTATGGCAGACTTAATCTTAACAACAAGCTATAAAACGTGCTAGAAAGTCCAACTTTGAGGACCCTACTCTAAAATATAACATCTTCTGTGTTTTAGTGAACATGTAAACTGTAAGAATATCGCAGTTTATGGCTGCAGCACATTTCCAAGCAGAAGGACTTACTGTGTACACTGTCGTCAGCACACACACAACATTAATAATCAGCAGGAAATGGACTTTCAGTTTAACATCATTAATGCTCTCAACTCTTTTGTCCGTAGATCCAGCATTAAGTTGATCAAATAACTCTGCTGACTCACATACAAGTGAATGCTCCTCGCCTGCCAGTGTCTCAGGGCGTGCGGCTACCTGCCTGAAGACAATAACGTAATTACTCACCAGCAGAACAGAAGCGCTGGTATTGTTCTAACCTTGTAGGTCATAGTAAAATATGTTCCTGGAAACACCTTCTGCAGCAAGACACTAAAACAGAGGAGGTTCTTTATCTTGTCGGTCCAATCTGTCTGATGCGTTGAAAACTTCACAGATTTGAAGTTGAGACCAAATGAATGCTGAGTTTAAAGATGCAGTAGCTGTGATTGAAGTGCGGTCAGTCGTTGGCAATTAAGTTAAGTTCCCTCCCCGCCTGAAACGTCACCATTGGACTCCTTTGTTTACTTCCAGAACAAAGTGACATCACTATGTAACACTCACGTTAATGGATAACATTCCAACACATTGCACGTGATAGGCTAAGGCGCGGGACATCTCTAAGCGGTTGACCAATAACAACAGAGCCGACCAGCTAACCAATCAGAGCAGACTGGGCTCTGGTTTCAGACAGAGGGTGAAAAGAGGTGCTGCAGCACAGGCAGTATGAGACAAATAAAGAGCTTTTTGAACATCAAAGCATGGAGACATGTCCCAGGAGAGACACTACATACTGATATACACCTGAAAATCAGCAGGAGAGGACTCTTTAAAGTAGAGACACTACATACTGATATACACCTGAACATCAGCAGGAGAGGACTCTTTAAAGTAGAGACACTACATACTGATATACACCTGAACATCAGCAGGAGAGGACTCTTTAAAGTAGAGACACTACATACTGATATACACCTGAACATGAGCAGGAGAGGACTCTTTAAAGTAGAGGCACTACATACTGATATACACCTGAACATCAGCAGGAGAGGACTCTTTAAGTACAGAAGAAAACATATAGCGATACAGCCATTGAGATGAACTTAATAGCCTTTCTCCTAATCACAGTGTAAATGGATCATCTTCCTGTACCATCAACAGGTTGCAGTGGTCTCCTTCATCAACCAATCAGGTGAGAGGATGGTGGGAATGGAGACAGTGTCCTACTCCGCTGTTGCAGCTCTATATAAGGCTGTCAGTCTCTGCAGAGGAAAGACATGGAGGGCAACAGGGGTCAGTGGACACACACACACACACACACACACACACACACACACACACACACACACACACACCATATATGGGTTAAAAGTCTGTGGAAAATGTCGGTGTGAAACAGCAGAGCGTGAAATTCCAACTTTTCCCTTAAATCCGATCTAAATCTGCCCGAGCGGACGTTAGATGTTTGCTTTGGAGCGAATCATCTCGCTGCAGCTCTGAGATGACCTCAAAAATAAGACACCCGCAAACTGCTGTGTTCACGAGGGATGTAACCCACTTTCACTGACAGCTCAGACTTCATGTGTTTACTCTCAGCGCCAATCACAGTTATCATTAATGAGACATGATGCAGCGTCCACTGCTGTCCACTCAAACTTAGCTCCAAGGTGCAAGTTATTTATAAGTCATACACGCAGGTCACTGGAAACAAAACAGAGCAAAACTCATCATCTCCTCTATAAATGGACTCAGAAACACACACCAATAACACACTTTATAGTAATAAACAGAAATACAAAAGGTTCCAAACACATAAACAACATAATGCCCAAACGACCGGGTGCTTAAAACCATTATAATGTTTTACTTCAAGGAAAAAAGACAGTTTATTTGTAGAAAGTCATCATATTTAAGAACAGATTCACCTTTTTTACGAGACTTTATCACAAAACTATGACCACGATTTGGATACAAAATCATTCAGTCCAGTTGTAATGAGTGCAAATTATATTTTGATGTCAGTTATCACTCACTTTGTGTCTTTTTAACTCAGATTCTGTCAGATGTATCAGCAGTGACGAAGGGGCTGAGTTACAGGGGTTTATAAATACATGCTTATGTATCTATACATGATGATCATGCCATTATAATTTCATTCATAGGGCGCCAGTGCCAAGGGCCGGCCCTGAGTGCAGCCACTTTTCATCAGTTGAAACAGCCCAAACAAGCCCTTATTATTAATTATTATCTGTCATTTTCACCCCTCTGTCACCTTGTTGTCTCTTTATTTTCTCCTCCCTGTGTTCGCCCCAGTTATGCGACCTCGTCTGAGTGTGTGACCTCTTAAAGAAGTTTGTGTTTTTGAAGTTCAGATGGAAAAATCTCCCCTTCGCTTTTAGATCTTCTCCCTATTTAGACAGCTGTCTGTTTCTAAATCTGTCCATCCTCCGAGCGTCAGCCCCCATCACTTCAAAAGGTAGACCCAACTGTGTCACACACACACACACACACACACACACACACACACACACACACACACACACACACACACACACACACACACACACACACACACACACACACACACACACACACACACAAAATACATTTGAACTCTTCATCCTGATTCCTGGAAATGTAATGACTTGAGCTTTAAGTCTTAAAATGAAAATAACAGAGATCTGTGGACAAGAAGTTTGAGAGAGAAGAAAGAAGAGGAAAGGACGTGAAGAGGAAACTAGTTTTAGAGTACACACAATATACAGTAGGGTGTATTTAACTGACAGTAGTAAAAGGCTAGTTTAAGTTAATCATTCATTATTGTTGAACATTAATGTCTTACTGTAAATAAGTCAACATTTCCAACCCAAAGATGTTCCTAATACGATCTCCTTCTTGTGGTCAAAATGTTGATAAACGTATAATTTTTGCCTTCATTTTCAAGATATTTAAAGAGTTCCCTGCGTGAGCTCTTGCTCTCTCTGTGGTTTCTTTGCATGACCTTTATGTTGGGTTTGGCTCCTTTTTTTGAGTAAGCGGGCGGAGGACGGTCACAGTCGAACGATCAAAGATGTTCAGCTTTATTTACATTCCTCTGCTCTCACTGTAAGACAATGTTAAAGTTTATCGTCCACATCTAATTTTATCATATAAAAAGTACCCAAAAGTACTTATTATGCAGAAAAAGTCATTTTATGATATTGTGTAATAATCACTTGTGCATTAATGTGTTATTCACTTTTGTGTTATTCAGCTTGTAAAAATTGAGTTTTTAAAAAACTTATTTACACTACTTGAGTAAACAGTGTACGTGCGGGACGTCTCTAAGCGGTTGACCAATCACAACAGAGCCGGCCAGCTAACCAATCAGAGCAGACTGGGCTCTGGTTTCAGACAGAGGGTGAAAAGAGGTGCTGCAGCACAGGCAGTATGAGAAAGATAAAGAGCTTTTTGAACATTAAAGCATGGAGACATGTCCCAGTAGAGACACTACATACTGATATACACCTGAACATCAGCAGGAGAGGACTCTTTAAAGTAGAGACACTACATACTGACATACACCTGAACATCAGCAGGAGAGGACTCTTTAAAGTAGAGACACTACATACTGATATACACCTGAACATCAGCAGGAGAGGACTCTTTAAAGTAGAGACACTACATACTGATATACACCTGAACATCAGCAGGAGAGGACTCTTTACATTACAACATTGTCTGAGAACTTTTTCCACATTGAAGTTAAGTCTTTGTCTTTCACTGAGTTCAGCAGGTTTTTATTCTAAAGTAGAAAAGAGGCTGACAGTATAGCAGTGTGGTTGAATGCCTCACACACACACACACACACACACACACACACACACACACACACACACACACACACACACACACACACACACACACACACACACACACACAGAGACTAAGTCTTCTAGATTTATTCCTTGTACCCCGCGGAAGTTTTACGCCTCTCCAAAAACAAAAATGCTGTTGGCTTCTCCTCTCCATCGCCACGGAAACCTTCACAACCTTCGCTCCCAATGGACACTACACACAGAAACACACACATACACACATACACACACACACACACACACACACACACACAGCTCATATATTAAATGTGGACAGGTGGAGCAAGTAGACTACTAATTGAGAAACTGTTGTAACATATAGCACACGACTGATTTTATAATTCTCTGACAAAGAATGTTTGGGTGGATGGTTATTTGGTTTTTATGTTGCTGGAAATACCATCATCTCCACCCTCGGTTGGTTTATGTGTGTGTGTGTGTGTGTGTGTGTGTGTATGTATGTGTGTGTGTGTTTCCTGAACAGTGACCACAGCATGAAAAATAAACTAACCATCATCCCTTCAATTGGTGAGTGTACCAGACCTCTGCCTGCTGCTTTATAGGCTGAAACAGGAAGTCAACTCAGCGTGACTTGACACACACACACACACACACACACACACACACACACACACACACACACACACACACACACACACACAAAAGTCTACACTTCAGTCTGTGTCATACTCTTTTGGGTTGGTCCAGTGGTGGAAGTGGTATTTGGCTCATTTACTGCTGTACAAATACAAGTACTAGGCTGTGAAAATACTCCACTACTAGTAAAGTCCTGCATTCAAAACCTTTCTTAAGTAAAAGTATCGTCAGCAAAAAGTATTATGAGTACTTGAAGTCAAAGTATATTGTGCAGTTAAAGGTTTTCTGTCAGTGTTTTATATTATGTGATGTTTCTGTTGTAATGTTATTGCTGCATTAATGTGATAAATGACTGCTGTAGAGGTTTTTACCTCATTTGTATAATGTTTGCTAGTTAATCTGAAGCAATGCATCAAATTCTATAATCTTACGTTTGTAGCTTTGTCCTGTGAGAACCACACATCTCTAAAAAGTCACATTTTGATGTTTTTCTCAGAAAAACTGCCCTGTTCTCAGCTTTGTGATGATGTTTCTTCTGCTGATCCAAGAGGATTTTAAAGACTTTATTTGGTCAATAAGTATAATAATTGTTCAAGTTATAAAGCTGTATAAGTACAACATTTACCTCTGAGATGTAGAAGATGGAAACATTGAAAAACTCAAGTAAAGTGACTTTTCTTTTTCACACAGAAAAAGGTGGTTTACTTTGAAATACCAAAAACTTCTGCAATCAACCTCATTTAAAGAAGCCGCTTCCTATTTCTGAGACATAGGAGTTTGTAGTTGTCTCATGATGCAACACTTTTAGGTTCAGTTCAAAAGAGAAACTTGACCTTTAATAAGGTTAAAAAAAACCTGTAAAGGCCCTGACACACCGGGCCGATTTCGGCCGTCGATAGATGTCTGGCCGTCGATGAGCGTCGTGTCGCCCTATTCAGATTGGTGTGTCCCGCACCATCGTGTCTTTTCGGCCGTGCCGACACCTTTTTGGCCGAAAACGTCTTCTTCTCTCGGTGTATCACGCAGTCTGTCTTCCGGTTGTTCCCTCTTTTGAATGACGAATACACACTACCGCCGCCTGCTGGTAAGGAGAGTTATTGCCACTCACGCATGCGCAGTTCGTACGTGCTACTTGGCCGTCGGCTGAAGTCTTTGCGGTGTGTTCCAGTGCGACTGTTGGCCAAGACGCAGGAGACGTGAGGCGACACAACAGTCGTGTTCCATCGGGACGTTTGGTGTCAGTTTGGTGTGTCTGGGCCTTAAGATGAGGACGAAAGATAAACAGTTTCACTTTAAAACTAAATAAATTGAAAGTTTCAGCTCATTGTTTTTTGTTTAACCAACTACTTTAAATCTCCATTATATAAAATGCTGTTCTTGAAATAAAATAATGCATCCTACAATCATCCAACATATTTAATAATACAACACATATGATTATAAATCAGTGATCTTCTTGACACATTGAGCCAAAGGGCAAGCGCACTAACCTTTTCCAGATAAAAGGCAAAATAGTGTACTTATATTGTGTTTATGGGATTTTTCTAAAAAATAAAGTATGAAAAGAAGTTAGTACACAGTAAATTATTCATGTATGTCATGTCCTTTCTGGCTGAACTGCTGCACTAATTCCAACTAAAGGTTCTCATTTAAATTCCAATTAAAAATGTCAAATTCCAATCCCAGATCCCAATAGATGAGCAACACTATGCCACTTCCAGACAAAATTACGCTCTTAAAGCTACGGAGATATATTGCACCTCAAAAAAAAAAATCCAGAGTTTCTGACAAGTTTTCAAATCCACTTATTAAAAGACATAAACAAATAAGAAAAAAAACTAATTTTAAAAAGGAAAGAAACAACAAATTCCAAAGTTATAAAGCTTTATTGTAGTTTTTGTAAGTCAAAAACAGTTTGACGTAATGCTGATTTACAAACGGCTCTTTTTCAATGTGAATCAATCGGGGAAAAGTCTTGTTGAAATTGTAATTCCACGCTTTGGTCACCGGGTCAAATTAGCTTTATCTCTCTGCGCTGTTCCTGAGGATGGTTTACATCTTTGCCCCCTCCTGAATAGTTTTTTGTTTACACAATGATCCATTCCTTTGCACACACCAACTGTAGCATGACACCGATAGCAGGATCTTGCTGCTCGCGCACATAACAAACAGAAAAACTACCATGTGTGTTGACACTACTAGTGGTCAATACACATGGTACCTTTAACACCACAGATGCTAAATATCAGAAACAAAGAATAAATGGAAAAAATCAAGAAGCAACTCTTGTTTTAAGATTGCCAAGTATTATTTTTGTCAGTTTGCTTAGATCTAAAACTCATGTAAAACGTGAGAGTTGCAGATAAAGGGCCAGATCTTCAGATTAGATTTGGTTGAAAGCTCCGGGAAAAAGCAGCAAACTCCACTTGAACTCTTACGATATGTCGAACAACAAATACAAAATGTGTGTAATAAAGTTTTCTAACAGTATAGGCTATATGGACCAGTAATCTAGAAAACAATAATATGTTATTTTCTGCTATAAACTCCACCCAACGATGAAATCTGTGAGTGAAAAGCTCAGGGAAAAGCATGTAAAGCGACTTTGAGGCAAGATTGAATTTTTCTTCTATTGTCAAGGTCAAACATCATCTGAACGAACTTTGCACCTTTTAAAATATAATCTTTATATCTGTTTCATTTCTGGAAATGTCACTTAATTTGTGGTTTTTGGGTTATTTAGGGGGGGGCGTGTGTACTCGTGCCTTAGGGGCTTGCCCGTGCATGAGTGTGTGTGTGTGTGTATTTGTGTGTGTGTGTTTGTGTGTGTGTGTTTGTGTGTGTGTGTTTGGCCCTGAGGCGGTTTTACTTTCTTGAAGCTGTCTGTCAGCCTTATCAACACCTCGGCTCACTTCCTGGTTTCTAGCAGTCTTCGATACACACTCACACACACACACTGACAGAGAGGGAGGGAACAGTGAAGTCGTCTTACTTCTCTCTGAGTGCGTGTGTGTGTCTGTGTGTGTGCAAACTCACACTGTGGATTTCTACTACACTTTCGGGATATGTGCCGTTTCTGTGCAGGATCCCTCCGCTATTCCCGCCTCTCTAGAGCCGCTGTTTGAATGTTTTCGGAACTTTTTACAGAATTTTTCTCCATGTTTGCTGTCATGCAGAACCCAGCAGTGAGTGTGTGAAGGCGGACTGAGAACACAGGTTGAATGTTAAGAGTTGAAGCCTCCAGCTGCATGAAGAGGTTCTAGTTTCTGTAGTTTTCTCACGGAGAGAGAAGGCGAGAGGACAGGGGAGACACTTTGAACCTGAGTGTGTGCGCGGATCCAGGATCAGCTCAGGATGTCTGACTCTGCCTCCAGTTTCCTGCACATCGGGGATATCGTGTCCCTGTACGCAGAGGGCACGGTGAACGGCTTCATCAGCACCCTGGGGTGAGTGGCTGTCCGCGTGCACCCTGTGGTGATCCCCGTGCACTGTTTACTGTGGAGATGTTCACACACAATGTACTTTATATGTAGCTACACATGTGCTTTAATATTGCAGTGTCACATGTCAAGACAGTCAGAACCCCGTTGTCTATTCATGTAAACACTCTAAATGGGTTGTTTTATGCAGGTCTATTAAAGGCACATTTCATATTTGGTGTTTTGCACCAGAAAGTCAATAATTAAAGCCATATTTTAACATTATTACACTACATTAGATTACATAAGGAGACTTGTTTTATCCTTCTAAGGATATTCTACTAGACACATCTCAAGATGAAAATGATTATTATAAATGGACATTTGACTTTAAAAGGATTTTTCAAATGCATTTAAACCTATTTATATTTTTGTAATATAGATTTGATATACTTTGTTGGCCTTCTGTAGCCTAATGCTACTTTAGAATCTGGACCTGTTGTTTTAGACCATAAAGTGAAAAATGAAGGCACATTTTAACATTACTACATTAAATCCCATAAGAAGATAGAAAAAAAGGATCCTCATGATATTAAGTCTGTTTTACATGCACGTAAATACTTAAATATTTAATACTGTAAATATTTAATAATTTATACATATTTCCTTACTTTGTTGGCCTTCTGTAGCCTGAATACTTCTTAAAATCCTTATTATTATTATTATTATATTATAATTTTGTATGTAAAAGCTTCACTAATAATCTACATCTGTTGTTTTAGACCATTAAGTCAATAATTAAAGCACATTCCAACATGTTATGTGGACAGTTGACATTCTAGTGTGTTTACATGTGTCTACACACACACTCTTCACCGTGTACTCAGTGTCCCTTAAATGGCTTAAGTAAGTTTAATAGTGTATTGTATCATGATATTAAGTCTGTTTTACATGCACTTAAATCTTCATTGTTACAGCAAAGGGGACGGTACATATCAAGTTTAATAGTAGAACAACATAATAACTAAATAAAGTACATGTACCAGCCAAGAATAGCAGTTGTAATTATTATAAGTGTATGGAGGACTTTCCTTTAAGGTGTGTTTCAATGCACTTAAATCCACACACACTCTTTTGTGTGAACTCATTGTCCTTTAAAAGACTCTGGATCTTATTACTTATATTCTTCTTTACTTTGTTGGCCTTCTGTGGCCTGATACTTGCTATTACAACATTATATATTATTAAAAGCTCCACTAAGAATATAGATCTTTTGTTTTGACCAGAAAATCAATAATGAAGGCACATTTCAACATTAATACATTACAATACATCCCATCAGGACATAGTCAAACAATCCATTATTTGCTCATGCAAATGCTCTTTTTTCAGCCCTGAAAGTATATATTTGTAAAGGAACATTTCACCATGATATTCATTATTATAAATGGACACCTTATTGTGCTTACTGTGTTTGAAAAGAGCACTAGTCCATATTGCAATTTTAATAAAATGTCTATTAATTGTGCAGCCCTAGTGCCTGTGTTGGTACATTATGTCAGTAAAGACCTGTGTTTGTTCTACAGTATATGACACAAACTTCCCCTTCACTTGTTCAACTAGTTTAACACGTGGTGAGGAACAAAATGTAAATACTATTAAGTACTGCATGATTTGCACAAGCACATATAAGACAGAGTAATATAATACGGTTTACTGCACACTTCATGTTTAGCAGATTTTTTTGTAGCTTTTGTTTTGATTTTATGCTAAAGCTCAGGTATCTGCTCTCAGACAGAGCTGTGCTTCATGTTCTCTGCTTTCACACCATAAACTGACAGTAACACTGAAGGTGGACTGATCTCCTTTTCTGGCGTTCTCCCAGTCCACCGGTTTATTATTTTGGTCTGAGAGCAGATCAGTGCACCAGGACGCTGTAACTTCAGCAGGTTTAATAATCTGACCATGTAGAGAGTTTACAGGTCACCGAAATGCTGCTGTGCCTTAAAGAGGACATACTCTGCTGATGTTCAGGTGTATATCAGTATGTAGTGTCTCTACTTTAAAGAGTCCTCTCCTACTGATGTTCAGGTTCATATCAGTATGTAGTGTCTCTACTTTAAAGAGTCCTCTCCTGCTGATGTTCAGGTGTATATCAGTATGTAGTGTCTCTACTGTGACATGTCTCCATTCTTTAATGTTCAAAAAGCTCTTCATCTTCTCATACTGCCTGTGCTGCAGCACCTCTTTTCACCCTCTGTCTGAAACCAGAGCCCAGTCTGCTCTGATTGGTTAGCTGGCCGGCTCTGTTGGGATTGGTCAACCAGTTAGAGATGTCCCGCCCCTTAGCCTATCATGTACAACGTGTTGGATTGCTAGCCAATATAAGTGCTAGTGTTAAATAGTGATGTCACTGAGTTCAGGAAGTAAACAAAGGAGTCAAATGGAGGTGTTTCAGGCAGGGGGGGGGAGAGAAACTCCTTCTTTAGCCTTTGTAAACCACTGACATGCACAAAAGCCTATATAGAACACTACAGGAGAGGTAAAACCCCAAAAGGCCTCATTAATGCTTCCCCTTGGAGTTTTCATCTAAACATAATATATTTGTATAACATCTGTGAAACTACTATGGTCCAATACTAATACAATATTTGGGAATAAGGCAAATCTGAATTAGATTGTAATTTCTTTAACAACAAAATTGTCTATGGATGTCTTTTAGCATTGTAAATATCAAGCAGTTGCCAGAGCTGTGAATGAAGAACAACTAAGGAAAAAACTAGATAAATATACATCTCAATTCCACCATAATCTCCAAGGATTTATGATAGGTACGATATTCAGGTATGATTTTTTGCAGCTACTCGACTAATATTTGCATCCTCTCTCTGCATGTATTGAGCGTGAAATGTGTTTTGATTGGTTCATCTGGATCCTCCTCTTTCATTCTGCAGGAAAAACTGATTTGAATATGGATTTGTGTATCTGAATAAGCGCAAGTGTTTTCAGTCACAAACTGAACCGGTAAGAGGAGACAGGGATGTCCCGCCCCTTAGCCTATCAGGTACAATGTGTTGGAGCGCTAGCCAATAGAAGCGTGAGCATTACATAGTGATGTCACCATATTACTGAAGTAAAGAAGGAGTCCAATGGATGAGTTTCAGGCAGGATGGGGGGGAGTCGGTGAGAGAGAAACACACTCTGGAGGGAACACAGGGATTTTAGCTTTTGCAGACCATTTACATGCACACAAACCTATATAACACACTACAGGCAGGGGGAAAACCAAAAAGTGACATTATTACAACATTATCTAAAGCTTACTTTTACTGAATTTAGGAGAAATCCACAGTGACAAATAGACAAAGTTAGTAACATAAGCACCTACTGTAAATCTGTATTTTGGAAGTATTCTTAAAGCTAGTCTGAAACAAAGGTAATGAGTTCATAACTCTGACGATCAGAGAGTTCATTAGATTCTGACGTACTGACAATAACACAACCTTTAACACACAGAGAAAGTGGCAGCTATGTATGGCAGGAAAAGGAAGTGGTACGAGTATGTCCAACAGAGATTTCCAATGTGCCAGTCTGTGCGTGTGTGTTTCCTGTTCTTTCGCCCACTCCTCTTAACTTCATCTTGACCTTTACCTTATGTTTGTTGACTTTTACTGGCTCCCGTTGACCTGTATGGAACAATAGGTCACCAACTTTAGCCGCATTAGCGTCACATGCTAACAGCTGTAAGGAGGGAGATGCTATTGGCACGTCATTGGTACATACTGTATGCAAAGGACAACATTTGTTCACCAGTTGCCTTGATACTGATACTGTGAAAATATCGTGGAGTGGACCATTGATGCTTGCAAATATTTACACAATGAGATTTCTATTACATTTTTTAGATTATATTTGATTCAACTTTATTGTCACCGTACTGAGTACTGAGACAAGGAAATGCAGTTATGTAGCATTTTACCAGAATATGCAAGAGAAGCAGTGTAATTTATAGTATAATATAACATATGACAAATATAAAAACGCTAAAGTACACACAGTATACACAGTATAACAGTGGTCTCGTGTTAGCAGGCTAAGTGATTCCAGACTAGATGTAAAAAGGAAAATTGTCCATAAGTTTCTAAAAATGCAACATCAGGTCTTTAAATGTCAGAGAAATTTGACTTTTCTTCTAAAGAAATGACTTAAAACGGATGATAGATGCCAGTAAATTGAATATTGGACGATTTATTGATTCATCTTTTTTAACTCTTACTTTTTAAGTAGATGAATTCCCTTTAACTCTCAGTAAGCCCACAGTTTGTTTTTAATCCGTGTTGACTACATACTAGAGAGTGAGACATTTGCCTATGAGAGCCAGAGGGAGATGTCAGTTGATGAACCTGCTGGTTTCCTTACAGTCAAATACTGCGGCGTCAACACAAACAAACAGGATTCAAACAGGACGCAGGAATCCTCTGGTGCCCGGGGCCCTGAACACACGCTTAGGGGGACATTAGCACCCCCCCACACAAACACTACAAACTGCCTCCTTTAAACAGGTGACTTCATCTATAGGTCTAAGAAAAAGAAGACCTTTAAAGAACAGATGGAGGCATGAACCTGAGCTGCAAGAAAAGTTGAGCAACTGCAAAATAATCAACAACTTCTGAGAATCGATTGATCGTTAAAGTAATTTTTCATGCAAAAATGACAAAAATAGAGATGACTCTTAAGTGTGGAGATTCCCTTCTCTTTTATCTCATTGTTAGCCAAATATTTTTTTGTTTAAACTCACAAAACAACATTTTGTAGCAACTGTGTTTCCTGCCAGGTTATTTCACGTAATACGTTAATGGTATTTTCCATACATCTGTTGTTGTAATTGTTAAGGCTGTTTGTTAGACCCATATACCTTTTGGTTTTTAAAATGAGTTTTTTAATGTGAGATTTCTTCCCTTAATAGTAGGAAGAGACATTGTTTTATAGTTAAAAAATAATGTTTTAATGCAGAAAATGTCTCATTCCCACTGCAACCAACAACAATACAATTTACATTACATTACATTACATTTAGCTGACGCTTTTATCCAAAGCGACTTACAATAAGTGCATTCGACCAAGAAGATACAAACTTGAAGAAAACAGAATCATATAAGTACATCAGGTTTCATAGAGCCAAAACATTTCAAGTGCTACTCAACTGGCTTTAGATAAGCCAGTCCTTTGTTTGTATACAAGTGCTTTGTTAGTATTTTAGCGTTTTTTATTTTTTATTTTATTTTATTGCTCGAAGTGGAGTCGAAAGAGATGAGTTTTCAGTCTGCGCTGGAAGATGTGTAAGCTTTCTGCTGTCCTGATTTCAATAGGGAGCTCATTCCACCATTTTGGAGCCAGGATAGCAAACCGATGTGTTTTTGCTGATGGGAACTTGGGTCCCCCTCGTAGTGCGGGTGCAGCGAGCCGTTTGGCTGATGCAGAGCGGAGTGCACGTGCTGGGGTGTACGGTTTAACCATGTCCTGGATGTAGGAAGGGCCAGATCCATTCACAGCATGGTACGCAAGTACCAGTGTCTTGAAGTGGATTCTAGCAGTTACTGGAAGCCAGTGAAGGGAGCAGAGGAGCGGTGTGGTGTGGGCGAATTTAGCAAGTTTGAAGACCAGACGAGCCGCTACATTCTGGATGAGCTGCAGAGGTCGGATGGCACATGCAGGTAGACCAGCCAGGAGGGAGTTGCAGTAGTCTAGGCGTGACATGACGAGAGCCTGGACCAGAAGCTGCGTCGCTTTCTGGGTTAGGAGGGGACGTATCCTCCTGATGTTGTAAAGAGTGTATCTGCAGCAGCGGGTTGTAGCAGCGATGTTTGCAGT
The DNA here is from genome assembly GCA_031216635.1 of Dissostichus eleginoides. Lineage (NCBI taxonomy): Eukaryota > Metazoa > Chordata > Actinopteri > Perciformes > Nototheniidae > Dissostichus > Dissostichus eleginoides. The sequence goes on along the minus strand of CM062267.1, from coordinate 8,236,160 downwards.
GAAGGACAGGTTGTTATCTAGGGTCACACCCAGATTCCTTGCAGTCTGAGTCGGGGAAACAACAGAGGGGCCGATGTTGATTGTTAGGTCAAGAGTGGGACAATCTTTTTCAGGAAGAAAAAGCAGTTCAGTCTTGTCAAGGTTGAGCTTGAGGTGGCGAGCAGACATCCACTGAGAGATGTCAGCTAGACAAGCAGAGATGCGTGCGACAACCTGGGTTTCAGAACGGGGAAAAGATCAAATGAATTGAGTGTCGTCAGCGTAGCAATGGTATGAAAAATCATGCGGGCTAATGACAGATCCGAGCGAGTTTGTGTACAGAGAGAAGAGGAGGACGGAGCCCTGAGGGACCCTGTAATTTACTTTATACATAGCTGTTTGAGCGAAAATATATAATATAATTTTGATTTGGGGTTGACAGTCTCTTCCAGGCGACTTTTGAGATAATGATTGAATACAGAAATTCAAACAAGTTTGAGAACGATTTTTGATATAAAACGGTCGACACAATCCTCCACGCTCACTTCCCATAAGGATTAGTCCTCTGTGATCTCTGGTCCGCTGTCCTGCAGAGAATAAATGTTGATCTGAGGATCATATCACTGGTGAGAGCTGGAGTTAAGGATGAGTCAGTGTCTGTGGTTCAATAGTTAAATATCTGCCTGATGTTCCACACAAGGAACGTTTATTTGTACAGAAACCTTCACCTGCAAGGCAATTCAAATACTGCTCTACATAAGACAAGAGAAGACATAAAGGAAACACGAGGCAATGTAATAAGACACAGGGATAGTATCTAAAAGAGTAGAACTAATTACAAAAAGACAAGTTAAACAGTAGATATAAAGCTACAGTGCAGCTACAGGGCTGGAAATGAACACATAATCCTAAATTTAACTCAAAACGGAAACAGAAACGTTTTTATTTAGACATCTTAAGCCGTCTTTGTGGTTTGTTTTAACTTGAGTGGGATGCTTTCAGACGTTTGCTAAGCTGTTACTTTTCTTTCTGCAGTCTTTTGTTCTGCAGGGCATCATTTTAAATGTTAATCCTGCTCACTGTATGCATGGCAGAGGAAAAGGGGTTTCTTTATAATGTTTCTAACTTACATCTTATTTAAAAGAGATCTGCTCACTTAAATTATATTTTTTAACTCATGACTGGGATGTTTGCTCACACTTCACAGGAAGTCAGAGATATCAGTATCAGACCATCTTTGTTTGATTTTTGTCGGACTGCAACTGACAATTATAAATATTTATTTCATAAAATGTCTGCGTCTACTTCCTTGGGTCACAATAAACTTCTTTCTGTCGCTTTATTTTTACTACAAACTGTCCAAACCCCAAAGATATTGAGTCGTCATAGTTGATAATAAGTATCTACTAATATTTAAACTTACAAACAGCTGCAACCAGCAAATTCTGAGCTACTGATCTGTTGATTGAAATTCCGACTAACTCAGCTTTGAGTTTGTCATTTCATTGATTTTGCAATGCCATAATGCATTTAACGGATGACAATATGTTAGAGTGTAACCAACAAATTCCAGCCCCATCTCCTCTTGCAGGTTCAGTTTGTGACTGAAAACACTTGCGCTTATTCAGATACACAAATCCATATTCAAATCAGTTTTTCCTGCAGAATGAAAGAGGAGGAGGATCCGGATGAACCAAACAATACACATTTCACGCTCAATACATGCAGAGAGAAGATGCAAATATTAGTGGAGTAGCTGAAAAAAATCATACCTACTGAATATCGTACCTATCATAAATCCTTGGAGATTATGGTGGAATTGAGATGTATATTTATCTAGTTTTTTCCTTAGTTGTTCTTCATTCACAGCTCTGGCAACTGCTTGATATTTACAATGTTAAAAGACATCCATAGACAGTTTTGTTGTTAAAGAAATTACAATCTAATTCAGATTTGCCTTATTCCCAAATATTGTATTAGTATTGGACCATAGTAGTTGTTTCACAGATGCTATACAAATATCTTATGTTCAGATGAAAACTCCAAGGGGATGCTTTAAAGGTCACCTATCATGCTATTTTTAGGCAATGGCATAGGTCTCAGATATATAAAAATATATAAAAAATATGTCTATGAAGTGTTTTGCTCAAAATACCAAACAGATCACCCATTCTAGCCATGCCTCATATCCCACTATTGCAGCTACTGTCTAAACTAAATACTGCCGTGATGAAACGCCATATCATGGATTATCAAGGATTCTTTCTGAAACAGTATGGAGCTCAAAGGCTTTCTCTCTTGCCGGTTATACCACAAGGTGAGTTCCTTTTTATTTCCTGCTTCTTCACACACATGCTCTCCAGTACAGGTTAGCTCTGAGTGTTAGCGATGCTAATGTAAACACAGACAATATTACATCCAAAACAGTCGGGCATTGTGATAGCAATGTTTCTGATAGGGCTGTGGGTGTATAGCCAGCCTACATTTACGATATTACGTCATATCGGACGCAAATCTGGATCAGCTCCGTTGTTCCCCCGTTTTTAGAGATTTGGGTACGGAGGAAAAGAGAGAGGGTTTTATTTTCTGACGCTGCGTGAGTTCCCTGACACACCGGGGACACATATTTATGTATAAAAGACATCAAAAAGTGTAAGTTGCACGATAGGTCCCCTTTAAAGAGGCCTTTTGGGGTTTTACCTCTCCTGTAGTGTTCTATATAGGCTTTTGTGCATGTCAATGGTTTACAAAGGCCTGCCTGAACCACCTCCATTGGACTCCTTTGTTTACTTCCTGAACTCAGTGACATCACTATTTAACACTAGCACTTCTATTGGCTAGCGCTCAAACACATTGTACGTGATAGGCTAAGGGGTGGGACATCTCTAAATGCTAAATGCAATGTAATGTAATCAATAAACAGTTGACCAATCACAACAGAGCCGGCCAGCTAACCAATCAGAGCAGACTGGGCTCTGGTTTCAGGCGGAGGGTGAAAAGAGGTGCTGCAGCACTTTAAACATTAAAGCATGGAGACATGTCCCAGTAGAGACACTACATACTGATATGAAGCTGAACATGAGCAGAATATGGCCCTTTAACTCGAAAAATTCAACCAATGTAGAAGTGCTTAGTGATGTTGCTAATGTTGGTTAAGTAGTCTTCAGAGTTTTATCCGGTCTTAATAATAAACTAGATCTGTTTTAGTCTTTGGAAACGTGTATGGACAGAGGGGAAGAGATAAGGAGGCAAAAATGTGAGGAAGACGTACAGATGGGACAGAGGAATGAACAGAAAAACTTGGTTATTGATGATGTTTTACAGAAACACTTCCCTGCTGATTAACTCTGAAACAGATGTGGATGATGTGATTTCTATAGATCAGGTTAAACACTGTGAAACACGCCAGCTGCACAATCATGTTCACTGAGTCAACACACCTGAGTGTGTGTGCGTGTGTGTCTTGTGAATGGAGCAATCAGCAGCACACACCTGGCAGGCGGACAAAAGACCTGAGAGGCTGTTTTAAGTGACGGGGGGGCGAGGACGGGGGGGCGCGCTGTGTTTGTTCAGAAAGTGACTCAAGAGACAGAAAAGAAAGAGGGAAGAAACAGAAAAAACACCTTTGGAAAAATGGGAATGTGTTTTGGAAAGTGAAGACTTATTGAAAGACAGGCATGTAAAGAGGAAGGGTACAATGTAGATATACTGTAAGGGTAAACAGAAACAAAAAGTTGTAAACGGTTACAAATGAGTGAGGATAAAAGGAAAGAAATTAGATTCTTTGGAAACTAAAGGCAGCTAGAAAAGTGAGGACTAAGCTAAGAAGAGATAAGAAGGAAGGAAGGAAAGGAACAACAGAAAGAAAGGGAAGAAAAGTGGGAAGAAGGGAAACATAAATTGAAGGTCAAGAAAGAGATTGATGAGGATAAAGATAAATATGAGACAGGAAGAAAAGAAGAAGGAAAAGTGACGACATTATAAAAAGCGTATTATTAGTCTCTCTTAAAAACCAAACACATAAGTCCTCCTACTTCATTGGAGAAATAAACTATATTAAAACATTTAAACACATTTCTAAAGCCCGTTGTATCAGCTGCATTTAGGGTTAGGGTTAGGGGGTTAGGGTTAGTCATAAACCAAGTCAGCATTAAATGCAAGTCAGTACATTTTTTCCGCCACCAGTGCAACAAAGTGGTTATAAGACGATCACAAAGCACAGCTACACATATTTTAAGCCTTGTTTCTTGTTGAGTTTAGTTTAGTTGGGTTGGTTTAGTAATATTTTTACTGCAGGAAATCAACACATTATCTGTTTACTCTTTGTTTGTGTTGTGGGTCTTGTATTATGATGGATAATGTGAACACAGATCATTGAAGCAGCCTGTTTGCCAGAGGATAATGTAATGTATATGAATGTTGGCGCTTTTCCCAGAATCACTTGCAGCCCCTGATTTGTTTACAGGCTGTGGTTTTGGTTTTGGAATTGGCCGCTGTGACCCTGACTCAGCCAGAATGCAAAAATATGATCATCATGTGACGCAATTATTCAAATAGCATCAAGCCAACGCAAAATCTATCCTTCAAATTACATAAAGTTCTTTATATGCTTAATTCATGGTCGTTAAAGGAGCTCTACTCAATGTGTAGATCCTTCATACAAAACCATGCTTTTATTGTGAAGTTTAACATTGTTTCCTTCACAATAAAAGTCCAACTTTTACTTTCCTGCTCAAGTTCAGACAAAAGAAAACCAGCCCAGGATAATCAGAGTCTGAGAAGACATGACACGCACGCACGCACGCACGCACGCACGCACGCACGCACGCACGCACGCACGCACGCACGCACGCACGCACGCACACACACACACACACACACAGTTGAAGCTTTATTTTCGTGCAGTGAGCAGACAGCCTGCAGTCAGTAGGATTACCTGCCCATTCATGCACACATTAACTACAATCACCAGGAGGCCAGGTGTGAGTTTAAGTGTGTGAGTGTGTGTGTGTGGGTGTGTGTGTCAGTCACTATTGAGCCCCTCTGTTGCCTAAACACTGATCGTAAAAGAGATTTACTCTAATGACACCACACACACACACACACACACACCACACACACACACACACACACACACACACACACACACATACACACACTCAAATTTGACTCAAATTTCTTCAATATTTGTTGTCATGTTTCATCTTTTTAAAGGTTCCAGTCTGCTCATTTTCAGGTTCATATTTGTATTTAGGATTAAGCCTATCACGTACAATGTGTTGGAGCGCTAGCCAATAAAAGCGAGAGTGTTATAGTGATGTCATTATGTTCCTGAAGTAAACAAAGGAGTCCAATGGAGGCGTTTTAGGCAGGGAGGGGAGTGTGTGGGGAGGGACTACAGGGATTTTAGTCTTTGCAGACCATTTACATGCACAAAAAGCTTTATAACACACTACAGGAAAGGGAAACCCCCAAACAGCACAGTAGGCCTTCTTCTCTTTCAAACCTCCCCTCCTGCCTTCCTCACAGTCTCTCAAACCTTATCCGTCCATCTAAATTCTCACTTAACAACAGAGTGGAAACATCATCTAGAACAGTGGTTCTCAACTGGTCAGGCCTCGGGACCCACTTTTTCCTTTGTCAATAGATCGCGACCCAACATTTTGAACCACTCAAATCTATTCAACAAAAAAATTGTGCTATAATATATACGCTTTTCACCATAGAATATTAATTAAAGTGAAGTAGCCTACAGTGCATCCCTTCACAGAACTAAATTATGCTTTAAAAAAAGGTTTAATGAGATGATGGAATCAAAGCTGAACTGTATAACATAAAAAGGCACACATGCTCAGGGGGGTCTGTGGGGATTCTCCCCCAGGAGATTTTTAGAAATACTAACATATAAACTACGCATTCTGGTACACTCTGAGAAGAAAATAAATAAATGTATTACTACCCGACATATTAATAATATTTTATGCCATTGTTTGTTATTCACTTTGTTCTGACAGCTGAACTTGTTCCACACAGAGAGAAGAGTAAAGAGGAGAGAGTCTGTGTGAATTACTTTAAATTGTGGGTAGGGTAGATAGACCCCATTGTTCTGTGACCTGTCAATCATCAAACCGGGGGTCATATTTCATTATGTCTTCATTTTTATTATTTTACCGTAAAATTATTCTCCGTGGGGACTTCGGCAACAATCTTGATTCTGATTGGCCAGAAGACTCGACAAAACATCAGCAAAGATGTTTTATTGAGAAGATGATCACTACGTGACAGAAGTTTTCAAAACCGTTTATGGTCTCCGGTACTTCCAGTCAAACGGCTACTGCATGCACAGCGTTAGAAAATCGGGCCTTCAAAATAAAAGTTTGACTTTATTTTCCACAAAAAAAAAAATTAAAAAAAAAAAAAAAAAAAATTCTTCACTCACACATCTGCGACCCACTCGAAACGGCACCAGTTGAGAACCACTGATCTAGAAAACGTGTCTAAATAAAGATTAGGAGTCACCAACACCAGAGGGTTGTTTCCTGTCTTCTGAAAAAGGACTGTACAACTCTTTTCTGAAAGTTTTCACACGTTAAAGTCTGCTCCTGCTGATGATCAAACTATCAGCTTCTAGATCGATCTTTAAGGTTTAAAGATCGGTTTAAGATCAGTTTTATGAATGTTTCCTGCAGACTGCATCACTGTCAGCTCCTCCTTATAATGTGGATTTCATATATTTTTTCATTCAGCGTTTTCTTTTGTGTTTTATACATCTTTTGGCATTTTTTATCCTTTTCTCTCCTTGTTGTGTTTTTCCTCTGAGACAAAGGTCACAGAGGAAAGGTGACGAATACATACACTTTTATTTTAAAATGTTATTAATGTTGGTAATACGGTGTTTTTTTTTAATGAATTATCTCTATAATATTATGGGTTTTTAAGTGGAATCACCTAACAGACTTTTCTTCTTCTGTGGTTTTTCTCTGCAGGTTGGTAGATGACCGCTGTGTGGTCGAACCGGCTGCTGGAGATCTGGAGAATCCTCCAAAGAAATTCAGAGGTGTGTGTGTGTGTGTGTGTGTGTCACTTTATAGTTGACACACACAGCCGGTCATACATGAGTTACGTTAACTTTGTTTGTCAGGTGCGTCAGTAGGACATGTCACAACTGATCTCCTCATAGAGCTTCCTTTTTTACGATGCAACCTGTTTCTATTTAGTGATGTCGAAATATCCCTAACAGTTTTATTATTGAGGCCAAGTCTAAACAGAAAACAGCTGTTGAATCATCATTCACCCATTCAATGACAACTAAAACCACATAACAAACTGATTATTGTTCTTTTCCAATCTTAAAAAAACACATCCAAAACACAAACTCCCGTCCTTCCCAACATAATTGTTTTAATGTCTTTTTTATCATTATCAGGAGAAATGTTCTCATTGCACTTTCATTTCAAAGCAGGTCTAGACCCTTCTCTTTATACCACAAATAATAAAATGCAATATATAATGTGCATCCATTCGTGAAGAGAAACAGGACCAGACCTGGTTTTTGACCCCGATCGATCTAGTTTGTAACATGCATGTTTGGGAGATGAGTGCATATAGAGATAAAAGAATTATAATATTAGAGGTGATTGTCCCAAGACAGTCTAACCCTATAGCAGCAAAACTAGGGAACTTGTTCTATTAAATCCTGAGCCAGTCCTAATTATAAGCTCTATCAAGGTTGCAGCCTCACACTCTAAAAGTGATTGTCTGCTTGATGGAGCTGACACAAGATGAATGAAAATGAAACATAGTGTCCTGCTTTTAAACTATTGAAATGGAAAATATTTACGTTGATTTCGAGTTCTTCGGTGAGGGAAATGGAGGACATGTTGTCTGAAGAATTGTATTTATTAGTTTTAAGTCTTAAAACATGAACAAATAGACACAATAGGTGTCCTCAGTTCCAAATGTGATATTCCCCGTCCTCACCATGAGATCACACGTCGGCCTGATTCTGGTCCTGGGTCAGCTCTCTTTATAAGAACCATGAAAACCTCCAGAGTGCTGAATGAAATATAAATGATGTGTGTGATTGATCTAAGTCTAGCTGCTATCATTACACACACACACACACACACACACACACACACACACACACACACACACACACACACACACACACACACACACACACACACACACACACACACACACACACACACACACACACACACACACACACACACACACACACCATCTGCTCTGTTTGAGTTTGTGACAGTGAGCAGTTGAACTAGTTTACATGTAGATCAGAGTCACAGCTCCACTCAAAAGTCAAAAGACATTTTTGGAACTTTTGGCGGGTACTTACATTTAAAAGTACCATGAAAAAATCAATTAAATACAATAAGTCATCATTAAATATGAACTGTAAATTGACAAAATGTGTGTGTGTGTTCGAGCGAGAGCTGAAAGCTAATTTCCTTATGTCAATATGACTTTCAAACTGAATGTCCTTTTAGATCATCACAATACAAACGATTGATTACACTCAGTCAGTATGTTTGCCTTACGCACGCACGCACGCACGCACGCACGCACGCACGCACGCACGCACGCACGCACGCACGCACGCACGCACGCACGCACGCACGCACGCACGCACGCACACACACACACACACACACAGCAACAGTTTTAATGTACAGGATCTGTAGGAGGAGAGTCAATATTTACCTCTCTCTGTTTGTTTTCTCTCACATCCTGTCACTCAGCGTAGGTGTCTCAATATTGTCCTCTTTATATCCTATGAGGCCTTTTGTTATCTATTTTTTAAGTTAACACATTAGATGAGATTGACAAAGATAACAATAATTATAATGGTATTTAATTAACTGTGAGGAAATGCAGAGCTGAATCAGGAAAACAATGTTTTATTTATAATAGGGGAAATATAGTTTTGTTAAAATTAAGTACATAAAATAGAAATGAAATAAGAATATTCATATAAACATAAGATGTGAAATAAAAGATAAAAAAAGAAAAAAATTGATGACAAATATGAATGTAATCCTAGAAAAGTAAAAATAGGAAATGAAAGTATATTTAAAAATATTGATATAACCCTATACAATTACTGAAATTATGCACAATTAAATACAATATAAAAAATAAATGTGTAAAAGAGTGTATATATCATTATAAATAGTGGTGTGTTAGTTTATTAATAAGATATCAATTCTGGAAAAGAGGTAAATAATGAAACATGCATAGATAAACTAAAGCTTCCATACAAATATACATTTATCAACACAAACAAATAACCAAAAGAAAGAAATATAAACCACGAGCTAATGCAGTGCTTTAGTCCGTCAGTCTACTTTGCAAAAGTAATTTTTATGTACTGAAAATACTTGATCCCTCTTTATGTTTACCTGCACTCGTGAGAATACGTTTTTTTTCTGTCAATGGTCTCACTTGTAATTTATTTAAATATTGGATGATCCTTTATGGCGCTTAATCTGGATACATGTTGGTGATTTCTTCACTTTCCCTCACACCACCAACAGGTCCGTTTTTTAATCAGTTCCTCCAGGAGTCAGCTCTCAGACAGAACGACCATATTTGGTCGTCGGGCAGGAAATATAAATGTGACTGAAACGCTCTCTGAGACTTACTGTCAGACGCTTCAGCGGTTTAAAGATATGAAACCAAAAACAACCAATTCGCTTCAGGCGCTGCTCCACCGACCAATCAGCACTCTGGAACTAATCACCCACACCAAGAATGTAGAATAAATAGTGTTCAAAATGAAGATTAAAGGTATTTTATAGTTCACATTTGAGCATTAAAATATCTAAACTGACTAGACCTATGTGACATATTTAGTTGAGTTGTGTACTTACTGTCCATTATCCCACAAACTTCAAAGATGAAATCTGTTATTTTAATCAAGGTAATATCCCAATTGACATGTGTCAGTGTTTATCTGCATGAAGCTGTTATAAATTGACCTATTACCCACATTTAAGGCACATTGTTTACTTTAACTTTTAAGGTTTTGGTGTTTTTAACTCCGATGAAGGATTTTAGTGATTGGACTTCTGGATCTTAAGTTGTCAGAGAAAGAAGTCGAGCAAACATTAGCAAGTACCAAACCCCATAGAAGAAGCACACATTTCAACATGAAACGGCTTCAGTGTTTCTCTCAGTTTGAATTGCCTTGTTTGTTTATTATTGAGAGTGAGACACCTCTGTGGATAATTCGGCTCATATTTAAGACGTGCTGAACCATGAACACTGAAGACAATGACTCCCATCATCCAGCGACACTTCAAATTGGCACCAAACTACAGATTTTATTACTGTTTTGACTCCTAGTGTCAGAAAGGGTTAGGGGTAGGTTTAGATATTACATCATGTGCATTTGACTTTAAATATAAATAATAAAACCTAAAGGAATTCTTCATTTTTCAAATTCTTTTCTGTGACGTGTCAAAGAAATTTAGACTGAATGATTTTTCAGTGCTTTGTGGGTTGAATTGAACTGTATTTAAATACATATTTTCTATTATATTTGAATCTTTTCTGTTGTGTCCCGTGTTTGCTCAGACTGCCTGTTCAAGGTTTGTCCCATGAGTCGATACTCGGCTCAGAAACAGTTCTGGAAAGCCAAACAAGCCAAACATGAGAAGGACAAGATCGCTGACGTGGTGCTGCTGCAGAAACTACAGGTAACACACACACCTCTGCTCACACACACGTCTGCTCACACACACTTCTGCTCACACACACCTCTACTCACACAGATAGACGTTTATTATCAACTGCATTTGTTCAATGCAGAGATGTGTATTCTATTCTTTGATTCACGGTTCTCTCTTTACATGGATGATTCAAATGATCAAGGCAAAGCTTCATTTATACAGAAAAGGGCTTTAAATAGGTAGAAAAAGCAGAAATACTATTGCCAAAAAATACATAATAATCATAATCATAATAATAACACTTAAATAAAATCAATACAATTAAAGAATATATATATTTTTGGATAAAATAAAATACATATTTTCATGTAAAAATTACCCAACTAGAAAACTCACTTTGAAGCAAAGAAGCAACTTTTTTCTGTTTCTGTTACGATGCTCTTTAGCTGAATGTTAGTTAACTAAACTAATTTGAAACCTGACGCTGGTAAAACCTCCTCTACTTCCACTAGGAGACAGGGTCTAAATATCAGACGATGAGCAGCACACTCACTTTCTATTTACCTGACTGTGTGAAAAAGTATTTGGTCAAGCATGGAAGAAGATTATTTATTTTGCATTCTGTGAACTCTGTGGAATAGTCAAGAATAAAGCTGGACATGTGTCATTGGTGCTAGCGCTAGTAATTTGATTTATGATCCACTTTTATTCCCAACAATTGTATTTTAACTTTGGAAATGTATGTTTTCTTCAGATTTGGATATTTTATTTCTACATCTCAACTTTATCCTCCAAGTACAAAACAAGAAAATGTGAATGTGTGCAAAACAAGTTGTTTTCAAAGACATGTCCGACACAGAGAGCAGGATGTTATTACCATCCACTACAAATACTCTGAGTGATCATTGTTAATGTTTGGTTGCATCGCAGCATATACAGACAGGGTTCACAAACAGATGTTACTTTATTCTGTGTGTGTGTGTGTGTGTTTTGCAGCATGCGTCCAACCTGGAGCAGAAGCAGAACGAGACAGAAAACAAGAAAGTCCACGGAGACGTTGTCAAATATGGAACAGTCATGCAGGTAAAGTGCTCATAAGTTCCAACAAACAGAGATTATGTATTAACATTAACATGATCTGGAGCGCTGTTGAATTCCTGCTGAAAGTGAGGCTGATCGGCTCCACAGGAAACATGTGAAGGTTACTGATTGTCTCAGAGTGTTTGAAATAACAGAGATATGACATCAGAGATAAGACTGTATACAATAAAAGTTCAGAGTCATGGATCACTGAATACAGTATCCAGGAATCTGGTCTAGACCCTCTGAGACTGCTTCATATCTGTTTGAATTATAATCATTCAAATCAAACGACTAGAAATATATTGATTTATAAAAAACACAAAAAATAAGAATAATGTAAGGAGATGTGGAATAGCACAAAACAGCTACAATAAGACACAACATAACTACAGAAATGCAAAAACACCTACAAAAGACAGAAAATGTTAACGTAGGAACACAAAATGACTGTAGAGAGACGCAGAAAATTCATGGAGGCGCAAAGGAAACAAGAAAAGACTCAAAAGGACTAAACAAATGCAAAATTCAGAGCAAAAAGACAGGAATTGACCACAAAAACACACAGAAATTCGCCTACTAAAAGAGACAAAACATATACAATGATGAAAAACCTACAACACAAGCATGATGGCAAAGATTGTGTCTGTTCTGTTAAACACAAAACACTCTGTATGATGTATTCCTATGAAGGAGGCGCTCTCTAACATGTTGTATTCAATGTCTCATAATTAGATAACTGGAGATTAAGCAATGTTCCCTTTTCTTTGAATATAGTTTTCTTGCAGTCCATCTTAATTCACTACAAACAGCCAAGGTTATTTCCAGTATGTTCCTCAAGCATCATCTCATTTCACTTTGGGTGAATTCATTCATAAAATAGAGTCAAAACACATAGTACAACACGTAGTAAGCATGCATTTTACACGATGAAAAGTGTGTCTTAAAGTGAACAGTTCAGTAAACATCACTATACTGTTACAGCTGGTGGAGCTGGAGGTCATTTTAAAGGCTTTTGGGTCGGTTTGATAACAGAACTATATTTTATGACTTGGACATGACTTTAGGAACATGTTGTGTTTGTCAGGAACTCTTTTCAGCAGCAGGTGATCCCCATGTGATGCTCTAATGAGTATTTCTCTTATATTTCTCCAGGTTTATACATTTAACTAACTGAATTCATTCATAAAATAAAGTCACATAGCTTCTAGATTAGCATATCTACAGAAAAAAAGGCGTCTTTAACTGAATGAAAATAAGTACAACAACAATTCAAAGTAAACCATCCTATAATGTTACAGCTGGAGGAGATGGAGCTGGTTTTAAATGCTTTCCATGCTTTTGGGAAGTTCAATTACTTCAGAGTTGAACTTAATTACAGTCCTTTAGTTAGTCAGTTTGTTGGCATTGACAACCAGGTGATTCACACCACTCCCTTCCCCTCGCCATGGCAACATCTTTCCTTTTGACTTTGCTGATACATGTGAGATCATTTACAACACACACACACACACACACACACACACACACACACACACACACACACACACACACACACACACACACACACACACACACAACCACACACACACACACACACACACACACACACACACACACGCAATTACTTTATGACAGGGTTGTGCTGTGAATCGATATATTGCTATCTCTTAGTTAGTGTCAATATTCACCCTGCTTTCAAGTTGTAGATCTTTCATCATCACACACACACACACACACACACACACACACACACACACACACACACACACACACACACACAATCTGGGTGTGGTTGCTGTTGAAAGAAACTCTGTCAGATCACGATAAAGATTTCTGTAGGAGAAATGTGTGTGTGTGTGTGTGTGTGTGGTGTGTGTGCGTGTTTGTGTGTGTGGTGTGTGTCAAAGGTGTGGAGGTGGTGACACAGATCACTTCATAATTCTGTAGAAATAATAACTAAACTGCACCTTCCTCATGTTTATACACACACACTTCAGTCTAGAGAAAGAGGCCATTATTACTGTTAGTGTGTTACAGTTTTAAAATCTCATGAGCAGAACCTGACGACATGTTAGTGCCTCTATACCGTCTGATCTCATTATAGAAATAAGTGAAACAAGTAGAACGAAATGAAGCAGCTGCAGAATGACTACTAAATAGTATTATTGGAAACACTCACATCTGGTTCAAGTCTGAACGTGAGACTGAGGAAAAAGATATGATATCACTGCAGATTATCGTTGCCTCCATAAACATTCATCTGTTTGCAATTTATTTATCTATAAATCATATTCAATGTACTTGTATATTTGTAATCGTTTATTTGAACCGGGACAGTGCACATTAATGAACATTTTAAACAAAATAATGCTTTGAAATGTAAATGAGCCGGATTTTAGCTTTGAGCTAATTTCCATCCGTAGTCCCGACACATACAACATTTGTGAACATAACATTTATATACATGGCAAACAGAAATACATGATATGCAGAAAGAGCATGAGCAGCATACAAGCATTAACCATGTGGCAGTACAATGTAGCAGCTATGGTATATCAAGTGCAGGAGGAGATAAAAGAACTATATAAAGTGCAAGAGGAGATACCCCTGTGTTAAAGTGCATTTAGCGGTGATTGGACGTCTGTTTGTTTCTAAACACTAGACTCTTCTTGCACTATTTATATTTTATTTGTATTTACTTGCACATCTCAAAACATTCTCTTGCACTATTTCATTTCTATTGTTATTTCTTTCACTAGTTTGATCCGTTTAATTTGTTTTATGTCCTATATATATATTCATGTTGCATTGTTAGAGGGGCCTGAGAGTTGAGTTTTTCATTCCCATATCTACACTGAAGCTACTGTGCACATGACAATAAAGCCTTGAATCTTGAATCTTGCACCTTACTGAAGTTTTATTTATTTGTTTATTCCACACATGGCAGTTACTTTAAAACAAAACATGTAATCTTCATATAATTAATATTACCATGTAATTGTACATACTGTTGTCTATTTTTCAAATAACTTCCTATCCAGTTCTGAACTATTCCTCTTAATCCATAAGTGTGCAATTTAGATATGAGGATGTTATGATCTATGGTATCAAAGGCTTTTTTGAGATCAATAAATACCCATATTTAAATATGAACATATTTAAATGTTCATTAAAAATTCACATTTTTGTAAGAACAATTTTTCAAGTATTTATCTGACTTAGTGTTAAATAAACGCCCCTGTTCTCTCTCTCTCTCTCTCTCTCCTCCTCTCTCTCTCTCTCTCTCTCTCTCTCTCTCTCTCTCTCTCTCTCTCTCTAGTTGCTGCACATGAAGAGTAATAAGTACCTGACGGTGAACAAGCGCCTGCCTGCTCTCCTGGAGAAGAACGCCATGCGGGTCACTCTGGACGGGACGGGGAACGAGGGCTCCTGGCTCTTCATCCAGCCCTTCTGGAAGCTCAGAGCCAACGGAGACAATGTGAATACACTGATTAGTACTCATCTGCAGCAGCGTGTTATACATATACACCAGAGGATAATAACTTGGCTCATTGTCCCCTCAGGATGAATCATAACAACATTTCCATATCTTCCTTGACCTTTCCTCTAGTTACAGTAAAGAAGAGTTATCAAAAATGATTGAGCATGATCAGCACTTAAATAATTATATATCTTAATTGAACAAGGACCATGCATAGAAATACATTGATCTCAAAGAGAAGAGATGCTTTATGGCAGATTACAGCTAGAAGCTCATTTCCATCTGCAGTCCCTGGACAGGAACACACATAACAACAAACAATAAATACATTTCATAAGGCCTTCACTATCACAATCATAATAGTTATAATAATGTTGTTAAAATATCACTTTATACAAAAATATCTGACACCATGTCCTTTTAAAAAATAATATATTTGTACAGAATTTATATTGTTGATTCAATTTTTTATTTATTATTAAATCTGATATTTACACATTTTTTTATATAGGATTTAAGCAAATACTTTGGGAAAGGGAGAGAGAAAATATATATTGTGAATTTATTTAGAATAAAAAAATATTGATATTTTTCCCAATATAGTTTAATACAGTATATATATATATATATATATATATATAAAGTATATCGTTTTTGTTTTGTTCTGCAATGAGGCTTATTTGCACAGAAATAGGTGAATTTTGAGCAAGTAAATGCGTGTTACCTTTTAAAAAAACATTCAAATCGCACTTTGAAACTTTTCACGACAGTTAAGGTGCATTTCACAGTTTGTGGTTCTTTTAGGGAGAATTACGACTTTCTTTATGTCTTATTTGAACAGGTATAGTGGGCAGAACATGTTTAGTGACTGGTGTTTGTGTCTCAGGTTGTGGTCGGAGACAAAGTGATGCTGAACCCGGTGAACGCCGGGCAGCCGCTGCACGCCTCAAACTACGAGCTGACCGACCACCCGGGCTGCAAAGAGGTGAGACGCAGAGTAATCAGAGTACTGACACTGAATATAGTTCTGATACTGATGAGGACTGCATCAGAGACTCCCAGTAAACAGCTGTTCTCCCCCTGCAGGTGAACTCTGTGAACTGCAACACCAGCTGGAAGATCAACCTGTTCATGATGTTCAGCGACAACAGAGAGGAAGTCCTCAAAGGAGTGAGTGACTTTACTGCAGTGCATACAGAACATACAATAAATACAGCACCTTTGTCCCGGATTGCACCCATGTGTAATAAAAAGCACACTCTTTCTCTGATACAAATATATTCAGATTCAGTTTGACTAAAGGATATTATATCAGCTAAAAAGTGTGAATAAACCTACTAACATTTCTTTACAAATCATTAGAAAAATAAAAGCTCCAAGAATTTGTCTGATAATTTGTCCAAGGTGCTCATAGTAATTTTGATTTAGAGAAATCACGTTTTTTCCATCACTTTGCCTTTTTCAATCCCTTTCAATACTACATGAGCCTTAGCTGTTCTTGGAATGCAGAAGAAGTAATTGCAGTGGGGAAAAAACACAATGCCATGATTACTGAGTTCATCCAAAATTGAACAAAACACTCCGGAAATACATTTATTCAAACAGTGATTTTGTCAAATTGGCTCCTGCAATATGAGCTTGAAGTAGTTGAGCAGAAAATAAGAAAATATACTTTAATTCCTTTTAAACTCTTCTCTCTCAGGGCGAGGTGGTGCGTTTGTTTCACGCCGAGCAGGAGAAGTTTCTGACCTGCGACGAGTACAAGAGCAAACTCCACGTGTTCCTCCGAACGACTCTGAGACAATCTGCCACCTCAGCCACCAGCTCCAACGCTCTGTGGGAGATCGAGGTACACACACACACACACACACACACACACACACACACACACACACACACACACACACATACACATACACATACACATACACACACACACACACACACACACACACACACACACACACACACACAGAGAGACACACAGAACTTGTATCAAACTCCCTCTGTGTTTTGATTGGTCCGTCAGGTTGTCCATCATGACCCTTGTCGAGGCGGGGCGGGACACTGGAACAGCCTCTATCGCTTCAAACACCTGGCCACCGGAAACTACCTGGCTGCTGAGGTAACCATGGCAACGCTGTGTGGAAGGATGTACGAGTGAATGAATGAATGATTTCTGATTGGATTATAAGCATTAACAGCTGATCTGCCACAACAGGAAGTCATCCGTATAAACGTTACTATCTACCAATTATCAAATGCTGATAAATATAATTTGAATGCCTTTGAAACTAATGCTTGTTTCTCACTTACTAGATTTAGATGCAGATTAGTTTAAAACATTTTATCGTTTGACTTATTGCTAAATTGCTTAAGCTCTCATGCTACTCAAAATGTACCCCTATTGTATTCCAAATAACTTGTAATAATAGATAATACTAATCTGTATTGCATTTATTTGTAACCCTACAGAATCTTAAAAGTCATTTTCTTTTTGAGGGGTTTTCTTGTGTTAGATAATATTGAGTAACTGTTGTTGTTGTTTTTGCAGGAGAACCCGGGATATAAAGGAGACAGTGCAGAGCCGCATCTGTAGTGAGTTCACTTCGTTACCATCGTCACACATCAACACCAGTGGGATTTAAACAGTTAATATCACACAGCTCTGGAGAAACTATTTGAATGACTTCTTCTGTTTAAAATAGAGTGTTCGGTCTGTGTATTTGAACCCTTTCACCTCCTGAGCCTCACTGTGACCTCTGACCTCTCTATAGGTTGACAACAGTCGTAGCAAGCGCTCCCACGGCGAGAGGATCAAGTACAAGTTGGTGGCGGTGGCTCATGGGAACGACATCGCCTCGCTGTTCGAGCTCGACCCGACCACGCTGCAGAAGACCGACTCGTTCGTACCACGGTAAGGAACAATTATGGTTTGTTTTACTTCCTGTTTGTGTTTTGAATTAAAGCACTGCAGAAAACGACAGGATATATGTTCTACTAAGTTTGGAATTTTTTTTAGAAGATCTGTAGAACTTTATTGGACTGAAATAAGGCACATTTAAAATCCTCTTCATCAAGCAATAAGCAAACATGACGAAGGCGTCTGTTGTCCCTTAGTCTGTAATTCTGCATGTGCCATATATACTTTCTTTTTGCAGGGTTTAATATTATACAATTGTACAGGAAGTCTTAATTTGTATGTCAGTTTAACTGTAATCCGAATAGCAAAGTAGATTAGCAGCAGATTGGTATGTAGATTAATTTATCAGGTGAAGCTAATTGTACAAATTAGAAAGAGGACCATAAAGGACACTAAACCAACTTCAGTGGCTAAGCAAACGCTTCAAACCACTGAGATGATGCTTGAACCTGTGGAACCTGTTTTCTTCCAGAAACTCGTACGTACGACTGAGACATCTGTGCACCAACACCTGGATCCAGAGCACCAACGTCCCCATCGATATCGACGAGGAGAGACCCATCAGACTCATGGTAAGTCCCACTCTATCTCAATCTACCTTAGATGCTTTGAATTCACTAGTTTATGAATCATACCTTTGACAGTTTTATGTGTTTTACTGCTTGTGTTAAGACAACAATAATCTTCACAGAACTTCCCCAAACAGGTTTTATTTTAGAAGAACGTTTGGTTTGTTTTTTAGTAAAGGATGAATGTTTCTCAGTATGTGATATTATTGTACCTCTTCCTGCAGTTAGGAACGTGTCCCACTAAAGAGGATAAGGAGGCGTTTGCCATCGTCTCTGTTCCTGTGATGGAGATCAGAGATCTGGACTTCGCTAACGATGCCAGCGCCATGCTGAGCACCGTGGTGGACCAGTTCGGACAGGGCTTCATCAGCCAGAACGACCGCCGGTAGGTCACTGTGTGTCAATGTGTGTGTGTGTGTTTTTTTTGTGTATAATAGGAGTGTATCTACTGTATCTGTTTGCATGCCTTCAGGAAATACTTATGAATTTGTTTTATCTGAAATTGTCAAATCCCTTATGGTTATTCCGCCATGATCTAGCTGATGTAGATTAAGAGACATTTATTTATTTGTAACATTCAAGAAAAAGTAGCATGTCGCAGTAGCAGAGTTTTTGATTTTGATATTAAGTAGAGAGTACAGATAAAAACCAAAAACTAAGAGAATTTGAGAAATTCAGTAAACCGAGAAATGACACAAGAAAATAAGCAAGTACATACAGGAAGACTGACTTCGAGGAATACTTAAAATGTTGCCGGTCAGTTTTGCCATCAAGCTGCTGGAGGACGTGGTTTTCTTCGTGGCAGACGTCATCAACAGCGGGCAGGCGGTCCTGGATGTAAACATGTCCAAAGCCAACCGAGAGAGACAGAAACTGATGAGAGAACAGAACATCCTCAAACAGGTAAGATCCAAGAATCACTCAGGTACAAGTAATTACGAAGCAGATGCAGGAGCCAGGACTACAGTATTCCTTGATTGTGTGTTTCAGATCTTTGGCATCCTGAAGGCCCCCTTTAAGGACCGGGGGGAAGGGGAGGGTCCTCTGCTGCGTCTGGAGGAGCTGGCGGACCAGAAGAACTCTCCCTACCAGTACATGTTCAGACTCTGCTATAGAGTCCTCCGACACTCCCAGGAGGACTACCGCAAGAACCAGGTGAGGAGGAAGAGGATGAAAATAATGCCGATGAAGACCCAAGTTGTCAAATATCTGTTAAATCTACTTCAAATGTGTTCAGTTAGTTTTCCTGTATCAAAGGGTGCACCCCAGGGTTCTGTACTGGGACCATTTCTGTTTTCTAAATATGTAAATAAAATCTTGTATCCATCTATGCTGATGATACTCTTATCTTCTGTTCTTATCAGTAAAACTAACTGAATTTTGGCATTCCCATTAAAAAAGACGCTACAGTAATTTAGTCTTGAACTTACGTAAAGCTGGGGGTCTCACAAGAGAAAGATTAAAATAAAAATGGCTATTCGCCAATGCTTCCTAAATACCAACGTCCAGTTTTTAATTAAAGCCCGAAGCCCAAGCCGAGACATTTCTTTTCCGATTTTGAAAAGCTTGCTCCAGAGACACAAACGAATTTCAAATGTGTGAGAAATGTGAGATGTTTTCTCGAATGACAAATAAACCTAACTTCAATCCGATCCAATCCAAACTTGAACAATTTCAATTATAAAAACTTTGTATTTAGGTATTGTTATCATTATTATAATTATTTAATATATTTATACTATGATGAGATTATGAATTGTTTGATAGAAGCATCAAAAATGTTGTTTCTTTTTCCTTTACCAAAAATTCTAAATATAAATGACTTCCCTGGTCAGTTATTCTTTTTCACTTTCTGAGTCTACTTCATATTCACCCTTCCCCCTTCAGGAGCACATAGCGAAGCAGTTCGGTGTGATGCAGAGTCAGATCGGTTATGACATCCTGGCTGAGGACACCATCACCGCCCTGCTGCACAACAACCGAAAACTGCTGGAGAAACACATCACCAAGACCGAGGTGGAGACCTTCGTCAGCCTGGTCCGCAAGAACAGAGAGCCCAGGTACACATGGAGGGAGGAAGCAGAGGGTAGAGGCCGTCAATATTTTGTCAGTTTATTTATTCAGATTTTGTGTTTGTGTTTGTAAAGGTTTCTGGACTACCTGTCAGATCTGTGTGTGTCCAACAACGTGGCCATCCCCGTCACTCAGGAGCTCATCTGTAAATGTGTACTGGACCCCAAAAACCAGGATATCCTCATCAAGACAGAGTGAGGAGGGAGGAAGGGATGATCTGTAACCCCTCCATCTGTTACCAATGACTTTTGCATCATTAAAGGCCCTATTTGCACTGGATTAACATTAAAGGGGGAGGTTGGGAATGAAATATACTCTGTGCTTCACTGTAGTTTAACTCTTCTCGTATTTAGTTGAGTGGCAAAGACACTTATGATAACAATTCAAGATTCAAAGATTCAAAGGTTTTATTGTCATATGCACAAAGCTACAGCGTAGAAATGGAAATGAAATTCTTCTGACCTGAGCTCCTCCAACAATGCAACATATAATACAAAAATACAAAATAAAAAGTAGTGCAAAAAGTCTATGTACATGTCAATAGAATATGGGATATGTACAAGAACAGAGTATGAAATTAAATAATGTAAATTAAGACAAAATTAAATACGGTTTATTGCGGTGATAACTATTTATATAAATTAGTATATTGCAAGATGACAACAGGAATGTTTATCGGGGCACTTAACACAGCTCAGGTGTTTAGCAGTCTTATGGCCTGTGGGTAATTGTGTGTAAAAGTGGGATTTCTCGCAAAGTAATAGCACAAGCAAACTCCCAGAGAAATGCTACTGAGGATATCTACATGTTATAATTTAACTTTATTTATCTTTTGTCCCTTCCAGACGTCGTGTCCCCAAAGATGCGACCCCTGGTGGTGGAGAATACATCGGGATGGAAGACTATGGAGATGATGACGAGGTGACTCTTCATGCATCTGTTTATTTTACATGTAATTAAATTGGTTTGTAAAGTTGTTAATTCTAAGATCTAATGACAAATGAATCAGGCATGGAAATGTCTTCTATACCACTTGGTTGGAAATTAAATGCATCAAAGGTTCAGGGCTAGGATCAAACCAGCGACGATTGTATCATAGTCTCACAGTTACTAGAAAGCTTGGGTACTCCTATCTTAGAATACATTTAACAGCTTTCCATTTACTTAACATGCTTAGCACGGCTGTGTGCATTTGACCAGCGCTGGATGAAGATGGGACCGTGAGTTGTCTGAAAGCAGAACATTCAAATACGTTGCATTTCTGCAGATTCAAGAGTTTTTCTCTCTGCCTAATAGAGATAGACAAAGCCATGTTTACAGCTTTAAAAGTCCCCTATTATACTGTTTTTCATTACTTTATTATAGGTCTCAGATATATACAAAACATGTCTCTGAAGTGTTTGGCTCCAAACACCAAACAGATCATTGCAGCATCCCCTCTGTTTCAGCCCTGTTTCAAAAGTGCTGATTCCTGTGCTGAGCCACTCCCCACGCCCCTCTGAGAGATATTGAGTTAAAAAGAACACAATGGTGCTCTAGGATGAGATTCAGGTGATAAGGTGGGGGGGGGGTGGGTTACCTTGGTTGGTGATTGGCTAATGGTTACACAAGCCAAAAAAATCGCTATGACATCATAAAGTGGCCAAAATCTGATCAGCTCATTTTCAGACAGGTTTTTATATAAATGGATCAGGACAAAAAGTGAGAGAATCTTTTTCCTGAAACTTTCAGAGTCTCTTTACACAGAGGGGACACATTTATGTATAAAAGACATGAAAAAGTGGATTTTGCATAATAGGGGACCTTTAACAAATGAAGCTGAGGATGCAGAATTCTGTCTAATCCGATCTAGTTGTATTCTCTTCCTGCAGGTGTGGCTGGTGTGGACAGACAAGACCAATGAGAAGCAGGAGAAGGGCATCAGACAGCTGGCTCAGGAAGCGAGACAAGGGAACGCTCACGATGAGAATGTCCTCACCTACTACAGGTAGACAAAGATGGATGGGTCATCCACAGAAAATGTTATGAAAATCACAATATTAGCTTCCCCTATACATCAAGTTCATTCTAGAATGATAATACAAGAAAACAGTCATATTCAGAGCCATGGTCAGCTGGAATTCTTTACCGGTCCATATCATTCAGGAAAATTCTCAAGTACATTTCAAAAGGTTGCTTAAAAAGTTATCTCAGTATTATAAAGTATAATTGAACTGTGCCTGTGGCTATGTACTGTATTATTATGTACAATTATTTGTATTTTCTTGTTTGGCCTTATGATGGCTAAAATTGGATGACCATTTTAGTTTTCACTTCATATAGCATTGTAAATTGCATGAAATTATGAGTTGTTTTAGTTTTGTTTTATGTATGTTTTGTGTGTGTGAGGAAGAATAACCAATGCTCATGCTAGTGCTAATGGGGATCCTAATAAATCAGAATTAGAATACCTTTATTAGTCCCACAGAGGGGACATTTACATTGTTTCAGCAGAAAAGATCCAAAGACAGCTTAATGTTACCTAAGTAGCATGCATAAAAAAAATATTAAAGATTAAAAATATATATTATAATAAAGAAAAAGTTACACAATTTACAAAAAAACACATCCTGTAACAGTTTTGAGGATTTAGCAGCCAGGTATATATTGCACTGTTATTAACGGCATATATACATATTGCACATATTTCACATATTTCACATATTGCACATATTGCACATATTGCACACATTGCACATAGTTGGTGGTTAACAACAAGGAGTGTTATAAGTTATTATTAGAGAGTGTTATAAGTTAGTATTAGAGAATTAAAGAATAAGAATAAGAAAGCAGAGTCTCTCTCTTTGTGTTTCCTCAGGTACCAGCTGAAGCTCTTTGCCCGGATGTGTCTGGACCGTCAGTATCTGGCGATAGACGAGATCTCCAAGCAGCTGGATGTGGAGCTCATCTTCCTGTGCATGATGGACGAGACGCTGCCCTTTGACCTCCGGGCCTCCTTCTGCCGCCTCATGCTCCACGCCCACGTAGATCGGGACCCTCAGGAGCTGGTGACCCCTGTGAAGTTCGCTCGCCTCTGGACCGAGATCCCCTCCTCCATCACCATCAAAGAGTAGGTCGATTTTAAAGGTCACCTATTATGCAAAATCCAATCTTTCCTACATCAACATGTGTCCCCTCTGTGTAAAGAGATTCTGAAAGTTTCAGGAACAAAGATTCTCTCTCTTTTTGTCCTGATCCATTTATATAAAAACCTGTCTGAAAATGACCTGATCCGATTTTGGCCACTTTATGATGTCATCACGATTCTTTGGCTTGTGTAACCATTAGCCAATCACCAACCAAGGTAACCCCCCCCACCTTATCACCTGAATCTCCTCCTAGAGCACCATTGAGTTATTTTTAACCAAATATTTTCATCTAAAGTAACAGACAGAGAATCAGCACTTTTGAAACAGGGCTGAAACAGAGGGGATTATGGGATGCTGCAATGATCTGTTCAGAGAGCACCGTTCAGAGACATGTTTTGTATATATCTGAGACCTATAATATATTGATGAAAAACAGTATAATAGGGGACCTTTAATATTCAAGCAATGTGTTATGGGGATTGTGGAGGGTGTGTTTTTTATCTTGCCTAAAAGTTTTACTGGATTTAAGGCACATGGAGCCTACAAAGCTGTCAGAGAAACATAACATTTATCCTCTGAAATAGATTTAATGTCTACTAACTGGTAATATGGTGCACTATCAACCTAGTTTGGGATTTGGACTTTGGGTGATTATCTCATTTTTTTAGAGGCTTCTTGGCCTGTGTTCAACACATCTTCTGCCTGAGTACATGAAACTCAATTTCACAGGTGTTTAAAGCCCAATTTGTAAGAAAACCTTTGTTTAGGCCATAAATGTCTCTGTCAAATCTCATGTTGCAGGTGAAGTGACCAGAGGATGATCATTTTGAAGCCTGGATAGCTCAGTCGGTAGAACATCAGACTTTTAATTTGAGGGTCCAGGGTTCAAGTCCCTGTTCAGGAGCTATGTCTATTGTGTGACTCAAGTCCTTTCTAAATCTAACATTTGTCTGCTATGAAAAGTCTGCTTGTGGCATTTGGGCAAGTCTGTTTCCTACCAGACTATCTAGATACATCCAAGTCATTAAGGCCTCATCATTTACACTTTGCCACAGATCTCTCTGGTTGCCGCATTGCAAATCTCATTGAAAGCTTTCAGATACTTAATGCAAATGTGGCTATTCAGGATTTCACTACTATACATGTAGTGTATTTCAGAGCCTGGATAGCTCAGCCGGTAGAGCATCAGACTTTTAATCTGAGGGTCCAGGGATCAAGTCCCTGTTCAGGCGTAAATCTATTGTGTGATGTGACTCAAGTCCTCTCTAAAGCTAACATTTGTCTGCCAGATCTCTCTGGATGCCACATTGCTGATCTCATTGAAAGCTGTCTTGATTGTCTGATACTTAATGCAAATGTGGGTATTCATTCGTTCACTACTACAGAGACTTTTAGAGCCTGGATAGCTCAGTCGGTAGAGCATCAGACTTTATTTTTGAGGGTCCAGGGTTCAAGTCCCTGTTCAGGCGATAAATCTAATAGGGGCTTTCACACCAAGTACTTTGCCAACTTAGTTCCCAGTACTTAGTTCATCGGAACTCTTTAGTTCCCGGAACTATGGGTATTCACCCTTTCACTACTACAGAGACTTTAAGAGCCTGGATAGCTCAGTCGGTAGAGCATCAGACTTTTAATCTGAGGGTCCAGGGTTCAATTCCCTGTTCAGGCGATAAATCTAATAGGCGCTTTCACACCAAGTACTTTGCCGTACTTAGTTCCCAGTACTTACTTCCCGGAACTAAAGAGCAGATCGCGTTTATACCGGAATAAGTCCCTGAGGGAGGATTAGGCAAATGAAGCTGCTGGCGTCACTTCTTCTTCTTCTGCTTTGGGTTTACTGGCAGGCCGCAAACAACTTCACGGCGTATACTGCCACCCGAAGTCCCCGGCCAGAAGTCCCCGGAGTTGGGGACTGGCTTCAGTAGTAGCTTCTACTGAAGCCTTCCGAGTAAATCGCCAGAACTATCCAGAACCAGACTATCTAGATACATCCAAGTCACTCACACAGGTCTTTAAGGCCCCATTTATAAGTGCCTCATCATTTACACTCAACCAAAGATCTCTCAGGTTGCCACATTGCTGATCTCCTTGAAAGTTGTCTTGATTTTCAGATACTTAATGCAAATGTTGGAATGCATACTTTCACTACTTAGGTGTCTTACAGAGCCTGGATAGCTCAGTCGGTAGAGCATCAGACTTTTAATCTGAGGGTCCAGGGTTCAAGTCCCTGTTCAGGTGTAAATCTATTGTGTGATGTGACTCAAGTCCTCTCTAATGCTAACATTTGTCTGCTAGACAAATTCTGCTTGTTGCATTCGTGGTAGTCTGTTTCCTACCAGACTATCTAGGTGCATCCAAGTAACGCTCACAGGTCTTTAAGGCCCCATTTATAAGTGCATCATCATTTACACTCAACGAAAGATCTCTCAGGTTGCCACATTGCTGATCTCCTTGAAAGCTGTCTTGATTTTCAGATACTTAATGCAAATGTGGGGATGCATACTTTCACTACAAAGGTGTCTTTCAGAGCCTGGATAGCTCAGCCGGTAGAGCATCAGACTTTTAATCTGAGGGTCCAGGGTTCAAGTCCCTGTTCAGGCGCTATGTCTATTGTGTGACTCAAGTCCTTTCTAAATCTAACATTTGTCTGCTATGCAAAGTCTGCTTGTGGCATTTGGGCAAGTCTGTTTCCTACCAGACTATCTAGATACATCCAAGTCATTAAGGCCTCATCATTTACACTTAACCACAGATCTCTCTGGTTGCCTCATTGAAAGCTTTCAGATACTTAATGCAAATGTGGCTATTCAGGCTTTCACTACTATACATGTAGAGTCTTTCAGAGCCTGGATAGCTCAGTCGGTAGAGCATCAGACTTTTAATCTGAGGGTCCAGGGTTCAAGTCCCTGTTCAGGCGTAAATCTATTGTGTGATGTGACTCAAGTCCTCTCTAAAGCTAACATTTGTCTGCTAGACAAAGTCCGCTTGTTGCATTCGTGGTAGTCTGTTTCCTACCAGACTATCTAGGTGCATCCCAGTAACGCTCACTGGCAGGCCGCAAACAACTTCACGGCGTATACTGCCACCCGAAGTCCCCGGCCAGAAGTCCCCGGAGTTGGGGACTGGCTTCAGTAGTAGCTTCTACTGAAGCCTTCCGAGTAAATCGCCAGAACTATCCAGAACCAGACTATCTAGATACATCCAAGTCACTCACACAGGTCTTTAAGGCCCCATTTATAAGTGCCTCATCATTTACACTCAACCAAAGATCTCTCAGGTTGCCACATTGCTGATCTCCTTGAAAGTTGTCTTGATTTTCAGATACTTAATGCAAATGTTGGAATGCATACTTTCACTACTTAGGTGTCTTACAGAGCCTGGATAGCTCAGTCGGTAGAGCATCAGACTTTTAATCTGAGGGTCCAGGGTTCAAGTCCCTGTTCAGGTGTAAATCTATTGTGTGATGTGACTCAAGTCCTCTCTAATGCTAACATTTGTCTGCTAGACAAATTCTGCTTGTTGCATTCGTGGTAGTCTGTTTCCTACCAGACTATCTAGGTGCATCCAAGTAACGCTCACAGGTCTTTAAGGCCCCATTTATAAGTGCATCATCATTTACACTCAACGAAAGATCTCTCAGGTTGCCACATTGCTGATCTCCTTGAAAGCTGTCTTGATTTTCAGATACTTAATGCAAATGTGGGGATGCATACTTTCACTACAAAGGTGTCTTTCAGAGCCGGATAGCTCAGCCGGTAGAGCATCAGACTTTTAATCTGAGGGTCCAGGGTTCAAGTCCCTGTTCAGGCGCTATGTCTATTGTGTGACTCAAGTCCTTTCTAAATCTAACATTTGTCTGCTATGCAAAGTCTGCTTGTGGCATTTGGGCAAGTCTGTTTCCTACCAGACTATCTAGATACATCCAAGTCATTAAGGCCTCATCATTTACACTTAACCACAGATCTCTCTGGTTGCCTCATTGAAAGCTTTCAGATACTTAATGCAAATGTGGCTATTCAGGCTTTCACTACTATACATGTAGAGTCTTTCAGAGCCTGGATAGTTCAGTCGGTAGAGCATCAGACTTTTAATCTGAGGGTCCAGGTTCAAGTCCCTGTTCAGGCGTAAATCTATTGTGTGATGTGACTCAAGTCCTCTCTAAAGCTAACATTTGTCTGCTAGACAAAGTCCGCTTGTTGCATTCGTGGTAGTCTGTTTCCTACCAGACTATCTAGGTGCATCCCAGTAACGCTCACTGGCAGGCCGCAAACAACTTCACGGCGTATACTGCCACCCGAAGTCCCCGGCCAGAAGTCCCCGGAGTTGGGACTGGCTTCAGTAGTAGCTTCTACTGAAGCCTTCCGAGTAAATCGCCAGAACTATCCAGAACCAGACTATCTAGATACATCCAAGTCACTCACACAGGTCTTTAAGGCCCCATTTATAAGTGCCTCATCATTTACACTCAACCAAAGATCTCTCAGGTTGCCACATTGCTGATCTCCTTGAAAGTTGTCTTGATTTTCAGATACTTAATGCAAATGTTGGAATGCATACTTTCACTACTTAGGTGTCTTACAGAGCCTGGATAGCTCAGTCGGTAGAGCATCAGACTTTTAATCTGAGGGTCCAGGGTTCAAGTCCCTGTTCAGGCGTAAATCTATTGTGTGATGTGACTCAAGTCCTCTCTAAAGCTAACATTTGTCTGCTAGACAAAGTCCGCTTGTTGCATTCGTGGTAGTCTGTTTCCTACCAGACTATCTAGGTGCATCCCAGTAACGCTCACAGGTCTTTAAGGCCCCATTTATAAGTGCCCCATCATTTACACTTAACCACAGATCTCTCTGGATGCCACATTGCTGATCTCATTGAAAGCTGTCTTGATTGTCTGATACTTAATGCAAATGTGGGTATTCAGCCTTTCACTACTACAGAAACTTTTATAGCCTGGATAGCTGAGTCGGTAGAGCATCAGACTTTTAATCTGAGGGTCCAGGGTTCAAGTCCCTGTTCAGGCGATAAATCTAATAGGTGCTTTCACACCAAGTACTTTGCCAACTTAGTTCCCAGTACTTAGTTCATCGGAACACTTTAGTTCCCGGAACTATAGGTATTCAGCCTTTCACTACTACAGAGACTTTTAGAGCCTGGATAGCTCAGTCGGTAGAGCATCAGACTTTTAATCTGAGGTTCCAGGGTTCAAGTCCCTGTTCAGGCGATAAATCTAATAGGCGCTTTCACACCAAGTACTTTGCCGTACTTAGTTCCCAGTACTTAGTTCCCGGAACTAAAGAGCAGATCGTGTTTATACCGGAATAAGTCCCTGAGGGAGGATTAGGCAAATGAAGCTGCTGGCGTCACTTCTTCTTCTTCTGCTTTGGGTTTACTGGCAGGCTGCAAACAACTTCAGGGCGTATACTGCCACCAGAAGTCCCCGGCCAGAAGTCCCCGGAGTTGGGGACTGGCTTCAGTAGTAGCTTCTACTGAAGCCTTCCGAGTAAATCGCCAGAACTATCCAGAACCATACTATCTAGATACATCCAAGTCACTCACACAGGTCTTTAAGGCCCCATTTATAAGTGCCTCATCATTTACACTCAACCAAAGATCTCTCAGGTTGCCACATTGCTGATCTCCTTGAAAGCTGTCTTGATTTTCAGATACTTAATGCAAATGTGGGTATGCATACTTTCACTACTAAGGTGTCTTACAGAGCCTGGATAGCTCAGTCGGTAGAGCATCAGACTTTTAATCTGAGGGTCCAGGGTTCAAGTCCCTGTTCAGGTGGTAAATCTATTGTGTGATGTCACTCAAGTCCTTTCTAAAGCTAACATTTGACTGCTATGCAAAGTCTGCTTGTTGCATTGGTCCTAGTCTGTTTCCTACCAGACTATCTAAGCACATCCAAGTCAATCCCACAGGTCTTTAAGTCCTCATTTATAAGTGCCTCATCATTTACACTTAACCACAGATCTCTCTGGTTGCCGCATTGCAAATCTCATTGAAAGCTTTCAGATACTTAATGCAAATGTGGCTATTCAGGCTTTGACTACTATACATGTAGAGTCTTTCAGAGCCTGGATAGCTCAGTCGGTAGAGCATCAGACTTTTAATCTGAGGGTCCAGGGTTCAAGTCCCTGTTCAGGCGTATATCTATTGTGTGATGTGACTCAAGTCATCTCTAAAGCTAACATTTCTCTGCTACACAAAGTCCGCTTGTTGCTCTCGTGGTTGTCTGTTTCCTACCACACTATCTAGGTGCATCCAAGTCAATCCCACAGGTCTTTAAGGCCCCATTTATAAGTGCCTCATCATTTACACTTAACCAAAGATCTCTCAGGTTGCCACATTGCTAATCTCCTTGAAAGCTGTCTTGATTTTCAGATACTTAATGCAAATGTGGGTATGCATACTTTCACTACTAATTTGGCTTTCTGAGCCTGGAAAGCTCAGTCGGTAAAGCATCAGACTTTTAATCTGAGGGTCCAGGGTTCAAGTCCCTGTTCAGGCGGTAAATCCATTGTGTGATGTGACTCAAGTTGTTTCTAAAGCTAACATTTGACTGCAATGCAAAGTCTGCTTGTTGCATTGGTCCTAGTCTGTTTCCTACCAGACTATCTAAGCACATCCAAGTCAATCCCACAGGTCTTTAAGTCCTCGTTTATATGTGCCTCATCATTTACACTTAACGACAGATCTCTCTGGTTTCCACATTGCTGATCTCATTGAAAGCTGTCTTGATTGTCTGATACTTAATGCAAATGTGGGTATTCAGCCTTTCACTACTAAGGTGTCTTTAGAGCCTGGATAGCTCAGTCGGTAGAGCATCAGACTTTTAATCTGAGGGTCCAGGGTTCAAGTCCCTGTTCAGGTGATAAATATAGTAGGTTCTTTCACACCAAGTACTTTGCCGTACTTAGTTCCCAGTACTTACTTCATCGAAAATCTTTAGTTCCCGGAACTAAAGAGCAGATCGCGTTCACACCGGAATAAGTCCCTGAGGGAGGATAAGGCAAATTAAGCCGCTGACGTCATTTCTTCTTCATCTGCTTTGGGTTTACTGGCAGGCTGCAAACAACTTCACGGCGTATACTGCCACCCGGAGTCCCCGGCCGGAAGTCCCCGGAGTTGGGGACTTCCGAGTAAATCGCCAGAACGCCGACACCTCCCCATCACTCCACCGCTCCCATGTTTTTTTTTGTGTTGCCATAAGTTAGTCTCTCTCTGTTGGTGCGCTGGGCTAATGCTAATGCTAATAATGCTAATGCCAGCAAATACAATGGCGGCTTCACAAAACCTTTCCGAGTTTTACGGGGCGTGGTTTGCAATTCGCCCAGCCAATCAGACATTGGAACCTTTTTCTGCCCAGGAAAGTCCCTGCTCTCTAGCAGGTAATAAAAAGGGGTAAAAAGGTTTGCAAAAAAAGTTCTAGTTCCAGATCTTTTTGGTGTGAACGCAAAATCCCAGGAACTATCGGAACTATTCCTGGGAAAAGTACTCCTGTGTGAAAGCGCCTATTGTGTGAATCAACTCCTTTCTAAAGCTAACATTTGACTGCTATGCAAAGTCTGCTTGTTGCATTCGTGCAAGTCTGTTTCCTACCAGACTATCTAGATACATCCAAGTCACTCGCACAGGTCTTTAAGGCCCCATTTATAAGTGCCTCATCATTTACACTCAACGAAAGATCTCTCAGGTTGCCACATTGATGATCTCCTTGAAAGCTGTCTTGATTTTCAGATACTTAATGCAAATGTGGGTATGCATACTTTCACTACTAAGGTGTCTTTCAGAGCCTGGATAGCTCAGTCGGTAGAGCATCAGACTTTTAATCTGAGGGTCCAGGGTTCAAGTCCCTGTTCAGGCGTTAACTTTATTGTGTATATTAAGTCCTCACTGCAGCAGATGCTAACAATATTTCTGCATCAGGTCCACAGTTTGCCTCTGACTTTCATGAGCTAGTCATTCGTGAAAGCCTGATTGCTTTCAGACTGACTTCAGAAGCCTTTAAGGCCCCATGTTTTGAGGATACCTTTACGAAGTGACTAATTTGAGTGCAATCCATTTAGTTTTCCCAAGGCTACATGCACATCTGGTTCAATTCCTCTCCAGTCCACAAGATGGTGGTAATGCTTGTCAAACTACATGGTAACTGCAGCAAATGCTACAACAAGAATACTTCCTCTAATTTTTAGTTGACAAATGTTTTCCTCATCAGTGTAATGTTTGTCTCTCCTGGCAGAAGTGTATTTGTTAATCCTATAACACTCAGAAACATCATGAAGTTTATATATAATAAAATGTTTGCTGTGCCTCAGATTTGTGTGGCTAAGACTCAGTGTAGATAGAACAGATTGTTTGCTGAGAGCATATAATAATTTGTTTTGATGTGTGTTCCCCACAGTTATGACTCCAACATGGACGACAGCAGAGACAACAAGAAGAACCGTTTCTCCAACACAATGGTCTTCATGGAGGAATATCTGAACAACGTCCTGAACGATGAGCTGCCCTTTCACAACGAGGAGAAAAACAAACTCACATACGAGGTCAGCCCTCGCTCTTTTACTTCTATTCCCATTTTACCACTTTCTTAATCCATCAGTCTTGCAATTTTTGTCTCTGATCACTCCCTCTTCTTTTCGGTCTTTCTCCAGGTGGTGAGTTTGGCCAGACATTTGATCTACTTTGGTTTCTACAGTTTCTTTGAGCTGCTCAGACTCACCAGAACTCTGCTGGGCATCATCGACTGTAGACCCAACCCTGGATATGCTGGGGTCTTATTCCATGATGATGGATCAGGTACTTAATGCTCTGATAACTGTTAACCTTTATCTTTTTTTACATTATGTTAATCTTCATTTGTCTCACGTTATCTGCCTGTTCTTTGTTACATTTACAAAAAATATTCGATACACATTTCCAGACATTAAAAGCTGAACATTGTAGAAGTTTTAAAGTCAACCAAGTAGTTTTGCTTTTTTATTCTTTCAGACATTTTTGTCACTCATCATTTCGTCTCCTGACTGGTTTTGACTTTGAGAGTCTTCAAGAGCTACTGTTTTGTGTCAGCTAACCGTTTAGTCACTGCTACTGTGACTTGCAGTCGCTAACAATTGAAATATAGGTTAATTTCCTTCACACCTAGATAACGCCCTGGCCTATCACTGCGTAAAGGGGCAGTGATTGATGCATTTTCCACTTCAAAAGTCTCCTGTTTTGCCCCTTTGGATTTAGTCCAACAAACGGTAATAATGCAGACCATTGCTTTCTGTTCTTCCCTCCCGTCTGAAGGGAAAAACGTCAAGCGCTCCATACATGGGATGGGTCAGATTATGTCCACCATGGTCCTTAACAGGAAGCAGTCCATATTTGGAGGTGCAGGAGCCAGAGGTGCGGGGGCGGGAAATGCGCTTGAAGGACAGAGAGGCAGTAAAGATAGTATTGAAAATATGGACCTGACTGTGATGGACACCAAGCTGAAGATACTGGAGATATTACAGGTAACTTATATTACATATTAATTATATTAAATACACACTCAATGCCCACCTTGTTAGGTACACCTGTACAATATACCTTGTTAAAATGTTTTCTCTTGCTTATTAACGTCTCCACTGTTGATGATATAAGCAAGCTTGCAGTTTTCAGATGTTTCCCTTTATAACCAGGATGGGTGCCTCGTTGAAGCAAGCAACACATTTTTTTAAAGTGTTAATGTTGTAGTTTCTCCTGTTTTTTCTTTCAAATTGTATATGTCCAAACTAGGAACAGCTGCTCTAACCCATAAAACCATTTTTTGCTCTTCATCAGTTCATCCTGAACGTTCGTCTGGACTACCGTATCTCCTTCCTGCTGTCAGTGTTTAAGAAAGAGTTTGTGGATGTTTATCCCATGGCTGATGCCGACGCCACCACCAATTTGGAGCACGCAGGTACACACAGAAAGCCAATGGAAACACACTCTTTCACTTTGTTTTGGACTGAAACCCTTGATAAATATCCAAATGTGCTTCCTGATTTTTTTTTACTGTACAGGGAATCTGCCTATGTAAGTGAATTTTGCATATTCAGTCCTATTGTGTGTTTAGCAATTAAATATTAAATATCGACGATTTGATATTTAATTGCTCTTTGTACTGCACTTTTAGTGTACAGTTTTACTATTATGCTGCTGTGTTTATTATATTTTTGTAACTCTGGCACAACAATTTCCTTCGGGATAAATAAAGTCTTATCTTATCTCTTATCTTATCTTATCTTGTCCCTCCTCAGCCACCATCAACCTGCAGCACATTGGAGAGCAGGCTGAGGCTATGTTTGGAGTCGGGTATGTCATACATGTAGACACTTTCATTCATAAAAACCTTGATCAACATTGAACAATTATGGCTTTTTTTCAGACATTTAAAGAAGCACATAGATATAAAGTGATTTTATATATGTGTGTGTGTGTTTGTGTGTGTGTGTGTGTGTGTGTGTGTGTGTGTGTGTGTGTGTGTGTGTGTGTGTGTGACAGGAAAGGGAACAGTATTTTGGAGGTGGATGATGAAGGCGGTCGGATGTTCCTGAGGGTTCTGATCCACCTCACCATGCACGACTACCCTCCTTTAGTCTCTGGAGCCCTGCAGCTGCTCTTCAGACACTTCAGCCAGAGACAGGAGGTGCTGCACACCTTCAAACAGGTACACACACACACACACACACACACACACACACACACACACACACGCACACACACACTCAAATACATAGTGTTAAAAGCTCACACTGATTTAGGGTTAGGACTGGCTATCTGCAAGGTAAAAAAATAGAGATTAAATACAATAGAAATAACAATAAAACAATTTCAAATAAAGTGATAAAGTAACTGTTGAAACAGATATCACAGTAAAACGTTGGTCATATAACGAATGGACATATATACATATTTGGATTGTTAAATATATTTGTTTGTGTGCAGATGCGAGTGCGGGTTAAAGTATTGTGAAAACAGTGCAGGTTATAATACTTTATAGAAATACCAAGTGAAGTAAAAAAGTAGAATAATAGCAGTGAGCATCGTACAGTATTCTTACTAATTTAAATTAAGTATACTTTCAAATATAAGCCTATGTCCTATAATCAATTACAACGTTTTGATATCTTCCAAAAATGACAGAAGAGTTTAGTTTAGTAGTTTTATTAAAGCAATAACAGTTAAGCTAATGTAAGGTACAGTAACAACCATCACCACCCTTAAACAACCTCAGATGAATGTATGATTGAATCGTTTCCTTGAACTACGCCTTACATAACTCTTCCAAAATATAATGTTATTATTTAATGTTGTGTTGTTGTAGTGAAGCACTGTCTGAAGGCCTCTTAACTTTGCAAGAGTGATCCATATCCCAAATCCAAATAGTTATTTGGTGTTGGATGTCCTTTTACTGACCAATCTTCGGGCCATATGACTACAACTACTCTAGGGTTGGATTACGACGGCCATTTACTCACCTCTTTGCATTGGCTTTTAATACTAGTTGAGCCTAACATTTTGATATTTGTATGTGTTTTTATATGTCTCTAGTTATTGTGCTTGTTATCTTGTTTTTAATTATTGTTTTATTATTTTACTCCTATTGTGTTATTTTATATTTGTTCCCTGTACAGCACTTTGGTCAACTGAGGTTGTTTTAAATGTGCTATATAAATAAATAAAGATTGAGATTGATTGAGAATAATTTAATCTGGACCCATTATTAAATCCACTTTACAAATCTGAATCATGTTGAATCTGTGGAAGTGGAATAATTGCACAGATAGATTGATTGACCGACTCACTGTTAGCTGGACGCTCATGTTAATCCTTGTTTTTGCTCCTCCACAGGTCCAGTTGTTGATCACGTCGCAGGATGTAGAAAACTACAAGCTGATCAAGGCGGATCTGGATCGACTCCGAACGCTGGTGGAGAAATCCGAACTGTGGGTGGAGAAGAAGAGCTCAGGTGGAGGCGACGGGAAGAAAGACAAGAAGGACAAGAAGGAGAAAGGGGAGGTGGGGAGCAAAAACATCATTATTTACACCTTTATTTTCACTATAGGCATTAGTATTTATAAAATAAAAGAACAGATTGTCTGGACATTAAACGGTTTAGGTTCCTGCATAAACTGGTATGTTTAAATTGGACACCAAGTGCATTTTTGGGCAAAACGTAGACAAGTTCAAGGAACAAAGAGGTGGTGGAGAGTGCAGTATCATCAGCATACAGCACTATGTTGAGAGAGAGTTTCTACAAGGATTTAGGGCCAATTTTATTTCAAACTGTCTAAGTTTAACACTCCTTCATAACTAATGGGTGAGATCTTCATGTCTAGATGGCTGAGTGTTAATAACTACAATACACCTAACACTGTACAACCACTAACTCAAAAGCACTACTTTAAGAAGGACCAAAGTAACAAGAACCATTTTCTTGGTTGAAGATTAACACTACTAACAACAACAAATATTTATTTTGAACCTTTGCATCCTGTACTTACCGTTGGTGTGGGGCTTGCTGATGTCTCAGACGCTGCAACGATATGGTCCTGGGTTCAGATCTGGCTGTGGGCTTTTGTTGCATGTCACAACTCCCTGTCTCTCTTCATTGTTTGGTTCTACTGTGAAATGTAGGCAAAATGCTCCAAACCTGTTCTAATACTACCATTTCATCATTGTCTACTATTCTATACTGCATAACAAGCCATTCATATCTAACAACAAGTAATAAGCTACTTGGGTTGTGGATAAACGCTAGCATGATTATGTCACTGAATTGCCGTTTCATTTATTTTTTGTCATTCAGGTAAACATTGATATTATGTTATTTCTGTATGTAGTCGGTCACGTATCCGTCCTGCTAAGCTAATTTTCACTCAATGCCTTAGTGTATCAATGTTTAGTAAAGCAGTTAAACTAAGACATGTTATATCTTTACGCTGATTTGTTAGAACCTGCACAGCCGCAGACGTTTGATCCACACTTTTTACCAGGTTTTGGTCGTTTTTCGTTGAGACTTTGCATAGATTTAGCTAGGTAGCTAGCTACGTAGAAAAGTGACATCCCCAATTTCCTAAGAAAACTCCTTAAAGGTGGGGTATGTAATTCACTTCGGAAACACTTGTTGTTATATTCCATGGAATGCTCTTAACATCCCGATAGCAATGAATATATTAAATGCTTTGACAATAAATACATAAAAAAATATCATCTGTGGAAGCCGTGGCGCTGTAAAAAGCACGACCAATCATCTGAGCCGGCCCGGCTAAAGTAACTGGATGGCCTACCTGCCTGTCAGCCTTCCATCTCGTGCACAAACTTATCTCGTGCCCTCATTGGTCATGTGCGCGTTCGTGTGTGTTGGAGGAGGGGCTCTGTAAGGAAGTGGCAGATTTGTTCCGGCTGTGTATTTTCAAATTCCAGCGCACTCGAGCTGGTTTCTCCAAAATTACCTACCCCACCTTTAAGGTTGATTGTTATTCAAGACCTTTTCGAATTACTGAATAAATTGGAAATTGGAAATAATGCTGAAAATGAAGATACAAAGGATAGAAAAACTTTGTGAACAATAACGTTCTGCTACCAGCTAAATACATATCAGGAGGAGGTTGTTTTAGTGCCTAGGAAATTATTAAAGATACTTAATATAAGATAGCTTCCCCAACATTATAGGTTATTTTGAAACTCGGATCTAGTTTTGATTTAAATGAGGATCCATGGGTGTCCGCATAATATCAACTTTTTCGTCTCCATATCTGCGAAGCTCCTCATGAACATAAATGCAAATTCCCAAATGCGTTCACAATCGTAACACATATACTGTTTTTATAATTGAAGTATGTATACTGTAGTAATATACCCAGAGAGAACTGCATATTGTGTCTGTTTGCACCCTGCAGGGGGCATCAGAGGACGCTCCCCCCAAGAAAGAGAAGCTGGAGAAGGGCAACGAGAACTACCAGAAAGTCAAAGAGGTGAGTAGACATGTGTTCCTTCAGGAGGTCGTCTTTTATTTGTTGGTCTTCGTTGTGGTGTTTCTCCTTCCAACAGATCACCTGTCAATCCTCAATGTGGGCTTGGCTGTGATGTCTGTATTTGTGGATGAAGAGTTTTACGTGGTGCTCAGTCTCTTCAGAAATGGTGGCTTTTTTACTGCTGAATTTATTAGGTTTTATTATTATTTCCCCCTCATAGTCAGTCTGGATTACAGCTGCTGCAAACGTCTCAAATGTGAATAAAGAATCCATTAAATCCCTCCTTACATTACGCAGTGTGTACATTGAAAGACTTGTATGTGTGTCTAACCATTCCTCCTGATAGGAAACTACACTGCAACAACACTCACAAGCGTTGCCAACAAATCACGCAAACTGTCCGCCTTGTGATTACATTTTACTATGCCTGAAAATATGGAAAAAGGCCCAAAAAAATCACCTATTAGGCCTCAGAATCAGAAGCAAACGTTACAATATTCTGACGATTGTAGCCCAATACCATTGTGATCATACATTTCTGATGTTTCTACATGATTATATTGTTAAGCTTTAAGGTCTGCTTTAATTTTTCAGTACCCCGTTTTAAAAAAAAGTTTTTACTTGTTGTATATTAAAAAAGGCATGTTATTTTGACATCATTTTTTGTTTTCTGATCTGACCACAGCAAGATAAACCTGTATGAAATGTAAAAACATTTGAAGTTTCTGAAATGTAACTTACATTTTTTGATAGATAAGTGTTTAAATCAGTATCTTTTCTCTATGTCTGCCATAATGACCCATTCCTTTACAGTGTTAATAATGCATGCAATTGTAAATGATCAGCTTCAAGTAAAAAACGAATCTTTATTCTACATCATATACATTTTCTTTAAGCATGCAACAGAACTATTTGCTTTGACTTGATTGTAATTTAGTTCTAGCATGTCATATTCATCTATTTTCCCCTCAACTTAAAACATATTTAGAAACTCTTTTAATGTCATTATTATTTATTTATATCTTAACTTTGTGAATGAGAAGTTATGGAGAGTACATTTTATTTTGTTGGCCTATTGGAAACAATGAACTTTAACAATATCAATTTAACCAGTTTTAATAAACCGACTGAGAAAACATATTATAATGTAACTCCTATATTTGTCTCTTCTAATGGCGCTCCCTCTCTCTCTGTAGATCCTGGAGAGGTTGAATAAGATGTGCAGCACAGGAGTCTGGAAGAAGCAGCAGAGGCTCCTGAAGAACATGGGCGCTCATAAAGTCATGCTGGACCTCCTGCAGGTGTCCTACGACCAGGTGGGACTGGACCGCCAAAATAAAAGCACCTCAACAGAACTTTAACAGAAGAAAATGACCTTAAAAAAACAATGGATTTTTTTCTGTATATTAAACAGGGATGGCAAAAGTACACACATCCTTTACTCAAGTAGAGTACAGATACTCGTGTTTAAAATGGTAAAAGTAGAAATACTGACTAAACTTCTTTACTCAAGTGAAAGTAAAGAAGTATGGGCTTTGAAATGTACTTAAATAAAAAGTACCCATAACTACCAGCTGTTTTAAAGAGTACCTGACCTCCCTTTATATTAATAGAACAATAATGTCATTGTTAGCTAATGAATGTTTCCATGCTGAACAACAGCAACATGACAACGTTTTCATTGGTCCCTCTTCTTTAGAGAAGACCAGGAAATGATGGATACACGGATCGTGTTCAAATCAATAGGCACGCAATGACTCTAAATAATAATGATCACGCCACCAAACACACATTCAAACTAAAGGAACCAGCCTGTTTGGAACATGGAAGAAGTAGAAAGTACAGGTATTTGTGTTCAAAATGTAAGAAGTCAAAGTAAAAAGTCGTCAGTAAAATAAGTAGTGGAGTAAAGTACTGATACCAGAACAATGTACTTAAGTACAGTAATGAAGTATTTGTACTCCACTACTTCCCACCTCTGCAGTTAAATACTAAGATGATGATGAAAGGTTCAACACATATAAGATTAAGACCTAAAAGTTAATTACAGCGTTGTTCTAGAAATGTTACTGACAGAAACATTGGGACTTTGGATTAGGTAAAGAGCATTTCAACAAAATAAAAACAGAGTCCTCTCACTGTCAACCTTCTCTCTTCTTTGTCTGTCTGTCTGCAGAGTGATTTGAAGATGCTGGAGATCATCAGGTACACTCACCTGTTCCTGCAGAAGTTCTGCACGGGGAACCAGGAGAACCAGGCTCTGCTGCATAAGAACCTCAACCTGTTCCTCAACCCGGGGGTACACTGCTTATAACTGATCAGGTTTAGAGGAATGAGACAGTATTCACACAGTAATAAAACAGTTTTGATGATTGTTTGCTAGTTTAAGATTTTCATCAAGATCAATTTACAAAAAGCAGTGGTTCCAGTTTATCAAATGTGATGTTCTTTTTGTATAACTTGCCTCAAAATTAACTGTGTTGTTGATTGTCTGAGCGAAAAAGCAACTTGGGGATGTCACCTTCCATTGTTTCTGACATTTTACATAACACACAATCAAAAACAAAGACAAGTAATGGAGATCATTTTAAAGACATGCCAATATTTGCTGGTTAAAACTACAACAAAAAGCACATAATCATGTCCACATTGGTCAGAGCTATTTGACATGTCACAAACTAAATGAGTAAATCCTATGATTGAACAGAAGTGACACCTTTTGTTTTCACGGGAAGACTAGGGGTAGAGGAATGTGAGAATCTGGTTCGGGATATTTCCAAATATCTGGAACAAACTCCCAGAAACCTGCAGGTCCGCTGCAACTCTGACTACTTTTAAATCCAGGCTGAAGACTTTCTTTTTGCCGCTGCTTTTAATTGAACTATTCACATCTCACACTGCACTGTAACTTTTATTCATATACCTGTGTTATTCATGTTTTATTATCTTTGCTTTTGAATGTTTCTTATGTGTTTTATGCTCTTAAGGTTTTTCATGTTTGTAAAGCACCTTGAATTGCCTTGTGTTGAAAAGTGCTGTATAAATAAACTTGCCTTGCCTTCAGCTGCTGGAGGCGGAGACGGTGCAGCACATCTTCAGCAACAACTACCAGCTGTGCAGCGAGATCTCAGAGAGCGTCCTGCAGCACTTCATCCACTGCCTAGCAACGCACGGTCGCCACGTGCAGTACCTCAACTTCCTGCACACCATCATCAAGGCCGAGGGCAAGTACGTGAAGAAGTGCCAGGACATGATCATGACCGAGGTGAGGACAGACACAAAGACACTGCTAAATCAAATCGAATTAAATCAAACTTTATTTGTATAGCCCAATATCACAAAACACGTTGGTCTCAGTGGGCTTTACAGATTAAAGACAAACAACAACATGTTATATGATGGAGACTGTCCACTTTTCTTTTTTTTTACGCTGCTATGGACAGTCTTGCACAAATGTACATTCTCAAAGATATTGAACACTGGAAAAAATGCTGCTCCAAAAACAAGTCTAAAATAGTGAAAACAAGTTGTTTTCACTTGAAATAAGTACAAAAATCTGCCAATAGATCAAGTGAAAATTAGCTTGGTAAGATTTTTGAAATAAGAAGGGATATTTAGATAAATCAGATCTTGTAATTAGCTGGGAAACTTATTTTGAACTATATTTTACCAGAATCAGGAAATGTTGTGTTACAATACAAGCCGCAAATGCTCAAAAGTGTTCTGTTTTCTGATGTCAGTTGGTGATTTTCCAATAAATATGTGAAAAAAAACAAGTTTCATCTGAGATACAACTCAAAATAAGATTTTTTGACTTAACAAGATGATGCATTGTCTAAAAACAAGATCCGATATCTCACTGCAGTGTTACTTCTGAAGTTATTATGTCTTATATCAGGTGTAAAGACATATTCTGACTAGATATTAGACAAATATACTGGGCAAGATTTCGAGTTTTTTAGTGAAGTGACTGTTATTTTGTATATATTGATTGTTGTGCTTTTTTTGTTTATCAATTTGACACTGCTTAAGTTTCTATAGTATAATAATTCTCATGTTTCATTTCATTATAATTATTATTTTTTTTGTATTATTGTTTTACACATTCAAAATAAATCTAATCAAATCAAATATAATAAAATGTAACGCTGATCTTTCTGCAGCTAACTAACTCTGGGGAGGACGTGGTGGTCTTCTACAACGACAAAGCCTCGTTCAACGTGATGCTGGACCTGATGGCCGAGAGCCGGGAGGGGGTCGGGGAGAGCAGCCCACTCAGGTAAACACGGGGAATATCAAGTGACAAGCAGGCAGGCAAGGCACATTACAAGTTCTTATAAAAACATTAAAATCATTCAGACACAATAATAATAATAATAATAACACAAAATAATGCAAATAAATCATAAATAATAATACTTTGACTATAATCACTAATACTATTTTATAGACAGACACTTGAATTTGCGGTTTGAAATTCATAAAAAAATAAATACACAATATGAAACACAATTGTAATTCACACATAATATGTTTTACCCATTCCTGCAATAGCAACACATTAAATTGTCTCTAAAAGCAGTCATTAAAGAGCCAAGATAACAGAAATAAAATAAAATAGAATAAGACACAAGAATAGAAGTTACAGTGTGTAAAATATTAGTAATTAGTGCTTAATATTATAAGTATTGATAGATAGATAGATAGATAGATAGATAGATAGATAGATAGATAGATTATTTAGTCACAAAAGCAGAGTGTGTTCAGACATTGAAATACAATACTTAAAAAAGTGGAAAAGAGAATTAACAATTAAAAATAAAATGAAAAAATGAAAAATATTATATCAAATATAAACAATATAAACAAAACAATATTAAATATTCTGAATAATTAAAATAAAAAGTCAAAATACTACAGGATAATACCACTCTGTAGTATGTTATACTCCACTACAGGTAAGTCTTGCATACAAAACCTTACTTATCTCACGTTGTAAAGTACAGGTAAAACATCATATAGCTGCTGTGTTTAGTTATTTGTTTAGGTTTGAGACACACACAGAATATACAGCTTCACAGTATCAAACCTTTGATTGTTAAATATCCCCCCCCCCCCCCCCTGCAGGTACCACATCTCTCTGGTGGAGCTGCTGGCAGCGTGCGCCGAGGGGAAGAACGTTTACACGGAGATCAAATGTACGTCTCTGCTTCCTCTGGAGGACGTGGTGCGAGTGGTGACGCACGAGGACTGCATCACCGAGGTAACGTCCTGTATTTCAGCTCCATATTCTATAAAGGAAATATATGTAGATACTGCCACCCACTGCTATAATGTAATCTGCCTATACCGGAATAAATGA
This sequence comes from Dissostichus eleginoides, assembly GCA_031216635.1. Taxonomy (NCBI): domain Eukaryota; kingdom Metazoa; phylum Chordata; class Actinopteri; order Perciformes; family Nototheniidae; genus Dissostichus; species Dissostichus eleginoides. The sequence continues at coordinate 8,192,871 of CM062267.1, read as the reverse complement.
CATGAAATAAAAAATACTACGGTGTAGAAATGTTTTTTTCAAAATTGTTTTTCTCATGAATGCTTTCACACAAAGCGCTTATATTTTGCCGCACAACAGTATGTTTTTTTTCCTAGTAAGGTGTAATTTCTTCAGCCTTTTGCCCCTCAAATAAAGGCGTCAACCTTTATTTATCCTGCTCTGTACTCGTCAATTATCTGCAGGACATTATACCGTAAAAAAATGACATGAAATTGAAAATACTACGATGTAGAAATGTTTTTTTCTAAATTGTTTTTCTCATGAATACTTTCACACAAAGCGCTTATAGTATACCGCAAAACAATATATATTTTTTCCTAGAAAGGTGTCATTTTAACCTTTTGCACCTCAAATAAAGGCATCAACCTTTATTCATCCTGCTCTGTACGCGTCAATTATCTGCAGACTTTCTGTCTATGTGTTACAGTCAAAAAGTGCCACTTAAAGTTATACATTATTGACACTAAGACCCGTCTCTCTCTCTGTCTGCAGGTGAAGGTGGCGTACGTGAACTTTGTGAATCACTGCTACGTGGACACAGAGGTGGAGATGAAGGAAATCTACACGTCGAACCACATCTGGAAACTGTTTGAGGACTTCACCGTGGACATGGCCAGGGTAACCGCTCTGTCCTGGTGACTATTAATAATGCAGCGAGAGAGACTCTGTCCTGTGCTAAGTATCAGTAAATACTCTAATACTGTTCATGTGTTTGAATCAGTCAATAATTCATCACTTCCAGGAATGAAATGTACGTTGGCCTCAATATGTTTTATTTCTTGTTTCCTGATGTCCTCTGTCTCCTCTGCAGGTGTGTAACCAGCGGGAAAAGCGCCTCACTGATCCCATCCTGGAGAAATACATCATCAACGTGGTGTTCGACACCATCCACTCCTTCTTCAGCTCCCCGTTCTCTGAGAACAGCACGTCTCTGCAGGTCAGGACCAGCATGCTCTCTGCTGCAAAACACCACTCAGACGTCGTTAATATATATAATGTTGTTTTTTGCAAGGGACGTCAGAAGTTGGGTTTAAAGGTTTATTTAAGATAGGGTTAGAAATTATGAGAAACTATGGATTTAGGACTTCTATTTATATTAGATAGGACTTTTTCTGCGTCTCACTCTCCCCTCTCACTCTCTCAGACTCATCACACCATCGTCACCCAGCTCCTTCAGTCCTCTGTGCGGCTGCTGGACTGTCCCTGGCTGCAGCAGCAGCACCGAGGACAGGTGGAGACCTGCATCAAGACCCTCGCCATGACAGGTGACACACACATACACACACGCACACACGCACACACACACGCACACACACACACACACGCACACACACACGCACACACACATGCACACAGACGTTACATTTTATGTTACTATATACTTCAACTCCACTACGTCTCAGATACTTGACTACGTGGTGCCTGAAGTCACTTTTAAAACCCTTCATCATACATTGAAGGTCCCCTATTATGCAAAATACACTTTATCATGTCTTTTCTACATCAACATGTGTCCCCTCTGTGTAAAGAGATTCTGAAAGTTTCAGGAAAAAAGATTCTCTCTCTTTTTGTCCTGATCCATTTATATAACAACCTGTCTGAAAATGAGCTGATCAGATTTTGGCCACTTTATGATGTCATAACGATGTTTTGGCTTGTGTGACCATTAGCCAATAACCAACCAAGGTAACCCCCCCCACCTTATCCCCTGAATCTCCTCCTAGAGCACCATTGTGTTCTTTTTAACCAAATATCTCTCAGAGGGGCGTGGGGAGGGGCTCCTTATTTTCATCTAAAGTAACAGACAGAGAATCAGCACTTTTGAAACAGGGCTGAAACAGAGGGGATTATGGGATGCTGCAATGATCTGTTTGGTGTTTGGAGCCAAACACTTCAGAGACATGTTTTGTATACATCTGAGACCTATAATATATTGATGAAAAACAGTATCATAGGGGACCTTTAAAACCCTGCATTATCATACATTAAATCAAACCACCTAGATGTATACAATATCAGTATAACAAGCTCTACTGCAGAAAAATACAACAATCATGACTTACATGAGTAAAAGTAGCAATACTACTTAGTAAAATTACTTTGTTACAATAAAAAAGTCCTGCATTGAAAATCTTACTCAGGTAAAAACGCAAAAGTATAAACCGTTTTTTCTCTCTGCTGCAGTGAAGTTATTGATGTTTGATGGTTTCTCCTCAGCTAAGAGCCGCTCCATCGCGCTGCCTCTGGACCTGGAGTCTCAGATCAGCTGCATGCTGTCCAGCTCCGCTCTCAACTCTCTGTCTCGCTCCAACCCGAACTACAAGTCCTCCTCCCGCTCCTCCAGACCCATCGCCCCCAGCAACCCCTGGGACTACAAGAACATCATCGAGAAGCTGCAGGTACGCCACGCTGCACATACTGTTATACGTGTGAAAACAAACCAAACAGCAAGTACAAAGACGAGCAACACAAGACAGAGAACTCTAAATATGCCACAAATCTAAATTAGCCAGAAATAAATTGGCAAATTCTAAAACAATGAGATAATAGATTACATCCTTTAAAAAACAAGTGTTGTCTCATGTGAGGCATAAATAAAAGAAAGAAAATAATCAAATGTGATTAAGTACAATAGTGTTTGGCTTTTCAAACTATTTATTATTGTTATTAACACAATTTTAAAGTGTCACGTGATTTAAAATAACAAATACTCTGATAGAAGATTTTGGCAGTATTGTTAAACTTGTGTTTTTTTGTGTGTCTGTCAATCAATAAATCAATCAGAGTTTATTTATGTAGCCCAATATCACACATTTAACATTTATCTCAGGGGACTTTACAGTTTGTGCAGAATATGAATATGACCCTCCATCCTTAGACCTTCACAAAGGTGAAACTCCCAAAGAAACCGCACAGTTAATGGGGAAAGATGTAAGAAACCTCGGGAGAGCAACAGAGGAGGATCCCTCTCCCAGGACGCAACAGATGTCGTGTATAAATTCAAAAGATAATACATTTATGTGTGTGTGTGTGTGTGTGTGTGTGTGTGTGTGTGTCAGGACATCATCAACACTCTGGAGGAGCGTCTGAAGCCTCTGGTGAACGCGGAGCTGTCGGTGCTCGTGGACGTCCTCCATCAGCCGGAGCTGCTGTTCCTGGAGGGGACGGACGCCCGGCAGCGCTGCGAGTCGGGGGGCTTCATCTCCAAGTAGGTGCCGCTCCTCTGAGTCCAGATATACTGGAGCACTGGTACACGGACAAAAGATGATGGGAAATCTATGTGTCCTGTGTGTGTGTGTTTAGGCTGATCCAGCACACCAAAGCGCTGATGAACGCGGAGGAGAAGCTGTGCATCAAAGTCCTGAGGACTCTGCAGGAGATGCTGATCCGCACTCTGGACTTTGATGAAAAGGTGAGTAAAGAAACTAACTCAGATTAAAGTAGGATTATTGGCATGACTTTATCAAAACAAAGGATTGCCAATTCAAATTGTGCATGATGGAACAGTTCTTAAAATAACAATAAACAACTATGCTAACAATTGTTTTATTCAACAGAAAGTGCTCTTTAAGTTAATTTGATGTCTTTAATTAAACAATCAGATTTTAAATTGCCTGTGAGCATGGAATATATTGATCTGATCAGTCAGGAAATCAAGAACCCTTTCTGTCATGTTGTTTCAGGGAATTTCCCTGCGGAAGGTTTTGCTGCAGAACTACTTGTTTCCAAACAAGAAACACACCCCGAAGAACGACCTCGCGGAACTCGGAGCTTCAGGTATGTTGCTTAATACCAAACAAAATGACAAAGAGAAGGATAATGGAAGAGGAAAGAGACCAGAAAAATAAGGGAAGAAAGGCTATTGTGCTATTTTATCACCATTTTCTATATTATTATTCTTTTGTAATTTACAAAACAACAACATTACAAATCATGTAACAAAAGGCCAGCAAGGCAATACAAAATAAAAATAAAATATAAGGCTAGGGATATGTCTTCATGTTATTATATTCTTGAAGATACATGTATCTATTAGCTATTGTTCCAGTCAAATGTCTTTGTTTCGAGTCTTGTACAGAGTCCATTTTCCCACTTTCGGTTGAGTTGTGTTTCTTGCTATCTCAATGTATAAGTAGGTTTTTCCATCAAAAATATTTCTTCCACAATTGTTACCCTTTGGTTTTTCGTTGGTGGCGCTTCCTTATCCCAATTCCTAGTGTTAGCTTTCTGGCTGGATATTAGCAGAATTTTGATCAAATATCTGTCACTTGCATCCATTTTCTATCTTTTATTATTTACCCTATTCACCTGTAGCATCTCTTTATATATGTGTCTCAGGTGTGGAGCACGAGCGCGACTGGGCGGCGGTCGCTGCGGTTCAGTGTCGTCTGGACCGAGAGGGAGGAACCAAGCTCTTCACTGACCTGGTGATGAGCAGCAAGAACGACAAGATCTTCCAGGAGTGCATCCAGCTGGCCATCTGCCTGCTGGAGGGAGGGAACACAGAGATACAGGTACGTACAACAGCAATGCATCTCCAGTGCAAACTATTACCTCATCATAATCCCTAGATATTACCCACACTTAAACTACTACTTCCATAGGATCAGCAGTGCACTAATAATGAATCAAAGCATGGAAGATTGACTCCATTACAAATATACAGAGTATGATAGTCTTGGATCATTGTTTTTAAGTCCTACCAACGTATTTGAAATATTTTAGAAAATATATTTTTTCAGACTCAGTTGCAGAATCAGATGTTAAATAGCCTGTAAACCGGGAATATATTGTCGGGGAATTAAGGTAGTATTTTATATATAAACCTACATTTGTGTTAACTGACTAACTCAACTTAAATGTTCATCCACATTTAAAAAAAAATGTAGTACATTTGGTCTTATATAAGTGGATTTAAGTGACATTTTCATCAAACTCAAATCTTAATTCTCTTTTTATCATGTTTTTCATTAAATGATGACACAGTTGATGCATTTCCCCCTTAACTTTATTTCTTTTACTTGGGATTAACAAGCTACAGCAGTCTCAGATAAAATGGAGCTCTGTGAATGAACCCGGTGTTTAAACTCTCTTTGGTTCTCCTGCAGAACTCCTTCTACAAACTGATGATGGGCGACAACAAGTCAGAGAAGTTCTTCAAGGTTCTCCACGACCGGATGAAGGAGGCTCAGACGGACATTAAAGCCACGGTTTCTGTTAACGTTGGAGAGATGACGCACAAAGCCAACGAGAAGGAGCTGGAGACCGGTGAGAAACTTTATTACCCTGAGAAACCTGATGTTTGTTTTTTGTTTCATGTCATTTTCTCAATAATATGTCTTTCTATTATATGATGGTTTTATTTTAAAATCTGTTTTTTGTCTCTTTGCTTCAAGTATGTTAACCACTTATGTTCAAACACTTGGTGAGCTCAGATTTAAAAGTGTTTTTATATTCTTAATCTTAAAAAGCTGTAATAGTTGGAAAGGAAAATTGTAATTTTACAAGAAAGAAGTAAGGTTATTCGATTATTAAGGAGTTTATTGGTAAATGATCATCATCGATGACCTGAGGAAGTTATTATATTAAAAATGAGACTTATTTTGGGTTTTAAAAGAGTCGCAACTTTTTCCCCCAATGTTTTGATCAAAAATATTTAACTTCACCACTACTCATCATCATTTTTTGCACAACTTCATTTTATCTTCAGAAGCGGTTGTCTTTAGTCAAAAGTCAATTCAACTTTATTGTCAATCTTTCAGTTTGTGTGTACAGACAGAGAGATCGAAATACCGTTTCCCACAATCCTGAATACAAAAACAAATATATATAAAAAATTGTATAAAAAGATGTATATACCTATATATATATATACACAATCAAAAGACACATTTATACATATGCACACATTAAAGGTCAGCTATTATGCAAAATCCACTTCTTCACGTCTTTCTACATCAACATGTGTCCCCTCTTCTTCATGTCTCTTCCACATGAACATGTGTCCCCTCTGTGGAAAGAGACTCTGAAAGTTTCAGGAACAAAGATTCTCCTTTTTTGTCCTGATCCATTTATATAAAAACCTGTCTGAAAATGAGCTGATCAGATTTTGGCCACTTTATGATGTCATCACGATGTTTTGGCTTGTGTAACCATTAGCCAATCACCAACCAAGGTAACCCCCCCCCCTTATCACCTGAATCTCCTCTAGGCACCATTGTGTTCTTTGTAACCAAATATCTCTCAGAGGGGCGTGGGGAGGGGCTCCTTATTTTCATCTAAAGTAACAGACAGAGAATCAGCACTTTGGAAACAGGGCTGAAACAGAGGGGATTATGGGATGCTGCAATGATCTGTTTGGTGTTTGGAGCCAAACACTTCAGAGACATGTTTTGTATATATCTGAGACCTATATATATTGATGAAAAACAGTATAATAGGGGACCTTTAAGATCTAAATAAAAGCACAACAAACAATATATATCAAAAAACAGTCACTTCAATATCTTTATTTGACCTTTTAAGCTGTACTTTGCTGCAGAGTTTGTCTCCTTTTATCTCTCTGAATCCAGTTGTTCGGCTAAGCAGTTTCCCCCTCCGTCCTCAGTGCTTCCCGTCGCAGTGGGTCACCCCATGCTGGTCCCAGGTCAGTCCATCGCCCCGGCGTCGTGCCCCCCCGCCCTGCCGGTCCACGCTGCAGCGGAGCAGAGGGAGGTGGAGGCGGAGGTGGGCCCCGCCGTCACCATCATGAAGCCCATCCTCAGGTTCCTGCAGCTGCTGTGTGAGAACCACAACCAGGACCTGCAGGTGGGTTCTGCTGAACACAGAACAATACATACTGAACACATCATTTAATTCAGTTCAATTCAAATGTATTTATATAGCCCAATATCACAAGACACATTGGTCTCAGAGGGCTTCACAAATCAACAAACATGAATGATAATGTAAAAACAACAAACATATCTGAGAATATAGTAAAATGACAAGATGATAACAATAAATACTGAATACATAACAATAAATACTGAAGACATACCAATAAACCAGGGTGGACCAAATCTGAGTTAACCCAGAAATCTGAGTTCGATTTTCAGAACAGAACATTCAGTCTCATCTTGGTTTTCAGTATCTTAGTTTAGTTAGAAAAACTATAATCCTAGTCTAGGCTAGTCCAGAGTTTAAAAATACCCGACCCACATGTCTCAAACTCCCTAATTTGCAACTTTTATCTTTTTTTTTTTTACCTGGACACAAATAGAATTTCTTCTAGCCATTAACAATGCAAAAACAGCCTCTAGTTTTATTAAACTGATTACAAATGAAGGCTTATGACAACCTCTCTTTCATTTTTATTTTGTGTTAGCGTAAAAAAAAAGTCTAAATGTTAAAGGAGATTTAAAGTGACTGTGATTCAGGAAATGGTCCCAGTGTCTCATTAAAGTGAGATTCATTGTTATTGCAGATCAATGAGGCTTCATCAATCTCTTAGTTTTTACTGAAATACTGCTGTAACGCACAAACAGAGGCTGATCAGATACGGAGAGAGTGATCTTGAATGTGTGTGTTTGCAGAACTTCCTGCGCTGCCAGAACAATAAGACCAACTACAACCTGGTGTGTGAGACCCTTCAGTTCCTGGACATCATGTGTGGAAGCACCACCGGGGGCCTGGGGCTGCTGGGGCTCTACATCAACGAATCAAACGTCCACCTCATCACTCAGACCCTGGAGACCCTCACTGAGTACTGCCAGGGCCCCTGCCAGGAGAACCAGGTACGCTCAGACATCACAGAGAACCTATCTTTTTAATAAGGCTTCATTTGGGTTAATTTTAAATTCTCACTGGTATCATTGTCCATGATTTACTGTGTTTTTTCTGTTTTGCTTTTATTTTACATTTTATTTTTTAAAATTGTTTTATTTTAACCTATTTTAATTTCTTGTCAGCTTTAATTCAAGGGAATTTCATTAGGATCACTGTAGATGTTTTATCTTATTCTGTATTCATTTTAATATTGTTGTCATGTTTTCTGCTTTGTGCACGAAAGGTGCTATACAAATAAAATGTATTATCACAGAGACGGTTATCAAGGCAGGTATACTCCCTGTGAACATGAACACTCAGGGTGTGTGTGTGTGTGTGTGTGTGTGTGTGTGTGTGTGTGTGTGTGTGTGTGTGTGTGTGTGTGTGTGTGTGTGTGTGTGTGTGTTGCAGACGTGCATCGTGACCCACGAGTCCAACGGCATCGACATCATCACGGCTCTGATCCTGAACGACATCAGTCCTCTGTGTCGGTACCGGATGGAGATGGTGCTCCAGCTTAAGGTGCGTTAGTTTACCTCTCCATGTGCACACTGTGTGTTTTCTGTCTCTGGTAGTGATGAGAGAGAGAATCATGAGCTGAATCTGCCACTTGCAGAAAATGGGAACATCATTTATAAAATGAAAATGAAGCTGTAGTTAAGAAGACTTGAAAAGCTTGAGACCATAAACTCATTATAAAAGTGTTTACTGAGGCGATGCATCATGTGAGAAGTAGGAACATTTTCTCATAGACTTCTTTACAATCTGACTTCTTTTACCAGTAAAGTCGCCACCTGCTGGATATTACAGAGAAGGCAGGATTAAGGACACTTAGTTTCACCTCTTAGTTGATCTTTCCCACAACTTTATTCCTGGTTCACTCCCAACACTTTCACCATGTTTTCCGAATGTTTTAATATGCTTGCCATTTTAACTTTAATAACAGCAAAATGTTAATGTAATCATTTATTGTTCCTTTACCTGGTGGTTCATATGTGACCTACTGTATACGAGGTCTGCACTTCATCCTGTCGTCATGGTGACACCTGTCGTTTAGCTGTTTAATTTGCCTGTTTCCAGGACAACGCCTCCAAGCTGCTGTTGGCTCTGATGGAGAGTCGCCATGACAGCGAGAACGCAGAGAGGATCCTGTTCAACCTCCGACCCCGAGAGCTGGTACCATCGCTCACACTAACTTTATTTAAAGAAGATGTTACTGACCTGTGTGTAGAAAAATAAATGTGTGTGTGTGTGTGTGTGTGTGTGTGTGTGTGTGTGTTTGTGCAGGTGGAGGTGATAAAGAAGGCCTACCATCAGGAGAGTGAGTATGAGGGGGAGGACGTCTCCCCCCGTGAGGTCGGACATAACATCTACATCCTGGCTCAGCAGGTGACTAAACACAAGCTCCTGATTGGTGAATCCCACTCCTCTCAGTCCGTGGGTCATTACCCATCGAGTGGTTCAGGGATGACGTGTTTTAGTATGTCGCCCCGGAAGTGGAAGTTAACATTGCAAAGGGGTCCCTTAACAAAAAGCAATGGCATTTTCCTATTCGATTTCGGAATATTGCAGAAAATAAGATCTTTGGCGAGAAACACAGCACAGGTTTAGCGTGCTCTGACCAATTCATGCTGTGTTTGAATTAATATCCGTTCCAGCAAGCAAGTGTTTTCCACTATATTTATAATAATAATTATAAGAGGCTTTAAAACTGTTCCAAAGTGCTTTCACATAAAAACAGGAACACATTTAATATATACAAATAATGAAAAAAAATAGTAAAACATAAATTAAATTAAATAAAAGCAATTCCAAAAAAGTGTGTTTTGAGGTATGACATATGCTCCTCTTATCTTCTCAGCTGTAGGAAAAGAAACAGCGTTTTTAATTCTCTAATTTCTCTCTCTTGTTGTTTGTTTGTGTGTTTGTGTGTTTGTGTGTGTGTGTGTGTGTATGTGTGTGTGTGTGTGTTGTGTGTGTGTGTGTGTGTGTGTGTGTGTGTGTGTGTGTGTGTGTGCAGCTGGCGAGACACAACAAGATGCTGCAGAACCTCCTGAAACCTCAGAAGAACAACAAAGAGGGCGAGGAGGGGATCTCCTCCATGGTAAACCCCCGCCCTTCTACATCTGCAGTGATGATGCAGTACTAATACTCACTTTATAATACTCTTTGTAAACGCAGCTGCACGTCTTCTGACTGGCCACAAAAAGCGTGACCATATCACCCCAATTCTGGCCTCATTGCACTGGCTTCCAATTCGGTTCCGAATTGATTTTAAACTCCTTTTATTTGTTTTCAAAGCCCTAAATGGGCTGGCTCCAGCCTATATAGCAGAACTCCTCCAGCGCTACACCCCAGCCAGAGCTTTAAGGTCTGCTGACCAGCTGCTGCTGATAGTGCCCAAGACCAGGCTCAAAACCCGAGGGCACCGGGCCTTCGCAGCAGCTGGTCCCAGGCTCTGGAACACTCTGCCCCTCCATGTGAGGTCGGCCCAGACCCTAGGGGTTTTTAAATCAACACTAAGAACACACTTCTTCTCCCTGGCCTTCTAGTCGGAGCGGAGCATGACACCTGACTATTCCCTGTGTTTTTGTTTTTTATATTTCTGTTGTAAATTATTGTCTTTTATTGTGATTTTAGTAATGTGTTTTTATTACATGTACAGCACTTTGGCTCGACCAAAAATCGCTTTTAAATATGCTTTATAAATAAAACTTGATTTGATTTGATTTTGTGTTTCCTGTCTGCAGCTCAACCTGAACAACCGTCCTCTGTCCCAGATGTTGAAGTCCACCACTCCAGCTGTTGTGGTGGAGCAGGATCCGCTGGAGTACTACGACCTGCTCACCTCACAGATAGAGGTACCGTAATAAAATAAAATAAGATAAGATCAACCTTTATTAATCCATGGTGGGAAATGCAGGAGTCAGAGCAGCAATAAGAGAGAAACCGTATTGCTGTTAGGACAGGTGAGAAGTTGCATACGTTTCAAAAATAAATAATAATTATCATTATAAATACAAATAACAAGAATAGGAGTAGATAGAACTCACATTATTTAAGTTGACTTCTAAAAAAATATGAATGAAGGTAATTATGCATATGAATAAATATATTTATAAATAGATATCTACCTGCAAGTGCCATCCAAAACTGTGAATGTTCTACTACAACTAATACTAATTAAAGTAATAGAAGACGGATAAAGTCCAATTAAAAGGGGATGTCGATAATTAAAGGCAAGGAAAAAAAATGACAACTATTTTTCAGTTTCAGCTGTCGTTTAAAATATCCATGAGTTTGCCTCTAATATTTCCAGGCAGGTTGTTATAGAGTTTAGGATGAAACCTGCTTCACCCGTTTAATTTTCAGGGACTATTTAAGAAGCCTTCAGCTCGTCCTGTTGATGCTCTGTATATATAATAATATAACGTAATATGTCCTCCGCTCCAGATCGTCCGTGACGACCGCAGCATGGAGCAGATCGTGTTCCCGGTCCATCCCATCTGTGAGTTTCTGACCGAGGAGTCAAAGATCCGAGTGTTCAACACCACGGAGCAGGACGAGCAGGGGTCAAAGGTCACACACTTCTTTGAACAAACCTCCTTCCTGCACGGAGAGATGGAGTGGCAGAAGAAGCTGAGGAGTGAGTATACACACACACACACACACACACACACACACAGACTTTACATTTGGGGTTTAACTTGATACAGAGTAGTTCTACACTATTGTATACTACACTACCCATTTCATTCATCTATTTTCCCTGATTTTACATGTGTGTCTGTGTCTGTGTCTGTGTGTGTGTGTCTGTGTGTGTGTGTGTGTGTGTGTGTGTGTGTGTGTGTGTGTGTGTGTGTGTGTGTGTGTGTGTGTCTCAGGTATGCCGGTGTTGTACTGGTTCTCCGGGAGGATGTCTCTGTGGGGAACTATCTCCTTCAACCTCGCCGTATTCATCAACCTCATCATCGCTTTCTTCTACCCCTACGCCTCAGGACAAGGTACTTTAGTGCAAATACTAGTAGTAGTTCTATAAGTCATACTGCAAATTACATTACTATTGCTGTCAAAAGTACTGCTACTTCTTTCAGGATGTATTCACAAAATAAATATCATATCAATAATAATCAGATATGTTTATCCTGTGAGCAGCAGACATTTTTTTTATTACATTTCTGACTTAAAGGTCCCATGTCATGGCCATTTCTACTGATCATAATTCCATTGTGGAGGTCTACTAAAATAGATTTACATTGTTCAATGTTCCAAAATCACATTGGTTTCTCATACAGCATCTCTGTATAGTATGTGTATTCACTCTCTGTCCTAAATGGCTTGTTGGAGCTCCTGCCCCCCCTCCCTATGAGCCCACTGTGCTCTGATTGGTCGGCTCGCCCACTCTGTTCTGATGAGTCCACCACCGTTACAGCGGAACATCAGTGTTTATGTTTTACAATGGCGTTTGTTAGCAACCAGAAAATGACACCAGTAATGACAAACAGATGAGAATGCTGCGTGGGGTCTGGGTGCCGTGTTGGCGGGACGTTGCGGGGCTCGCTGCTCCGCCCTTTGAGGCTCGAGGAGCGGACAGTGTGAGCTGGATTACTGGTGTCGTTTCCTGGTTGCTGCGTGGGGTCTGCGAGGCAGCGAGACACACTCACAGTCTGAGCTGAGTGTGTGTGTGTACGGAGCTCCGCGCAGCACCGCGGCTGAGAAAAGATAAGGCTGAGTGTGTGTGTGTGTTTAGCGTTACGTCACTATACTCGTTACGTCACTATGACCAGGAAGAAACAAATGGAAAAAGAGAAATGTCCAACGAGGCGTTCTGGGGCAGCATAGACAGGTCTTTTCTGTGTTAGAGTTTTACTCGCTACAGGGTGTACTTTGAGGGTTTGTGACTCTGCAGACCGTTGACATGCAGAAAAAGCTACATAACACACAAGGTGAAGGGTAATAACCAGAAAAGCATGTCATGGACCTTTAATATATAATAATACACTTTATTTATAAAGCACCTTTCATGTTTGACGCAGCCCAAAGTGCTTTACAGAGTATGGTAAAAATAATGACAATAACAAATATTACAATTAAAATATGTAAAAAAAAAAAAGGTTTGGTCTTTCATTTACTTAAATTCCAATTGAGGTGGCCGTTCTAAGATCAAATGGGATCCACAGTTTGGGGCGATATAAAAGCAGAAAGCAGCCTCTCCAGTTTTCTTGTAATGCGCTCTAGGTACTTCTAAAAGTGAAACATTGGAGGATCTAAGTGTCCTTGCTGGTTGATAAAATGAGAGACAGTCACTTCAATATGTTGGGGCAAGGTTATGTAAAGCCTTGTAAATCATTAAAAGCACTTCTGAAGGACACCGGTAATCCCAGATATATGACTGAAACATCTTGTATGCAAGGTGTCTCTTAGTAATCGTCTTCTCCCCCCTCCCTCTCCTCCCTCAGTGGGGGCGATCGACGACCACCTGCTGCTCATGCTGTTCTGGATCCTCACCGGGCTCTCCGTGCTGTGCTTGTTCTTCCAGCGTTACGGCCTGCAGCCCCTCACCATCGCTCTGATCCTCAGGTCCATCTACCACCTGGGCATCGGAAACACCCTCATACTGCTGGGCTCTCTCAACGTGAGCAGCACTACATTACCCATAATCCACCTGGGCAGACATTATATTAAAGAGTCCATTTTGAACTTCTTTTATCAGTTTAGTGAATTCAACCTTTGAATTTGGAATAACTCAAATAAAAAAATGAAAATGAATTAAAATCAATTGCATTTAATAGAAATTAGTAAATACAATTACATATGTAAAAGTAAATATGAGTGTATATATTTAAAGGTCAATTATTTCTCCCCCACTCCCATCACATTTCCTGTTTTTTTATTATTATTTACAATCTTTATTTAATGAAAAAAGGCTTTAAATTATATTAAAATGTCCAAGATTCATCTTTTTAAACTCTTAAAAATGCAAAGACATGGGACGTAGGATTTTAAGGAATTTACTTTTTTTTAATAACTAATGATCTTCTTTATTGTGTTGTTAAACTGCCCTGTGTGTCTGTTCCCCTCCAGCTGATCAATAAGGTGGTGTTTGTGGTGAGTTTTGTGGGAAACAACGGGACGTTTATTATGGGATACAAAGCCATGGTGATGGACGTGGAGTTCATTTACCACCTGGCCTACGTCCTCACCTCCACCCTGGGGCTGTTCGTCCACGAGCTCTTCTACAGCATCCTGGTAACCAAAACATTTAATAACTTATACCCCAAAATAAATCTGAATTAATTAATTAATTGTTTATTATTTACTTTATATAACAGTGAAGTCATATATTTTTGTTTATAGAGAGTCAAATATTTGTACTACCTGTGTGCAGAAGCGCTTACATGTCAATAACAAATAGTTTTCAAACAATGCATTGAGTCATAAAATATATAATATTATCTCATAAAATATGTCTGATTTTAGAATTGACCACAGTATATATGTAGTCAAAAGATATTAGACTGGATTAGAGGTATTCTATTGATCCAGAATTGGCAAATTGTTTCATTACAGCAGCATGTAAAGAAATATAAATATTAAAAGATGCACAGAATAAGTTAGAATGCACTATAATAAAGCACTACTAAATAAACAGACTCTCTGAATGATTTTCTTGTGTGCAGCTGTTTGACCTGATCTACCGGGAGGAGACTCTGTTCAACGTGATAAAGAGCGTGACTCGTAACGGGCGCTCCATCCTGCTGACGGCGCTGCTCGCCCTCATCCTCGTCTACCTCTTCTCCATCGTGGGCTTCCTCTGCCTGAAGGACGACTTCATCATGGAGGTCGACCCGCTGCTGCACCTCGCAGGTAACTTCTAATATACATCATTATTAGACGCAGATTCAATATCTTCACAGATTCAGTGTCTCTTTAAATAACCACAGGGGCATCGACTATAGAAACATCTAATCTCAAAGCAGTGATGTTAATTTTACCTTCCATTAGATTAGTATTCAAAACATTGTTTTACATTTAATACCTGCTAATTGATGGACTAAAATATACATATTTCATATACATTTAGATAAGGAACCTTTCTTAAATTCACAGCACAAATTGACCTTTAAATATTACATTTCTAGTTTTATTATAAGAAATGTAGGGACTTAAAACAGAAATACAGATTATTAAACACTAAGAAACTCTTCAATGAACAATAAAAACTCTTATCTGTTAATCTGAACTCTGAAACTCTACTCACTGCTGAAGACGGCTGGTTTTAAAGTCCTATATCATTAACTGTGTGTGTGTGTGTGTGTGTGTGTGTGTGTGTGTGTGTGTGTGTGTGTGTGTGTGTGTGTGTGTGTGTAGCTCCTCAGCAGAACGAAGCCTCTCAGGACTTCATGAAGTCGTGCTCTGCAGACGGAGTCAGCTGCACCACGGAGACGGAGGCTCTCACCGTCGCTGAGGAGGAAGGTGAGAGTCAGTCATATCACAGAGTTAATGTACGATACTGATATAAACTCTGATCTAATATCCCGTGACTGTGTGTGTTCAGAGGCGCCGACCTCAGAGCGGGCTTGCGACACTCTGCTGATGTGCATCGTCACCGTGTTGAACCACGGCCTGAGGAACGGAGGAGGAGTCGGAGACGTTCTCAGGAAACCATCCAAGAACGTAAAGAAACATTTTGACTTTATCCATCCCATCATATTATATTAAGAGTATAACAGAATGATCTACTTTGAGTACTTCTGATTTATGCTTATACAGTACTTAACTTCATTAACTTTACAGAACCACTTTTTAATAAGGCACACTTAATTTTGTAGCTCATTATTGAGAAATAAAAAAGGGGTTTAAAGGTTTTAGACCTTACACAAGACACAATTCTTGATCAGAAATATTTTCGACTAAATTGAACTGATAATGTTTGAAATAGAGGTTTTTTTTGGTTTCAGGAGGTTCTGCAGCATGTGCTTTTTTTAGACTCTGGTTTGTAGAACCTTAGCTATTGTGAAATAAGGTTTAAAAAATCTTTAAACATGTGTGTGTGTAGGAGCCGTTGTTTCCGGCCCGGGTGGTGTTCGACCTGCTCTTCTACTTCATCGTCATCATCATCGTCCTCAACTTGATCTTCGGAGTGATCATCGACACGTTCGCCGACCTGAGGAGTGAGAAGCAGAAGAAAGAGGAGATCCTGAAGACCACCTGCTTCATCTGCGGTGGGTACCATTAAACTCACAGTGACACGTTATTATTAGTGTCTGAGACCAGAGGTCGCGAAGCGAGCGATAACCATGCAAAACCCACACAAAACAGGGAGGCTGTGTCTCAGTGGAATAGTGCGCTGAACTTAGTGTGCTGAACTTTGAATCAGGGGGTCACAGGTTCAAACCCCACTGCAGTCGGCATGTCGTTGTGTCCCTGGGCAAGACACTTCACCCCAAATTGCTCCTGTGGGGATTGTCCACAGTATTGAGTATGTAAGTCGCTTTGGATAAAAGCGTCTAACAAGTGACATGTAATGTAATGTAATGAAAACGAGCACAGAAAGAGGGGCCTAAATCATGACAGTAGGTATCCCGCACGACTTCACCCACGTCACTGTAGCCCAGTGTTTCGCAGAGGCATGACAGGGTCGAGAGACCAGGAGGAAAAATGGTTTTGGACAACAGCCTGCGGAGCGTCGAAGACCCGCTCAACGCTGCTTTTAGCTTTAATTAAAGTTGTTCTTATCAAGAAGATGCAGGAGATTTGACCATCAGTTTGTGTGTGTTGCAGGTTTGGAGAGAGATAAGTTTGACAATAAGACGGTGTCGTTTGAAGAGCACATCAAACTGGAGCACAACATCTGGAACTACCTGTACTTCATCGTGCTGGTGCGCGAGAAGAACAAGACGGACTACACCGGGCCGGAGAGCTACGTGGCTCACATGATCAAAGTAAAACATCTCAAACACTGGAGATACACATAAACACTGACATCATCTGAACCCACATCTTCCTCTGTGTGGAGGACATTCTTAAGAGAAACTGATAAATGGTTCATGAACAAAGTTTGTCTTTTGTTATATTTAATAAAGTAATAAAGAAAGTCAATATACAAGTGAAATTGATCTCAAATGCAGGAACAGAGCTACTTCATCCTCAGAGGATAGAGAAGTTCTGCTTACAGTCCCCCTCTATATATTCCTGAAAGGAAACAGCCAACTGGTCCAACATCCTATCATTAGACCATAAAACCCCCTCGTCCTTAACATTTGCATATCCCCCTTTACACTTCCTCCTGAAATGTAAAACCTTAAAGGTCACCTATTGTGCAAAATCCACTTTTTCATGTCTTTTATAACATGTGTCCCCTCTGTGTAAAGAGAATCTGAAAGTTTCAGGAAAAAACATTTGCTCACTTTTTGTCCTGATCCATTTCTATAAAAACCTGTCTGAAAATGAGCTGATCAGATTTTGGCCACTTCATGATGTCATAACGATTTTTTGGCTTGTGTAACCATTAGCCAATCACCAACCAAGGTAACCCCCCCCACCTTATCACCTGAATCTCCTCCTAGAGCACCATTGTGTTCTTTGTAACCAAATCTCTCTCAGAGGGGCGTGGGGAGGGGCTCCTTATTTTCATCTAAAGTAACAGACAGAGAATCAGCACTTTTGAAACAGGGCTGAAACAGAGGGGATTATGGGATGCTGCAATGATCTGTTTGGTGTTTGGAGCCAAACACTTCAGAGACATGTTCTGTATATATCTGAGACCTATAATATATTGATGAAAAACAGTATAATAGGGGACCTTTAAATGATGATATGATAATGTGCCCCTCCAGAACAACAACCTGGACTGGTTCCCCCGGATGCAGGCCATGTCTCTGGTGGTGACGGACGGGGACGGGGAGCAGAACGAGATGAGGATGCTGCAGGACAAACTGGTCTCCACCATGAAGGTGGTGCTGACCCTCACCCAGCAGCTGATGGAGCTCAAAGAGCAGGTATACACACACACACACACACACACACACACACACACACATTCACACACATACACACACACACATTAATGCTTCACCTAGAAATACGGCTTGGGCGAGCCTGCGATTTAAGTGCCAACTATACTAGGACTTTTATTCATCTTTTTTGACATCCTACTTTTAATGATGATTTTGAAATATAAAATGACTGTTTTCCACATTTTTCTAAATACTTTATTATGTTTTTTACATAACATTTGACTTTTTTGATTATACTAGGAATTATTTAATTATATCTTGGACATACTGTACTTTGACTTTAAAAAAATGCATTCTACATACTATAGTTTAGCTATTTTGGACGAAATATCGCAATGTAACTTTAATTAAGATTTTTCGACATGCAATACTATGATGTCTTTTAAGATATTTTTTATTTCATACTGTATCGTTTTTTTAATAGTATCATCAACCATGACATTTTTTACCTACTATATCAAGAATGTCTTCACATTTTATATCACGTTTTTTTAATGGAATACTCTACTAAACATTTATTATATTTATATGACAATCTGTACATAAGAATGTGTATATTGAACATTTGCAGACTAAACCATGCCTTTTATTTAATATTATGATATTAAATATTTAATGACATATTATGCTAATACAATTTTAAGACAAGTAAACATCAAAATACTTTTTGATTGCGTCTCACAGTACATACAAATCCGCCGCAGACCATGTTATTGTATAATCCTCTGACTGACTGTTTCATAGCTTCAAAGCTTCACTGTGTTCTCTTACTGATGTTAAAACAAACCCTCTCACTTTGTCTCCTGTCCCTGCAGATGACGGAGCAGAGGAAGAGAAGGCAGAGGATGGGATTTGTTGACGTTCAGGGAGGAGGGAGCGGGGCGCTGGCTCCCAGCGCCGCGGGGGGGAACCACCAGATCTACAAATCATAAAGAGAGACGATGATCTGAAACACAACATATCTGAGAACCAAACAGCTGGACTGTCCTGCACATGGTTATCATAAAGAGAACACTAGAGAGTAGCTGTACAACTGATATGTATTTCACTAAAAGCACATTTTTTGTTAGCTTTTATTTTAAGAATCTGCAGTCCCCAATGGACCGTGAACAGATAGAAGACTTGCTCTCAGTTTAATGTATCTTTTGGTTCATTTAGATATGAAAAGCACAACAGACCTATGCATGTACAATATAGACGTATCTTTTAGACAAAGGACATGAGAATAAGTGACTGTTTTCTGTAGCTCAACCTGGAAGTTTCGGATACTCACAACAACATTCTTTTATATAATCGTCAAAAATGAGCGCTATTATTGACCCAAATAATCCAACCTACATTTGAAGTATTAACCTAAATGTATGGTTTATAAAAATACTAAAGACTATTTAAATAATGTGGGATTGTGGAAAGGGAATCGAAGGATCACAGACTTCCTGGTTGGACAACTAGAAGTTATAAAATATAAAGAAATATGATAATGTATGTGTGTAAATGGTATCAACTCATTAGGAAAATAATCCGAGACCTACCTGCAGCATTTAGTAATATCAGTAATGTCTTTCTGTGAATGTAAAGTGAGTTAAAGTTAAAGTGAGTTGTGTGTTCTTTATTGTAAATCTGGGGAAATTCTTGTTTTTTTTAGTAGTATATATTATTAATATTATTATGGTTTCATAGTGGCGTGTGGTGCAGTGGGTTGTGCGTTGGTGTTCGGATCAGGGGGCACAGGTTCAAACCCCACTGCAGTCAGCATGTCGTTGTGTCCCTGGGCAAGACACTTCACCCCAAATCGCTCCTGTGGGGATTGCCCACAGTATTGAGTATGTAAGTCGCTTTGGATAAAAGCGTCTATCAAGTAACATGTAATAGTGATATTTATGTTTGTTTTTAACACTGTAACTAGCTCAGTACAAACACTGGATTTTAAGTGAGCTGCTTTTAGCAAAACGTTAAGATGGTTAACGGAAAATAACATTTACCTTTTTTTTCTCAATGAGAACAGACGGGTACAGAGATTGGGAGAAGGAAGAACATGTCTTCAGAAAATAAAATATTTACTATGAAAAACAAATACATGTTTATTTGCTGTGTGGTTTGATGCATACACTTTAATAATTAAAAGGTAAGTAATTACATATATATCTGATATACAAACAGTGTGGTGATTATATACCTTCTTAAAGTACACACTTCGACATACACTACTATGACGTTGTTCATGATATTTTCAACATGTGACTATTTTTTATATATTTTCAACTTACTATATTGTTATTTTTCATTACAACACTGACATTTTTCACATCTTTTTTTTTACCATAATGTGACTTTTTTCATATTTTTTGACATACTATACTACGACATTTCTTCAAATTGTTCAACATACTTTTATCACAAATATATGTGCTTTGTCTATAAATAGGGCATTTGTTCTCAGCTCACCCTGAGTGTCTGTGTGTTTGTGTGCGTGTGTGTGTGTATGGGTGTATGTGAGGTGTGTGTGTGTATATGTTTGGGTATGTGAGGTGTGTGTATGGGTGTATGTGAGGTGTGTGTGTATATGTGTGGGTATGTGAGGTCTGTGTGGGTATGTGAGGTGTGTGTATGGGTGTGTCTGTGTGTGTGTGTGAGCGTGTATGTGTGTGTGCGTATGTGAGGTCTGTGTGTGTGAGTGTGTGTGTGTAGCGCAGAGCTTCAGTAGGATTGTGGAGCTTTGCTGTGGAGCCTCAGAGGAATGCAGATGATTCTCTGTTGCTGCAGCAGCTGCTCTCTCAGCTTCAGTAAATCACACACACAGAGGTGCTTTGTCAGAACAGCCCAATAAGGTATCAGAAGGATCCACTCACTGTTTAGATAAGCTTTTATTTACACACATGTCACTCACTGTCAGCCTTTGTTATGGTTTCTGTTGCTGCCTCCTATTCCTGAGTAGTGGTACATCCTATAATAATAATAATAATGCATCACAATCACAGGTAGTGAACTGTGGCGTTAAGGGAAGGGAATTCTGTTGACCTGCATATCAGACAGCTGTTAGGAGGAACAGCCCAACATGCTGACAGACACACAGATCTGACATATCATCACCTTATTAAGAAGTTATGTCCCCGTATTAATCATCCAGCAGTCACAACGCATTATCCCATTGTATTAGCTATATGGAGCTAAAACAGAGTAAAGCTAATTCATGCTTTCATATCTGCGTAGGTTTGTTACGGTTCTTTATGACGCCTAAAATGTAAGCCATATTAACTTCTTCAAATAAACTTTACAGCGGTGAAATTACACTGAAGAACCTAAAGTAGTTTCATGCATTTCCAATTGTGAAGAACCAAATGCACTACTCTGCACATTTGGAATTTGCTGTTTGTCTGTCTGTACTATTTGCAACAAATACAAAAAGGACACATTCAGGTAGTTCATTCAGGATATCATGGTTTTACGTGTCTTAAAAGAAAAATGTATCAGCTATAAGGTTTTGAAATGAATGTCCTATGAATATATTTATATAAATAATATAAACACACACATTTAGTACATTTTTTTAAATAACCTAGATAAACAAATGTTCACGGTACGATATCTGTCACCTTTCATATCGTGTTATACCGCAATATCTAAACACTACAATATCGGTATACTGTTACAAACCTGCTGTGTGTATTATGAACACTTTGAGTGTGTGTGTGTGTGTGTGTGTCTTTGTATGTCCGCAGTGTCATTCTAGGTGACTGCAGGGGATGGAGGGGACGAGCTCATGGTTCCCTCGGCGTCTCTGTAGTTAAACTGTTAAACTAAAATAAGTTTATAGCTTATTGTCCTGGGACACTCTGGAATGTGTGTGTGTGTGTGTGTGTGTGTGTGTGTGTGTGTGGTGTGTGTGTGTGTGTGTGTGTGTGTGTGGCTGGTAAGACAGGTGTGTGAGTGTGTGTGTGTGTGTGTGTGTGTGTGTGTGTGTGTGTGTGTGTGTGTGTGTGTGTGTGTGTGTGTGTGTGTGTGTGTGTGTGTGTGTGTACTTGGTAAGACAGGTGTGTGAGTGTGTGATCATGCTCATATGTATTGGGTTTATGCGGTAGTATATTGGTATTAACAATGTGCAGAAGCAGTGTCGTTAAAAAGTGTTTTAAAAAAGTTGTTTGTATTAATATTCTTTATCACAACCATCTCCAATGACTTATTCTTCTACGTATCCTCTGTTTAAAATAAATGAGAATTAAAATCCACAAAGGCCAGTGTGATTAATAATAGATCCACTTGAAGAGCAATCAGATGCAATCACACTGCACAGAAGTACATTTGTTAGAAAGGATTATACAACAATTATCTTACCCTCCATATCAATCAAAAGGTCAAAATTCAAATTAAAATGCTCATGTTACAAAGTCATCTTCCAGGAATCTGTATATCTCACGATTGGCCAACACAATGCTCTATTAGATGGAGACAAAGCCGTCAAATTGACTGTACTGGTCTCACTGGTATACATGAGGACGGCAGACGCTGTGTCTGAGGACAGATGGGGTCATGTGCAGCATAGCAGCTACTATTTAAATACATATATATCAATTGCTTTCAAATCACGTGAACAACATCCCAAAAAAGTAGACTTGCCTTGTTAATCCAGTGTATTATTAATGCTACTTTCAAAATAAAACAGCATCATTTTCTTTAAAATATAATAAAAATTGAAAAAACACTAAAATCCTACTACTACTATATCAAGACTTTTCAACTTGAAACTGTAGAATTTTCATTAAAATATTCATAAAATGTATCCAATAAAAATAGTTGTTTGTCTTAATCTTCACATGACATGGAAGCTATTGAAAATACTCAAGACTCTTCAAGATAAAACAGCTGAATGTTCGTTAAAATGGTTATACAAAATAAAGAAAACACTAAATGAAACACTAAAATCCTTGCGTATTTATTGCCTTTTGACCAGTAAATACAAAAAAACACAAACCATAAATATAAAAGTTATTGACCATATTAAGCTGAAAATACAGACATCAGTTTTCACGCCCGGCGATGTTTACTGGGCCAAAGGTCACATTTTATATTGAAATGTTGGTTGTGTGCGGTGTGTGCATGAGTCATTGTTCATACAGTGTTTATGTGTTAACTGCAGGTCTACGGGGTATTATTACGGGGGTGTGTGTCGGTATTTAGGCTTAAAGCAAAGTTGTCCTGGATTAGAGAGAATCAACTTGATAGACAACTGCTGAAGGAGGGAGAGAGAGAGAGAGAGAGAGAGAGAGAGAGAGAGAGAGAGAGAGAGAGAGAGAAATGGAGAAGATGTATAAGGGGAGAGAGAGAGAGAGAGTATAGTAGGTACAGAAGGAAAGGGAGATATGGAGAACAAGTTGTTGGGTCAGATAAAGTCATTTTACATTTCCACTGCATTCGAAAAAATCCAGTTGAATAGAAGTCTATGAAGAAATGACTGTACTTCCGGCAAAAGAGAAGTGGACAGAGAGAAAGAGGTGGACAAATGGTAAAGAGGAATGAAAACAAAATGTAAATTGAAAAAAAAGGAGCGGGGAGAGATGCAGAGTAGTGTAGGTAAAGAAAATAAATTGAGAAAGAGTTATTTTGTCAAAAGATATATTGCAAGATTCAAAGAAAAAGTCAAATCTCCAATATTCAATCATCCAATCATTGAGATGTGAGAAAGTGAGATAAGGAAATAAAGTTATTTAGTCAGACAAAGTAAGCATGATATCCACTCTACTGGTTTTATAGTGCAGCTGTACAGGAGTCTATGAAAAAATGATTGTACTTTTTGCGAGAGATGGACTGCGAGAAAGAGGGAGAGAAATGGAGAAAAGGATATTCAGTCATACTTAATATGTGTAGTATCCACTGGTTTCGTAAAAGTAGTCCAGTTGTATAGAAGTCTATGAAATAATGACTGAACTTCTGGCAAAAGAGAGATGGACGAGAAGAGGGAAGAGATGAAAGGAAATAAACACTATAACGTTATTTAGTCTGACAAAGTAAATGTAATATCCACTCAATTGGAAGTAATTCAGTTCAGAGAAGACGATGACAAAGAGATAAAGAAACATGAAGAGATAGAAAAGAGAACACGGGAGAGATGCAGAGTAGTTTATGTAAATAAGGAGATATGGAAAAAAAGTTATTTGGTCAGAAAAAAAGAATATATCTTGTACCTTTCCATGACAAAGTCAAATTTCTCTCAGCAATGAACAATCAATCATCCAATCATTAAGTTATCCACTTTTGTTAGAGAAAGAGGAAATGTATGAAAGGATGAAGGGATAGAGGGATGAAGGGAATGAGGAATCAAGAACAGATGAAGGGAATGAGGAATCAAGAGATGAACAGATAAAGGGAATGAGGAATCAAGTGATGAACAGATGAAGGGAATGAGGAATCAAGAACAGATGAAGGGAATGAGGAATCAAGAGATGAACAGATAAAGGGAATGAGGAATCATGAACAGATGAAGGGAATGAGGAATGAAGGGATGGACAGAGGAAGGGATGAAGTAATGGAGTATCAGAGAGATGGAGAGACAGCTGGAGGACGAGGGATGGACGGCTTACAGAGAAATGCATGCCGGTGTCAGCAGTAAGTCAGTGAGTAGACCTTTATTTATAAAACCTGTGTAAGCACAAAGGGTCAAAAGAGCTCAGGCAACACAACCGCAACAAGGAGAGAAACTTAACACAAAGGAAAAGAACACATGGGGTGATGTTTATATAAAAAAAACGACCAATAATTTAAACGAATAAGTCCAACAACAGAAAGCAAATCAGCTTTCCTTGCAAGTTCAGTTTTACTGCAATAACACTGATTCCATTACAGGAAGTCATCTTACATTTTTAACAATTTAAAAAAGAGCCACTGGCATAAATAATATGTACAGTAGTTCAACATAATCCTTTTAATTAGTAGAAATGAACTTTAACAATATTCTTCAAGGTAATGTGTTGAATAAAAACGCCAACAATCCATTGGTTTTAGTTTTTTGAAAGTGACCATTTTCTGGTTTTCTTTGTCTTAACCCTTATGTTGTGTTCGGGTCTCCTGTGACCCGTTTCAAGTTCAAATTATATAATAACTACGCTTTGGTTTTTTTCATCGGAACAAGGCTTCATGATATCCTCCACAACAGCTATATAAACACTACAAAACTGATTCTCACAATTTTAGCCAAGTCTGAAGGTCTCTAAAAAAAAAGTGTATAATTTGGCGTTGGGGTCTGGGAAGACCCAGCAGAATTGTTGTGGGTGACTCCGGGTCAAATTTGGCCCAATCAAGATTAATGTTTGACTTTAGACACCACCCCCCCCTTCATCCACTGTAACGATAATTTTTTCGCAACATGCACCTGGTCTCCCCTCCCTCTGCCCCCCTCCCCCCACAGGAACTCGACCTTTCACAAAGAATATGTACTATGCACTAACACTTGAACCTGAACACACACATGCACGTGTGCAATATGTGGCGTAATGTGTTTTGGGGCCATACAATACAATTACAACAGGATTGTATGGTTATGAATGCATTATAAGTTAGTTATGATGTAATTAAAACAATATTGGATGATAGTCATTATTTTTGAGTGTTTTGGACGGAGATAAATCATGGGTCAAAATTGACCCGCGAACACCATGAACGGTAACAGCTTTCGAACACAACACAAGGGTTAACTCATGGGTATTTGGGTTATGAACAGGTGCTCAAGAAAAAAAGCTACATAAATATCAGGTATATCTCAGGTAAATTTTTTATTAGACATTTTTCAGTATGTCTAATAATCTAAAACGTAATTAACCAACCATTGATAAAGACAATATAGGTTGTGTGATTGTTAATGTATTCAGCAGATGTTTGGTCATTCAGGGTTAGGGTCAGGTTAGAGTGCATTGATGAGTTGGTGGAAGACTCTTTAAGACTTGGACCAGGTCCTATATGAACAATTATTTAAGGAATGGTCACCAAAAGATGAATATCCAGAGTAAATGTAATGGCAATCAGGCCATTTTTCTTTCTGTCAATACCAGAACTTTGCCTATAGGTGGCGCCAGAGGAAAGGTCAAGGGCTAATTAAAAAGGGTTTGTCCTCAGGAATGATGAAGTCCTCCAAAATCATTAGGAATCATCCTCTGAGAAATATGGATAAATATCAGAGTATGTGCTCAATTTCCCGTTCAGTTTGAGTCGCTGAGAGGCTAAGCTTGGCTATAAACTGTGACGCGTTTCCAAAGAGAAAGTCCATACTGAAGCAAGATAGTTTTACGATATTTAATAAACAAAGTCAAAACACAGTAACTATGGACAAAACGGTCAACAGAAAAAATGAAGCACAATCTCACCCTCTGTCATCCGCACTCGACATGAAACAGGTGACACAAACCACACCCATGTGACAATTACCGGAGGTGCTCAACAAACAAATAAAAGTGACGTAAACAAATAATAATAATAATACAAATAATGAACTCGGGCTATGGCACCTACACTTGTATTGATCTTTGGAAGGATTGTCAGACCTCAAATCTCTTTGGATGCAGACTACATTACATTATTACATTACATATCATTTAGCTGACTTACAATAAGTGCAAAAACCATAAAGAATCAATCTCCGAACAACAATGAAAGTGCAGATATATTTACTTCAAGCAAGTCATACCATAGTAAGTGCTGGTGAATTAGTTACAAGACCTAAATT
Organism: Dissostichus eleginoides; assembly: GCA_031216635.1. Classification (NCBI taxonomy): domain Eukaryota; kingdom Metazoa; phylum Chordata; class Actinopteri; order Perciformes; family Nototheniidae; genus Dissostichus; species Dissostichus eleginoides. The sequence continues at coordinate 8,166,315 of CM062267.1, read as the reverse complement.
AACTCAAAAAGTACTGCAATAACTTAATTGCCAAGGTACTATCGAAATAGATTCATTTATCAGTTTGCGACGGAAGTATACCGACTATAACTGTAACTATACAAATCTAAAGACTCACAGAACTCAAATGCTCAAAAACCCATAGAACATAAACATGTTTTATTTTTAATTTCACCACCATCTGGAGAGGAAGGGAGGTGATTGAGTGAAAGAGAGAAACACCTGGCACAAATCCTCCCTCTAATGAGTGGACTTTAAAGTTATTTACTGTAACCAATAAACGTCCAATCCAATCCATTTTTTGAGCCATGTAAATTCAACCAAATGCTCCGTAGGCTTCAATAGGAACGTAATGTAACCTGTTATACTGCCTAAAGAGACATTTTAAGGACATGTTAAGTTATTGCAAGTGTCTTAAAATTGCTCGAGGATTTGCAGCCACAGTAGGGGAGTGCTTCTGTAACAAAAGCCCCTCTGAGTCTTCCTAAGCTTCACTGCTGTGTTTGGAAACAGGGAGCAATCAGCAAAACTTAAACTTGGAACAGCAAAGCCCTGAAAACGGCACTAACAGACGACGACAGCTGATCCGAGAACAGGAGTGAGTTTTAATGAGAAATGAATTAAAGAGGCAGCAGATTGGAGGTGCAGACAGCAGGGCTTGTTGTTCTGTCCATATGAAGGCTAAAGAATTAAAATAACCTCATACTGAAACTGAGAGCCTCCTGTTTAATCCCACAGCTTCTATCAATCCATCATTTCAGTTTAACTGCACACATAGAATTGAAATATCACAACACACTGCCATCCAAATCCTAACAATGCGCACCGGCTGTGTGTAATATTACCAGTGAATGAAACACTGTGTGTGTCATTGCCTCATTCATTACTGTCATTCATGCACAAGGGATTACAGAGACAGAGAGAAAGGGATGATGGGAGATTACAATGGACTCTATTTTTGGGTTAAGGGGCAATTCGGGTCCATTACAACTTGGGTCTTATTTGGGGATTTTTTCGTCCATCAGTTCTGTAATTGAACCCATCATAACATGTACTCATCGACTTAATATGTGCTCAGTGACATCATTAAAAACTGAAAAACAAGCAATCAGCTGATCAGGTCGGACAAAGGATAACATTAATACCAAGTTTGTCTGTCGAAAACATCCATCGTGGTTTATAGACACACCTCCAACCTCTCATTAGGAACATTTGGGAAACTCTGTCTTTTTTTTTAATTGTATTTAACATAAAATCAAGTGTTAAAGTGTCAGGAACTGATTAAACCATGTGGTCTGCTCTGATGAAATGTTAAAGAAAGATACGTTTGATATTTAACTTTTAAAATACTATTTTTATTCGATTATACATCCTTAATACTGCGATTATCTTTCGTTTTGTCTTCTACTTTTTCGTTGTTATGCACCAAACACAATAATGTCTGTATATGGAAACGTACTAGTTCTGATGACATGTTGTTGCATCGTGAGGACACATAGTTGAGTTTCAATGATATCATGTATTTAGTAATAAAATGCATAACCTTTATATAATTATTTGTTAGTCACTGGCTTAAAATGTGAATTTGATTTGTCTTCTGTCAAGAATGCAAAGATTAAACTACTAATTCTGAGTTTTCTGCTATCATTGATAACTGTAGATGTGTTATCTAAAAACAGAAACAAAGTAAGGATGACAAGACTGGCTAATATAGGAGCTAAGTTGAAATAAATTGAATATATTTTATAGACAATGAAGGAGTAGGGTAGGAAGAGAGAGAAGGAGAGAATATATAATGTTATGCTAGTACTTATAACACTATGATTGCATACTTTTGCATTTTATAGGTTGGCCAACATTGTTTCTTGAAACGTTCAACGTTATTTCCTAAATGAATAAAGACTAATTACTGTACACGCAATACGATGTGATGCAAATATCAAATATATACCCTCTTCCACGAACGGTATTATTGTTGATTGTGCTGCTTTGGCAACATGATTTGTTTATCATTTATGTCAATGAGGTAAACATAATTATAAACAAACATAGACATGGTTTGATGTTCATAGACAGTTTGGACTGAAGGATACACGACTCCAGAAACCCAAAGACAGATAGACATGAACACTGAGATTAAAAGAATAGTGACAGCGGTATGAACAGTCAGTTTCCATAGATAGCCCTCACACACACACACACACACACACACACACACACACACACACACACACACACACACACACACACACACACACACACACACACACACACACACACACACACACACACACACAGGCAGGGTGATGGAGGGATGAGCACGGAGCCGATGTGGCTTCTGCACGTCTGCTTATTCCATTCCGGACACATCAGGCCTTTTATGACCGTGCAACAGGACGGGCCCGACCAATCAGCTGCAGCGGAGGAGGTCACATGATGTGGCAACCTTCACAGGGAGGTGATAAAGTGAAGTGATGCTCAATGGACAAACTTATTCTGTTCTCCTGCTCTCCCTCACAAACTACGCCACAGCAACAACTAAAGACACCAAAAGAGCTTCAGAGAGACCAGAGTGACCCGGCACAGTGAGTACCCCACCCCACTTTCTGAGATACAATGGTACCAACAACTACAGTACCCATAAGCCTCAGCAGTCCCATTTTTTTAAAGCATCTACCAAGCTTTGCAGGGCTCAGTCTCTAAGTTCATTAGGCTCAATTACCAATCAGGCAAAGGGGAAACTGCCCTGCAGCCCCCAGACCCACAGGGGTCCAAAGAGCCTGAGATTTATTGCATGTCTTCTGATTTTTGGTCATTACGGTGATTGCAAAACAAATTTGAACCACAGAAGAAGTCACTGAATCAGTTATTGTGGGTCCTGCATGTGTATTGTATGTTGACAAAGTGAGTCAAACTACTTTAAGACCCTCATTATTTTGATGTACCTGCTGTATATTGTCATAAAATATGCACATTTTTTACTTAACTTTCTCATGTTTATATAAATATTTGTATTGTTATTGCGCATTCCTAGATTTTACATTACAATATCATGTTTATACAAATATATTTTAAATATATACTTACTTTAACTTTATATAAATATTTTTACATTTTTATAATTATCTTTTATCTTATTTTATTGTTAATTGGAGCAAACATCACAGAACACAATTTCCCCTGGGATGGATCAAATATTCTCAAACTGATTCCGATGATTTTGATTTTAGTATATATTTTTGCTTAACGGGTCAATTTTCTTACTTATATTGTATTTCTTTTAAATCACACTGTCCAATTAGTTAACTCCTGTGCGACAGGTATCAACTTGTTTTGTTCCTGATGACACATTTGAACCAGTCCTTTTCAAACCAAGCATTAGCCGCTTTCACACCAAGTAGCCTACTTTGCCGTACTTAGTGCCAAGCACTTCGTGCCAGCACTTAGTGCCCCATGGAACTAAGTACAGATCGCGTTCACACCGGAATAAGTTCCCTGGGGGAGGATTAGGCAAATGAAGCCGCTGACGTCACTTCTTCTTCTTCTGCTTTGGGTTTACTGGCAGGCCGCAAACAACTTCACGGCGTATACTGCCACCCGAAGTCCCCGGCCGGAAGTCCCTGGAGTTGGGAGTAAATCGCCAGAATGCCGACACCTCCTCATCACTCCACCGATCCCATGTTTTTTGTGTGTTGCCATAAGTTATTCTCTCTCCGTTGGTGCGCGGGGCTAATGCTAATAATGCTAATGCAAGCAAATACAATGGCGGCTTCACAAAACTTTTCAGAGTTTTACGGGGCGTGGTTTGCAATTCGCCCAGCCAATCGAAATTGGTACTTTTTTCTCCCCAGGATAGTCCCACCTCTCGAGCAGGCACTACAAATGGGGGTAAAAGTTCTCGGAACTAAGTACTCTTTTTGGTGTGAACGCAAAATTCCAGGCACTAACGGAACAAAACGGGAAAAGTACGGGGAAAAGTACTCCGGTGTGAACGCGCCTATAGATGTATCCACAAATCACCACAGCCCCTTATAAAGGTTTATCCAGCTAAAATACAACTATTGGTTTTACAGCCAAAACAATCTGAATCTCTCTGTTTTGATGAATCTTTGGATGCTATCTAAGATTTCAGTTAAATTCTTTCTATCATGTTTGACTTGCGTGCAGACTGCTTGTTTTGAGTTGGACAGATAATGATAATTGTGCAATGACTCTGTCCTCATGATGACCATCTTTGCTTTGAGTGAGCCCATTTAAGGCGTGATCACTACATCTGATGGCTTGAGACTATCAAAATGCTATATTTACAGCGAGGATCTTTCCTGACAGTTTGTGTGTGGGTGTGACAACCCAGGGAGAGCCCGAGCATTGTGAGTGGATCCTCTTGAGCTGATGTGGCAGCTGTTAGCTCTGTCTGAAATCCTGAGTAATGCCCTGAGGTTCGCCACATGTATTGTGAGGATGGCTGCCATGCCACTTTGTTGACTTCATCGCTTTAGTTTGGGATCCGTATTTGGGCATCACTAACTACAAGCTCACAGTGTAGTAAAGGAGATGATTGCATGTTCACAATCAAACCAGAAGTGCATCTTACAAGTATTGTGTATGTATAAAAGCTGATATATCTTCTTCTTATGTGCCATAAAGCTGAATTGTTGTCCAAAAACGATTAAAACACATCAATGAGCCAGGCTGTTGCAGTGGGTGACATATTCCCACATTAGTAATGAACACACACAATACAGTATATTTGATAAAAATCCAACACACTCCATCCTGTTGCCACAAATACTCACTCACCAAATGTGGATTAATCCGCCTCTGAAAATAGTCCTCAACAGATGTACTTTTTCCTCCTGTTTGTTTGATAAAAACAACAGTGACCAGTTATTTTAGAAGAATGACTCAGCCTTTTTTTCTAAGTCTTTTCAAGATTTACATATTGCCAAATGGTTGCAGCACATGACATAAAACTGTCCTGGTTTATTCCTACTGAAGGACCTTTGTTGTATGTCATACCTATAGACTGTGTAAAGTCAGTGGACATTATCAACATGATGTAACAAATTAGTGGCTTTGAGGTCTGGACTTGGCGCTGAGGTTGTCGTCATCTTTTTTGCAAGAAGAAGAGCATAGAGCTAAGTTCAACCAAAAGATGAAAAAGACACGTTGCAGTTTACTTTAAGAATTTGAAAAACATTGTGAAAGTTGAAACACTAAAACACAGACAACAAAAATACTGGCGTACACTGTGTGTAGTGACTTGTCAATCACAAAGTAAAGAGGTTAACTGAGGTTACATACAGTATCTAGTACGGTCCTTTTTCTCATAAACTTGAATTGAACTGGACAACTATTTGAAACAGCGCAGTGGATATTGCACTCTGTCAGTCAGCAGCAGCTGTCCTTAATGTGTTGTTTGGCTGCATGTATGAGGGGTCATGATGAGAGGAGTCTGTTTATCCACTGCTGTTAACCTGATAACAACAATAGAGCACTGTGCCCATTTTGACTTTAGTTTTCTGTCCGTGGGGAGATACAGATGATTTATAGGACCATTACATTCAACATACTGTATGTCATGCTAAGTTTCTCTCACACGCACTCCCCCCCCTGCCTGAAACGCCTCCATTGGACTCCTTTGTTTACTTTTGGACATCACTATGTAACTGGCGCTTCTATTGGCTAGTGCTCCAGCACATTGTACGTGGTTGACCAATCACAACAGAGCCGGCCAGCTAACCAATCAGAGCAGACTGGGCTCTGGTTTCAGACAGAGGGTGAAAAGAGGTGCTGCAGCACAGGCAGTATGAGAGAAATAAAGAGCTTTTTGAACATTAAAGCATGGAGACATGTCATAGTAGAGGCACAAAACACAAATATGAACCTGAACATGAACATAATATGTCCTCTTTAAGTTATAAAGTGTTCTTTAAAGTAGGAGTTGCTGGAGTTTCAACCTCTACATTGAGATGACTGTCTTGATTGGTTTAGAGTTTGTTTCTGAATGGGAGAAATAGCAACAGCAGACCCATTGGAATAACAAAAAGATAGTTACGATACGATACGATACAATATACTTTATTGTAAAGTTATAAAAAGTGCAAAATGTTACACAATGCACCTTTAAAGTACACTGTTTACATGTTGTGTTGTCTTCAGATGTCTCGGTTCCTGGATTTGGCGGAGTTTGGAGAAGCTGCTCTCTACCTTCGTCTCACCAACTTAGAGCATCTGGCTGCTAAAGCCCAAGCTTATGATGGTATGTGTACATTTGTTTATACCTCTATCTTTGTATATCTATATAATATATGTGTTGCATATACTGAGCACTGAATACAAAAACGGTATAATGTCATTTTCCAGGTACGAAGCGTAGTTGGCTGCCTGATGACGTGGAAGCGTACGTGGAGGTGGAGATCAAAGAGCTGAATGGAGACAAAACCACTGTGGAGACAAAGGACGGACGGGTCAGTTAGACAATTACTGATGTCATTTACCCATAAGACTATTTTTCAATGAAATTTCAATTCCTTATTGATGTTTTACTTCATATATAAATTATGCAGGTCAACTCGTCAGTATGGTACCGTGTACCAGTATAGTTTGAACCATCCATTCACTTTACATTCCTAATCTGACTGTACTAATTGTTTACATGCTTACACACCAATACTAGATTTTTGTTTCAAAGAAGAAGTCATATTAAGATCTTTGACACAAAATAAACCTGCCGCGTCAATATTTTTGATGTAAATGTACTAATTGGGACATAAACAGATCTCTTGGATCTCTGTAGCGCTGTTACTCTGATGAACATTTAAAACTCTGTGTTAAATGTGGGTATGTTTTAGTTTCTGCTGGTAAAAGAAGACGCCCTCCAGCCAACGAACCCTCCGAAGTTTGACATGATGGAGGACATGGCCATGTTGACTCACCTGAACGAAGCGTCTGTGCTGTTCAACATGAGGAGGAGATACAGCATGTGGATGGTCTACGTTAGTACTATTATTAATACACACAAAACACCACAGGGATTAGCACAAACTACTCTCATGTTTATCACATTTTTTTCTTCCCATCCTCTCCTCCTCTCTCATTTCTCACCGTCTTTGTTCCAGACGTACTCCGGTCTGTTCTGTGTGGCGGTCAATCCCTACAAATTGCTGCCAGTCTACTCCACTCAGGTGATAGCAGCGTATAAAGGGAGGCGTCGTCTTGAAACACCGCCACACATCTACGCCGTCGCTGACAACGCCTACATCGACCTGCTGAAGAGTGAGTGTCCTGTGACCTCTGATCTCTAACATTAACCTGCTATCAGTATTTCATTAATCAACTGTCCTGGTGAGATAAAGGCTAACTGGCCTTACACGCCATTGTTAGTGTTTCTACTGTTAGATACTTTGGCACTATTCAAATGTCCAAGTTGTTTCATAGAGTTAATTCATTCATTTCTATTGCCAAATTGTAAAACTTATTTTAATTCCAGGCTAACTAGAATTCCAGGCTAACTAGAATTAAAACTAGTTTGTCAATGCAACTCAAAATCCATTATATCACTGTTACATTTGAGTTTATGTAAAGTACTGTGGTATCAATTGAGTACAAATCAAGCTCTCTCCAAGACAGAAATCATGCATCACCTAAACTGTAAAACTGTTAAATACAGAGCTAGATTTCTGCTCCTCTGGTCCTAAGTCTCCTAAGATGGCTGAACCAAAAAACAATAACACTTTAAAGTTTGGAACCTTTCAGTAATAAGAATATTTTCCGCTACTCATCTTTCTAAATGTTACTCCACAGATCGTGAGAACCAGTCGATGTTGATCACGTAAGTATAGGCATTTTTTTGCAACAAATGCAACGCCATAAAGTCAAAATATACACTATAAACCACAACATAAAGAAAACCTTAACCAGCGTTGTGTTGTTATTTGATCTGACTCTTGTTGCTTCCTCCTGTCAGTGGTGAATCAGGCGCAGGGAAAACAGTCAACACCAAGAGGGTGATTCAGTACTTTGCCATCGTTGCTGCTCTGGGAGAAAATCTGAAAAAAGGAGTAGGTCACATTCTTAACTTTATCTTTAAACTAATTTTATTTTAAAGGATTTAATGTGTCTCATAAGTGCAGTGTATAAGCTTCTCTCTCTGTGTGTCTAGGGGTCTTTAGAGGACCAGATCATTGAAGCTAATCCCGCCATGGAGTCGTTCGGTAACGCCAAAACCATCCGCAACGACAACTCCTCTCGCTTTGTGAGTTTCAAATCTTAAAGGCCGAGGCTGAAGCTGAGGGGGACGTGTTGTGTGACAAAGACTTTGTTTCTGTGTTTGTGTGTCTCAGGGAAAGTTCATCAGAATTCATTTTGGACCGACAGGAAAGCTGGCATCTGCTGACATCAACATCTGTGAGTAGGATTTGTCAGATTCCCTACAACTGTCCTTGCTAGCTTGAAATTTGAAGTCTGATATGAAAGTATTTACATTTAGTCAGCACACTTTAAGCTGTGTTTGCCATTATACCTTAGAAAACACAAGTTATTCCATTATTCTTTTTACTTGTATTCAATAGTATAGTAGTACAGTCCACTTGAGTAAGTGTATTTATGTGTGTGTTCGTTAGATCTTCTGGAAAAGTCCAGAGTTGTGTTCCAGCAGTCAGAAGAGAGAAGCTACCACATCTACTACCAGATCCTGTCCAATCAGAAACCAGAACTAATAGGTAAAGATTCACATCAATCAATATCAGTGCATGTATCAAATATATGTCTTACAATATGCATGATAACCTGTCTACTCTCTGCCTATCTGCATAGCTAAGAGCTATTATTCAATACTAGATAATAATGTGTCTGTCCTGTGTTTCAGACATGCTGCTGGTGACCACGAACGCCCACGATTACCACTTCTGCTCCCAGGGTGTGACCACAGTAGAAGGCATTGACGATGGAGAGGAGCTGAAACTCACTGATGTAAGAAACACACTCTGGAACCCGTGAAAAACAAACACACTGTTCTCCAGAGATGGCAAAAGTACACACATCCTTTACTCAAGTAGAGTACAGATACTCGTGTTTAAAAATACTCTGGTAAAAGTAGAAGTACTGAATAAACTTCTTTACTCAAGTAAAAGTAAAGAAGTATGGGCTTCGAAATGTATTTAAGTAAAAAGTACCCATAACTACCAGCTGTTTTAAAGAGTACCTGACCTCCCTTTATATTAATAGAACAATAATGTCATTGTTAGCTAATGAATGTGTCCATGCTGAACAACGGCAACATGACAAAGTTTTCATTGGTCCCTCTTCTTTAGAGAAGACCAGGAATTGATGGATACATGGATCGTGTTCAAATCAATAGGCACGCAATGACTCTAAATAATAATGATCACGCCACCAAACACACATCCAAACTAAAGGAACCAGCCTGTTTGGAAAATGTAAGAAGTAGAAAGTACAGGTATTTGTGTTAAAAATGTAAGAAGTAAATGTAAAAGGTCATCAGAAAAATAAGTAGTGGAGTAAAGTACTGATACCTACGGAGCCCCTAAAGGTTCATGGAGAGAAGAAAAAAAGTATCTTGTGCGCACGATATACTTTCTCGTTCGCACAAAATACTATTTTGTGCGCACGAGATAGTATTTTGTGCGAACGAAAAAGTATTTTGTGCGAACGAGAAAATATTTCGTTAGTTTTTCGTTCGCACGAGAAAGTTACCGGTGCGCCAAGTAGGAAGTGGAGCACAGAGGAGACAACCGTTTCATTGCAGACTGTTATGTTTATGTGGAGAAATGGCAGTGCATACATTATTTGAGATATATTTCAAACTCGGACTTCATTTAGGGACATTTTGGCCAGGGGTTTAGAGCTATTTGTTTAAGCACCGGATTCACAAAACAGAAGAGTCTGTAAACCAGTCTGCTTTGATCTATGAATTCCTGTCCGTGACTCTCACAGTATCTGCTGCCCACAGCTGTTTTATAGAAGGAAAACCTCCTTCACTTTATGAAATCTCTGCGGCACCAGTGGCCTGTACTACGAAGCAGGATTTGCTATTTACTATTCATTCATGAAGTATGACGCTGCGCTGTCAGCACGCTTCTCCATATTTGTGATTGGTCAAATGTTGCTAACCCCGTCCCTTTCACGTGAACGCGCTCTCAGCCGGACAGAGAAACCCTGGTTGATTTACTGAGTTGATAACCAGCTTCGTAGGACCGCTTAGCGAGATCGCGTTTGTTAGGGTTAGTTAAGCCGGGTAACTCAAATATATCCAGAGTCTGTTGAACTGGCTTTGTCGTACAGGGCACTGGAGGCAGTAACGTGTAACTCAGCAGAATCTGAGAAGAGCAGCACCAGCTGCAAAGAGCTGTGCCTTTTACTGTTTACTTCACTGTGTTTCCCTTCTTTAGAACAGCTGAATAGAGATCGAGGCTGCTACGTTTAACCACACACACCTCTACACACATCAAACTACCCGAGTATTCCCCCTATTACTCGTTTTATGAAGAATATGTCCGGTCACCAGGGCGCATGATGTGTGTGTGTTTGTGCTCAGCTCCGCTCTGTGTGTGTGTGTTCGGTGTGTTTGTGTGTGTCCGACACCACCGGCATTTGTTTTCAAATGACCACGAACAGTAATTTACACAAATCTGGTTCTCCATAGTTATATGTGTATTCCCAAGTGAAAGAAATTCGTTTAATCTTAATATCGATGTAGTGCTATAGTCCTGCCGGAGTGCACCGGAACGAACAACACTATCATAAACAAATGCCCACACACACACACACACACACACACACACACACACACACACACGCCCTGGCGACCGGACATATTCTTCATAAAACTGATAATATGGCGTAATAATCAGGCAGTTCGATGTGTTTTACCATAAAAATGTATCTCGTGCGAACAAGAAAGTATATCGTGCGCACGAGAAAGTATCTTGTGCGAATGAGAAAGTATCTTGTGCAAACGAGAAAGTATATCGTGCGCACAAATTAATAAAGCGTGGCCTCGTTTTATTTAAATTGAGGCCATGAATTACATCTCGTGCGCACGAATTCATAAAACGTGGCCTCTTTTATTTATTTTTCTCTCTATGAACCCTCCAGGGCTCCGTAGATACCAGAACAATGTACTTAAGTACAGTAGCGAAGTATTTGTACTCCTCTACTTCCCACCTCTGCTGTTCTCTACTATAACCTCTGTACATGTGTGTGTAGCACGCCATGGACACGCTGGGTTTCACTCCGGAGGAGAAGTACGGCTGCTATAAGACCGTTGGAGCCATCATGCACTTTGGAAACATGAAGTTCAAGAAGAGGCCGAGAGAGGAGCAGGCCGATGCCGATGGCACTGAGAGTAAGACACACGTTCACACATTGTGAATATCAGATATAACTCCAGCTAATGCTTAGTATGTATGAAAACCTGTCATTTTCACAAAGATACAACAATAATTTTGTGACAGAGAAAGCAGATATATAACAAGGCAAAGTATCTTTGTTTATAAAGTACATTTAAAATTAAGTAAACTAAATGATTACAAAGAAAGCATAAGAATAACATTTAAAAACAATAAGCAATACAAGTTAAAATGTGCTCTGGATCTTTGCGTGGCCAGATATGGAGGAATTTGTAACAGTTATGTTATATTTAGACTCAGATATAGACAGATATCCATTTCAAATTATTAGAAACTTGTTACTGATTTCAAGGCAAGCCAATAATTTGTAACCGTGCACTAAATATTCAAGAGGGCATTGTAATTGCATCGATGGGTTTTGCACTTCTTTTTCTTTTTGATAAGTTGCATTTATACATTAACCCTAATGTTGTGTTCGGGTCTCCCGTGACCCGTTTCCAAGTAAAAATTATACAATAACTATGCTCTAGTTTTTTTTATCAGAACAAGGCTTCATGATATCCTCCACAACAGCTATATAAACACTACAAAACAGATTTTGACAATTTTTGCCAAGTCTGAAGGTCTCTAAAAAAAAAAGTGTATAATTTGGTGTTCGGGTCTGGGAAGACCCAGCAGAATTGTTTTGGGTGACTCAAGGTCAAATTTGGCCCAATCAAGATTCATCTTTGACTTTAGACACCCCACCCCCTTCATCCACTGTAACAATCATTTTTCGCAACATGCACCTGGTCTCCCCTCCCTCTGCCCCCCTCCCCCCACGGGAACTCGACCTTTCTCAAATAATATGTACACTAACACTTGAACCTGAACACACATATGCACGTGTGCAATATGTGGTGTAAAGTGTTTTGGGCCATAACATTAAATTACAACATGGTTGTACGGTTATTAATGCATTATAAGTTAGTTATGATGTAGTTAAAACAATATTGGATGATAGTCATTTTTTGTGTGTTTTGGACTAAAATAAATCATGGGTCAAAATTTACCCGCGAACACCATGAACGGTAGCAGCTTTTGAACACAACACAAGGGTTAATGGGTACTAATGGCAGATGAGATGATATGTGTGTGTTGTGTGTGTGTTAAGGTGTGGATAAAGCAGCCTATCTGATGGGCATCAGCTCTGCAGAGCTGCTGAAAGGCCTGCTGAATCCCCGCGTCAAAGTTGGACACGAGTACATCGTTAAAGGGCAGACTGTAGAACAGGTATCAATCAAATAATACGTCTATTGTGTCTCTTCTGTACTATATTAATAGGTATTGGACATGAAAACTGATTTATTTTTTCTATCATTGACTTTTCTCATTGTTTTTTCTGTGTAGGTCTACTATGCAGTGGCAGCCCTGGCCAAAGCCACCTATGACCGTATGTTTAAGTGGTTGGTGGGGCGCATTAACATGTCCTTATACACCGCTCTGCCTCGCCAGTACTTCATCGGAGTTCTCGACATCGCCGGCTTTGAGATCTTTGAGGTAAAGAGGAGAGAGTGACACATATATCTAGTCAAGATCCAACAATTGTGTCTACCTGCCTCGAGTCTTTGTGCTTTGCTAAACATATCCTGGACCTATCTCTGTAGATGCATCGATCCAACTAAGAGATTCATCAATTTTAACCTGGTAGTTTATCAAGTTTAGCATTGTTGCTCAGTTAGCTTCAGTGACCTTCCCAGGAAGATAACTTAAGCCTGGGTCAAACATTTGATAAAGAAAACCAATACATTAAAAAATAGATCTGTTAAAACCATTTTCTGCACAGTTTTCTTTTGTAAAATGGCTTAAAAGAAACATAATAAACTATCGGGTTAGGGTTAACTGAACATTTTCTGAATGGGGCGGTTGGGGTTTCTTGGACATATGCTTTAAAGTGCCAGTGAAGTGCATTTTTTTGCGCCAAAATGAAATGGCAGTTTCATTTCTTACATATAATTGTACCTGTTCATGGCTAAAATAATTTTTTAGGAAGTGCGAGGGACGAGATAAACATCGCAAATTTTTCATCCCGTGAACGGCCGTCTGAGCCTACCGCTGCTGCAGACGATAGCGGCTGTGACGTCACAAGATGGGCCCAGTTGTGATTGTAAACATGGCGGAGACTTCGGAAAGTGATACTGGTGCGAGAGAAATGAGTGATTTTGACAGCTTTTCGGACAGGATAGATGAGGAAAGTGGCCATGGAAGTCAATTTAGTTTAGGACAATATTTTGTCATAGATCTAGAGTAGATCTACACACAGGATTGGCCATCACCTGATCATACATTCATCTGTTCATAGCATGATGCGACATTCATGTTCACATGCAGTGTTGTGCTAGTTACTGAAAACCAGTAACTAGTTACAATTACTAGTTACTTCACTACTTACACCAAAAAGTAATGCGTTACTGTGAAAAGTAACTTTTTAGTTACTTAAAAAAGGGCACCCATTAATGCCCTTATACTGTAGCCTTCATTTCAGTACTGTTATTGCATCGGAGAATAATACAACCTGTTGATCAACTTGACATGCATTTGCATCACTGAACTCTGCTAAGCAATGTGGTCTATACAAACACAAACACAAAGATATGTTTCAAAGTGCCAATCCAGCCGCTGTTGCTTAGGTGGAGGTGGAGTGGCGTCGGATGAGTCTGGGTCTGTGGTCTTAGCTACTAGCTTCGTCCCAGCATGTTGTTTCTGCAGATGTTTCAACAGATTTTAATTGCTGTTTTGGGCAGTCGATAGGATCTTTGACCCGCCAAGACACAACTTACATTTAACTAAAACGTTCTTTTCTTTGTGCTCGACAAAAGTGAAATAGTGAGAATATCTCCAGGCGGAGAAACTCGACTTGAGCTCTGCCGCCGCCATGATAGTCTTGTTAGTAAACACAAACACAGTGGCCTTTATTTTTCATAAACAATCTACGAATCTACGAAACAATGACACCAGCCACTCACCTTCATCTTTTGGGAACAGAAACATCGCCACTTCGGCAGAATTGACATTACCACAGCCAGCGGCAATGCATCGCTTCCCGTGTGTTTTTCCTCCCTTTTTCTTCACTGTCGCCTCCATTGTCAGGTTTCCTCGATTGGCAATCACTTCCAGTCGACTGCGAAACCCTTTCCAATAAAATACTCGCTCAAAAACGTTGGTAAATTCGACTTTGAAACAGAGACAAAATGAACGGTGGTGAATGTAAACACTTCGGCTGAGCCCATCTTCTGACGTCACGCAGTAGATCGCAAGCCACGCCCACGAAGGCGGAGGTCGACTGCGGATTTCCCAGCGGAAAATTCCAACTCGTCAAATTCGTTGCTATTCCAACATCTTTGATATGGGTTCCAATGGACAATTTTGGTCATTACTATACGTATTAGCATAACAGATCATGCACCGGCGCACACTTCACTGGGTCTTTAAATATTTATAAAATCTCTGCTTTATCTCTTTCTGCCTGTGATACAAAGCCACATAACTGTTGTGTGTCTCTGTTTCTGTAGTTCAATAACTTTGAGCAGCTGTGTATCAACTACACCAACGAGAAGCTGCAGCAGTATTTCAACCACCACATGTTCATCATGGAGCAGGAGGAGTACAAGATGGAGGGCATCGAGTGGACCTTCATAGACTTCGGTTTGGACCTACAGGCCTGCATTGACCTCATAGAACGGGTGTGTCTGTGTGTTTTCGCTTGAATTACTTAATTTCTTTTTAAAGTGGAAGTATTTGACATCATAGGGGTAGGTTTTATTAGATGGGCGAGGTACAAGAGAAGTCAGATCACAGTGAATGATTCTCCATGGTCACAAATACAATCACATGTTAATGAGGATATTTTTCAGCCCATGGGTATTCTGTCCATCTTGGAGGAGGAGTGTATGTTCCCAAAGGCCACGGACAACAGCTTCAAAACCAAACTGTACGACAACCATCTCGGGAAGTCTCCCAACTTCCTGCGTCCGCGGCCGGACAAGAAGCGCAAATATGAGTGCCACTTTGAGGTTGTTCATTATGCTGGAGTGGTGAGTATTTTCTATTGTTCTTCATCCTGTTAGAGGTACTTTGCTTAGTCAGGCACCAATTAGAACTGGCCAACTGGTTTCCATCTCGTTGTGAACATTTTTAAATATATGGACATTTAGTAAGTTTCACTGGTTATGATGAAAGTGTCAAAACATTTTTAAGGTATTTTTAAGACCTTTTATTGTACCATAACCACACTTGTGATTCTGGTATTAGGGATTCAAGATAAGTACTTTGGTAACAAAAACATTTATTGTGTTTTATCTAGAAAACTCGGCAAATTAGATGATTGCTTATTTTGGACCTAACTCAGTCGTTATGTAAACCTTTAAAACATCTGCAGTAATATAATAAGAAAAATGTTGGATTACTTAAAATGTAGCTAATGGGAGCATGTAAATCCTGAAAAGAATAGGCCCAAGGACAGAGCCTTGGGGAACTCCTTATTTTTGTTTGCTTAGACGCGTACTGATTGACACAAAGGAGACTATGGGATATAATAAAGAGGATTCACATAGAAGCCCCTGTACGGAGTTATATCACATTGGAGAATTCTATAAAATAATCAATATATTATCAAAATTGATCTGTATTTGTATTTCCCACAGGTTGCATACAATATCACAGGATGGCTGGATAAGAACAGAGATCCTCTGAATGAGACGGTTGTGACTCTGTTCATGAAATCCTCCCACAAACTAATGGCTGGACTGTTTGCGGATTACATCAGCTCTGACATGGGTAACTACACTTCATAGATAAAAAAACTGAACAACAGACTCCAAACAATCCAAACAAGAGCAGAACCGCACACTTTAAAGGAAAGAGATATAAGAAATACAGGTGAACATGGTGTAACTGTGTACGTTGTAAACAGGTATAATTCTATCTGTTGTTTCAGCTGGAGAACCAAATGCTGAAGGCAAACACAAGAAAAGGAGAGCTGCTTCCTTCCAAACGGTTTCACAGCTCAACAAGGTGAGTTGACTGTTGATCAGACCTGCGGGAAAGCAAAACAGAATCATGTACTTACATAAAATAAACAGACAAAATACATAGTGTCTATGTTTTTAAAAACATAGCCTTAATCAGAATATAATAACTGTTGATCACAAAGTTTGGTTTTGGCGCTTGCTGCCATATTTGTCATTCCGATAAAGGGGATGCAGCTTACGTGCAATTATAAAAGCAGCATCCACATCGACTTACTGTTGCAGCTTGAGACTCTTGACATATAGGATAGATGTTCTCCAACTGTTTGTTTGTTTGTGTGTTTAAATGCAGGAGAATCTAAAGAAGCTGATGGCCAACCTCCGCAACACTCAGCCTCACTTTGTGCGCTGCATCATCCCCAACAACTCCAAGAGTCCAGGTAACCAAACAACAGCAGCAAAACTAAAAGTTACTGCCACACATTTACAGTAAAAGTAACCTAGCATCAATGTTTCCCATTCTGTGAAAGCACTTCAGATAGAGTCTTATTTTTGGCACAGTCAATTAAAGGTCCCCTATTATACTGTTTTCATCAATATATTATAGATCTCAGATATATACAAAACATGTCTCTGAAGTGTTTGTCTGAAATACCAAACAGATCGTGCATTGTAGCATCCTATAATCCCCTCTGTTTCAGCCCTGTTTCCAAAGTGCTGATTCTCTGTCTTTACTTTAGATGAAAATAAGGAGCCACTCCCCACGCGCCTCTGAGAGATATTTGGTTAAAAAGAACACAATGGTGCTCTAGGAGGAGATTCAGGTGATAAGGTGGGGGGGGGGGGGGGGTACCTTGGTTGGTTATTGGCTAATGGTTAAACAAGCAAAAACATCGTTATGACATCATAAAGTGGCCAAAATCGGATCAGCTCATTTTTAGATAGGTTTTTATATAAATGGATCAGGACAAAAAGTGAGCGAATCTTTTTTTGCTGAAACTTTCAGAATCTCTTTACACAGAGGGGACACATGTTTATGTATAACAGACATGAAAAAGAGGATTTTGCATAATAGGTGACCTTTAAGCTCTTTCAAGAATCCTTATCTGTTCTCCAGGTTTGATGGATCCTTTCCTGGTCCTCCACCAACTGAGGTGTAATGGAGTCCTCGAGGGGATCAGGATCTGCAGGAAGGGCTTCCCAAACCGCATCCTGTATGCTGAGTTCAAACAACGGTCAGTCCCAAACCTAACCACACAGGTTTACATTTCCGTTGTTTTACTGATCAGTTTTGTCTTTTAAGTCATCAGGGTTTTCCCTCTGTAAGTACTTTCAAGACTGCTTCTCATAAATAACCCATTTATACTTTTCTTTCTCAGTTACCGCATCCTCAATCCTAATGCAATTCCTGAGGACTCGTATGTGGACAGCAGAAAGGCTGTGGTGAAACTGCTTGGTTCTCTAGACATTGACCACAGCCAGTACAAGTTTGGACACACTAAGGTACAGCACTGTGAATAATACAACAGCACAAATACTGTGATTAATACAACAGCAAACATTATGGTAACACTTTATATTAAGGTACACAAATTCACCATCAACTAGTTGTTAATCAACATGCATATTAGCAGTATGTTGGCTCTTTATTCGTCATTATAAAACACTTATTAATGCCTTATTCTACATGACCATATTCTAAAAGTAATAAGCCATTAGTTGAGAGTTTTCCCTCAATAACCCTCTAATTAGTGCTTATTTATTGCAAGTAAGGAAGTTGTTGTACATGAGTTTTGGTCTTAATGTGCTCCGCTCAATATGGGCCTAATAAGGCAGTAGTACCACAAGAACTAACAAATATGATCTATTCTTATGTAACAAGACATGAAACTATAAGTGTTAATTGTGTCTAAATAACTCAAAATTAGGTATGTATATCTAAGAACATGTTCCCTATTTTAAAGTGAAGTCTTGTTCATAACCAATAAGCTAGTAGTTCGACTCTAATTGACCTGAACAGGTTCCCTATTCTAAAGTTGCTTCCTCTTCACACTTTGTAAATACATTATAGCACGCAACTACTGAAATTAACCTCAACAGTACATGAACAAACTAGGCACACGTTGAAATATCTGTTTTTATTAATGAACCACTAATGAGAGGTTCAGACACATACCAAAACATGTCAAGTTTATTGACTTATTTGCAGTCCACTGACAATCAAACGGAGTGAAACTATACAAAAAGAAGTTACAAGGCACAGGCCCTTAATGATCTCATACATGCAAGTGTAACATACACAGATTAACACATAGGACTGCTAAGTGTAAACAAGGTAAATATAGCTAATGCTAGCTGTGCAATAAGCATGTATACAGGCTAGTATGGCTAACGCTAGCATGTATGCTAACGCTACCGTGTATGCTAACGCTAGAGCGAATGCTAACGCAAATGCTAGTGCGAATGCTAACGCATTTTCTCATTGTGTTTAAACATCTCCAATTGTCATCACATAAACACAATACATGTTACTAATCCTTACAGTGTAAGTGTAAGGCTTACACTTACAGTCATTGCTTTCTGACGGACTTGACCCTTTTACTCTTCAGGTTGCATAGGGAAAATTAGTAGCAGTCTACTCATGGATGTCTACTGCCATGCTATTTAGTTCACTTTCTCCTACTTCCTGTACCCGGTTTCCTGTCTAACCTTCAGAACAAATTTTACAAATATATAGATGTGCAAATATGAAACATACAGGTTAATATCACCTTGCTATTGGTAGCTGAACTGTCAATACCCCAAAACATAGTCTTAGATATAAATACCTACCTGTCTTGTTAAATAAGAATAGATCATATTCGTTAAGTGTTATTATGGGAGAATTACTATTCTTGTGGTACTACTGCCTTATTAGGCCCATATTGAGCAGAGCATATTAAGACCAAAACTCATGTACAACCATTTCCTTACTTGCAATAAATAAGCACTAATTAGAGGGTTATTGAGGAAAAACTCTCAACTAATGGCTTATTACTTGTAGAATATGGTCATGTAGAATAAGGCATTAATAAATGTTTTATAATGACTAATAAAGAGCCAATATACTGCTAATATGCATGTTAATTAACAACTAGTTGATGGTTAATTTGTGTATCTTAATATAAAGTGTTACCAACATTATTTGAATACTTCCTGGGTCTACTGTTAATACCACATATCATATGAAAAAAAAGACAAACTGTTCTGTCTTTTTTCTTCAGGTGTTTTTTAAGGCGGGTCTGTTGGGTCTTTTGGAGGACATGAGGGACATCCGTCTGTCTGAGATCCTCACAATTGTTCAGGCCATGGCAAGAGGGAAGCTGATGAGGATGGCTCGAGAAAAGATGATGATTGAAAGGTCAATATAACAACCAGCAGATACATTATTGATAAAATACAGTGTAGCAGCAATAATGTAAGTGTATGATATTTCTTTGGGTAAAAACACAAGTGTGGTCTATAATTCTTCCTCTCAGGGATGCTGTACTGGTGATCCAGTTCAACCTCAGAGCGTTCTTCTCTGTGAGGACTTGGCCTTGGATGATGTTGTTCTACAAGCTGCGTCCGATGCTCAGGAGCGCCCAGGTGGAGAAAGAACTGGCTGTCCTTAAAGAAGCGTACAACAAGTTAAAAGAGGCCTTTGACAGGTCTGTCCACCGGTCGGCTCTTTAAACTCTGTGTACATTATTATTTACATATTTTAAAGCAGGGTTAATTGAGTAAAATGAACTACATCCACACAGATATATGACTAATCACCATCTGTTGTATTTTCTCGGTTAGGTCAGAGATAAAGCGAGTGGAGGCGGAGGAGCGTCAGGTGATTTTGGTTCTGGAGAAAGACGACCTGTCTCTGCAGCTCCAAGCTGTGAGTAACACTGAAATTAAAAGGATTTAAATACCATACTTTGGAAAGTCCAATCAATATATACTATACTATTCACATGCAAATTGTGTCTACCCATAACTCAAACTCAACGAAATGTTATTGGTTGCACGTTTATAATATTTGAAAATGAATGTCATGTCACAATTTAACATCTTTCAAGTAAAAATAAATGTTGTTTATTAACAAGGTTTTATAAGATGAAGTTATATGGGATCCTCATGGGTGTGTTTACAAGTCTGCTAGATCTTCCTGGGTTATTTGTTTGCAGTTTGTTGCTATCTAATCCATACCATTTATCTCCAAATTTGACTTTGAGGATTTCCTAAAGTAGATGAATCAATTTGACGTGAGGCTTAGTTAATCTCTCTTAATCTTGTTTTCAATATCTCTAAAATGTCTCATGTTTTTAATCATCCAGGAGCAGGACAGCCTGTCAGATGCAGAAGACCGCTGCAACCAGCTGATTCAGTCCAAAATCTCTCTGGAGTCGAAGCTGAAGGAAGCGCAGGAACGTCTGGAGGATGAGGAGGAGATGACGGCCACGCTGACGTCCAAGAAACGTCAGCTGGAGGAGGAGGTGATATCCCTGAAGAAAGACGTGGACGACCTGGAGATGACTCTGGCTAAAGTGGAGAAAGAGAGACATGGACTGGAGAACAAAGTATGTACATTTACAACCATGTATCACTGCATGGTTCCTTTACTTAACTATTTTTATTTTATTTTATTTGTTTTTTAGCTTAAGAGCCTTTGTCTGCTACAATTGATGATTTTTTTATTTTATTTTTGCCCAGGTGAAGAACCTGTCCAATGAGATGTGTGTTCTGGATGAATCCATAGCGTCTCTGACCAGAGAGAAAGTGGCCCTGCAGGAGGCTCACCAGCAGGCTCTGACTGACCTTCAGGCCCAGGAGGACAAGGTCAACATGCTGGCCAAGGCCAAAGCTCGGCTGGAGCAACAAGTGGACAATGTAAGTAAAAAGTGACCTAAAGAAAATGATGAATAAAACTGTCTGTCAGATTTGAACAACTGTGTTAATGTTTATCCGTCTTTCTACTTAAAGTTTTACATTTATACAACATTATAAATGAAAGGACACGTTTCATTTGGAGTACCTCAAGGTAGCTGTTTGGAGCCATTATTGTTTTCTGCCAATGATCTCTAGAACCATCTAAAAGACCTCTAGAATGTTCTCAAAGATCTATTCGTAAAAGACCCATAGAGCCTCCTTAATGGCCTCCTAAAGAAACTCTTTAATGATGACCTCATTCCTGAAGGTCCTGAAGAACCCCCAGAACCAATACTACACACTCCTTGGTGACCAAAGTAACCAACTACAAGACATCTAAAACCTCCTTAAAGACTTTTTTTGACATAGTATACTATGACTTTTTTTTTACAAACTATATTATGACTTTCAACATTTACTAAATTGTGACTTTTTTTACAAACTATACTATGACGTTTTTTTTACATTTACAAAATTATCACTTTTTTTGAAAAAATAGTATACTGACTTTTTTCGACAGAATGTACTATGACTGTGAAATTACCACCTTAAGGATCTCTGAATCTTGCCTGATGGTCAGTGGAACCTGAGGACCATTGTAACTTTCTAAAGGAACTTGATTAGAA
Organism: Dissostichus eleginoides; assembly: GCA_031216635.1. Classification (NCBI taxonomy): domain Eukaryota; kingdom Metazoa; phylum Chordata; class Actinopteri; order Perciformes; family Nototheniidae; genus Dissostichus; species Dissostichus eleginoides. The sequence goes on along the minus strand of CM062267.1, from coordinate 8,144,370 downwards.
CTCTTTCATGACCTATTGAATTTCCTAAAGGATAACTACGGTCCCAACAGAAACAACTAAAGACCTCTAGGATCTCCTAAATGACCAATTGGACCTCTTCAATGACCACAACAGGACCTCTACAACGACCCCAAAGGCCACTAGAGGCTTGAGTTTTCTAGGACCAAAAGGACAACCTAAAGACCACATTAAGCCCATTAGGTGACCATAAATACCACCTAATGGACCTTTTGTTATCTCTTTATGACAACTTGAATCCTAAAGCTCCAGTAGATACTTCCCAAGGACCACCAAAACTGTCTACTACTACTACTCAACCATCTTATGGTCATTAGATTGGCTAGCAGATGGGTAGCAAATTAAGTAAAACCAACATAAAGTGTCTTCTAGGGTTTTAGTACACCACTGGGTTAAGGTACTGGTGTCTGACAGCATCCCCCTTTCTTCCCTATAGGTAGAAAGTTCCTTGGAGCTTGAGAAGAAGGTGCGGATTGATCTGGAACGATCCAAACGGAAGCTGGAGGGGGATCTGAAGCTTTCTATTGACTCAGTGAAGAACATGGAGAATCAGAAGGAAGAGATGGAGGAGAAAATGAAAAAGTAAGACAAATATATCTGGAGCTGGTAGATTTTAAGTTGTATTTAGCCAATGTTTTTATCTTTTTCTTTTAGACAAATTCTCCATAAGGACCAAGCTCTACTAACACATTATGACGTTACGTTTGAACAAAGGCTGACACTACAAATTATTTGGTATTTTCGTTTCTCTTTCCGTCTCTTTCCATTGCTCCCTAAAGAAAAGACTTTGAAACGGTTCAGATTCAATCCAAACTGGAGGATGAACAGAGTTTGGGTGCTGCTTATCAGAAGAAGATCAAAGAGCTGCAGGTTAGTGGTGGTAATAATTCAGAATATAAATCTTAGCTTCCTGATTTTCGTCTTCCTCACTCTGAGTTGTGATCAATTCCTCAGACTCGTATCGAGGAACTGGAGGAGGTGCTGGATGCAGAGCGGGTGTGGCGCACCAAAGCTGAACGTCAGAGGAACGACATCTCCATAGAACTGGAGGAACTGGGAGAGAGACTGGAGGAGGCCGGAGGAGCCTCTGCTGCTCAGATCGCTCTCAACAGGTCAGCAGCATCAACTCATAGAAACTTACATAGGCTCATTTATGTCTTTTTTGTAGGGGGACATAGCAAGTCAATAGTATGCCACATTGAAGTGGCATGCATCATCTAAAAGATGAATTAGAGATGCAGTTCAAAAGGATGTCAAGATTTTCTGGTCATGGTTGGTTTGGTGCCTATTACATTTTGAAGATTAAGAATGGATAAGGGCATGGAAAGTTGTTGCCGGAATTTTTGTGTTGATACCATTTGTTACACAGATTTGGTGCCAAATTGAACACATTTCCACCACTCACGAATTGATACAAATATCAAAAAGCACTCCAAAATACCACAATAAGACACAAAAACTATTGAAACTATTACATTTTGTCAACGATTGGATTGGGATTACTTCTGTTTTGGCAACTGCTCAGAAATCCCCTTTTTGTCAATTTATCAAAACGTTTCTCGAGACTGTGCTTACCCTTAAGCTCACAACCAGTCACTTTAAAGAGCGAAGTCAGCTTAGATTTTCTAGTTTCATATGATATTAATATATTAAAATCAAATCCTGGAGGTTTTGACTGTCATAAAAATGTATTTCTGCATTCAAGTTCCCTCAGAATGAATTGTAATTACGATTGGAAGGTGCCTTCACTCAGACAGAGTCGTTGCTCCTGTGATTTTAAATTGTAACTACCTTGATGTCAAACAGGAAGAGGGAGGCCGACTTCCTGAAGATGCGGCGGGAGCTTGAGGAGGCGGGGCTTCACCACGAGGCGACGGCCGCCACTCTGAGGAAGAAGCACTCGGACGCGGTGACGGAGCTCAGCGAGCAGATCGACAATCTGCAGAGAACCAAACAGAAACTGGAGAAGGAGAAGATGGAGTACAGGCTGGAGGCCGATGACCTGGCTGCCAACGTGGAGCATCTGTCCAGGAACAAGGTGGATAACAATGTCCTATTACACAGATTTAAAGGAGTATTTCAACAAAATTAAGGAGTATTACACCTGATCAACATCATCCTACTTGTCATGTTGAGTAAGGAGGCAATACAAAAGTTTGTTTACAAGGATAGGATGGTCATATTAAGTGTTTCTGGTTTGGAACTCAAAACTTTCAAACCAGATTAAAACATGTTTTAACAAAAAATCTTGTTGCACCAAACTTAAAAAGTCGTTGAAACCTCTCTTTAAATATCAGTTCTAGATTACAGTAGATAACATTTAATTTTGTTGAACCACAACTTCAATTTTAAATCTGATTCACCAACAACTTTGAAATGACATGTGTGTGTTTGTGTGTCTGTTTGTAGACTGCTGCTGAGAAGATGTGCAAGGTTTATGAGGACCAGCTGAACGAAAGCAGGAGCCGAGCGGAGGAGCTGCAGAGACAACTGACCGACGTTTCTACTCAGAAAGCGAGAGCCGTTACAGAGAATGGTACCACGAAACAAACATTTTCCGTTATCCAGCATAATATCCTACTAAGGTTCTCTTAATGTGCAAAGGACTATCTTTTTGGGTCTAAATGATGTCACGGAATGACACGAGAGTTGTAGTACTACCTTTTGGCCACTATGAAAGTTTACTTCAATGTTTGGTGCATTTCCTGGGGGCTTGGACTCAACCTACTCTGTTTTGACGATGTTTCTCTTCCTATCTTTGTTGTTCTTTAGCCGAGTACAGCCGTCGTCTTGAGGAGCGGGAAGCTATGATTAGTCAGCTCCAGCGCTCCAAGGCGGGGGCGTGCCAAAACGCTGAAGACCTAAAGAGGCAGCTGGAGGAGCAGAGCAAAGTAACATTACATACTCATACATTCTCACACTTTTACGTTGATTCAAAGAAGTAAACTATCTTTGATGAAGGTTTTTGTTAGGAAAATACTGAATGTACTCTTCCAATATCAGAGTAGCACATGAAAACAAAGGCCCTACGTAGCTGTGTACCTAACAGGATGTATGATTACCTAGAAGAGCATCAGGACTGTTGTAGGCATATGATAGCTATGTGATTAACATGATGATTCAGCCTCTATGGAGATAGACATATGACAAGCATGATCATTTCTGACGTGGAGCTAATCTGAACTAAACATTGAATACTGCTTTGAACCGGTATTCCTCCATCTTGTGACTGTGTAACTCCCTCTCTTGTATATAAGCATGTGAAGGACACTGTTCAGGAAATAGTTGTACCAAATGCTCTGTATGTGATGACTACTTCTATGCAAGGATTATAAATACATGTATCCTAATTATTGAAGGTGACGAGGGATATTTTACCAACAGTTTTTTATGGATATGAGTATCTGGTATGTTGTTAAAGGTTTTATTTGTTTGTGTTTCAGGCCCGTGTGTCGCTGGCCCATGCAGTGCAGGCGTCCTGTCACGACAGCAGTCTGCTGAGGGAGCAGCTGGAGGAGGAGCAGGAGGCGAAGGCTGAGCTGCAGAGGGAGCTGTCCAAAGCCAACGGGCAGGTGGTTCAGTGGAGAGCCAAGTACGAGACGGACGCCGTGATGAGGATAGAAGAACTGGAGGACGCCAAGTTAGTACTTCTGATACTACTATTGCTACTGTACGGCTATGACTATCGATGCTATTTGGTTTAGGTAGTTTTGAAATACCCTTAACAAAGCTGTGAATATTCATGTTCCCCAGAGGATCTATGCCCAAGCACAAACATCAGGGCGTTCTATCTGAAGGAATACTCCCAAAATGATCACTTACTCATCCCATATTACCTTGAATTTGTGAGAATTGTCCATGGTAAATGAACAATTCCATGGTAAATCCGGAAAAATAAGATACTTGATTAATTGTTGTGTCAAGCGCGTTTAACCACAGCGTTATTATATCAAAAATATTTGTATGCACTATAATTAATGATTTATGTACACTGGGCCACTTTTACGAGGTGTTTAAATAGTCAGGTTTCAGAAAAAATGCATGAGTTTGGGAAGCATATTGAATGAATGACACCTTGATTATACTGCATGGAAGTTATGCAGATGTAAACCCTATTTAGTTCAGTACATCAGTCATTTCCTCCGTTATATTATAAGTGTCCTTCTGTACTTTACTAAGTTATTTTTTTAATTGTTTGTCATTAGGAAGAAGTTGGTCGTCAAACTGCAGAACACGGAGGAAGCTGTGGAATCATCTCATGCCAAATGTTCCTCACTGGAGAAAAGCAAGTTGAGTATGCAGACAGAGATCGAAGACCTGGTGGTTGAACTGGAACGAACCAACTCTGCTGCTCTGGCTCTGGACAAGAAGCAACGCAACTTCGACAAGGTCAACAAAAACCAACCATAACCCTCAAAATACTTATAAACAATGGAGGATGTTTAAAACAAGCCTCAACACTTTGTGAGAAGTTTGATGTTTTCTTTGCTTGATGCAGTTGTTGGGTGACTGGAAGCTGAAGTTTGATGAGAGTCAAACGGACCTGGAGGCGTCGCAGAAAGAGTCGCGCAGTCTGAGCACCGAGCTCTTCAAACTGAAGAACTGCTACGAAGAAGCTCTGGACCATCTGGAGACGGTCAAGAGAGAAAACAAGAACCTGCAAGGTACTCCCAGAATCTGAGCAGCAACATCAACAACTTTAGTTTTTGGTGGACTAGGTTCTGCTTGGTCAGGTTTTGAATTATATTTTTATATGAATATAAGCAGGTTTTATAACTAGCAAACTCAAGCAAAGCTAAAACAATGAATACATCGCGTTTCTCTGCCCTAACTTAGGCTACAAACATGCCTGGTCAATTATGCTGATTGCTACGGTAGTTATCGCGTTATATCCAAGTATTTTAGGAAACTTGTTACTTTTATTTTTACAGTGGATGTGTGTGGTTCACACAATAAAACAACTATGACTAACCTAACAATTAAAGCAGTCCACTGCCAACAAGAAAGGTATTTTCCTGACATTGATGGCTGTGGTTCCCTACGGCTTACAGGACTGAGGGGACGTGAAACTACAGGAACTTCTTATTCATCTCTCTCAAAACAAATCCAGAACAATTAACTATACACTTTCTTTACCTTAAGCCTTGGGAAATGGTCAGAATGTTTCACAAAGGACATCAGACCAAAGAGTCTGTGGTCTTTTCTGTCTACCAAAAGACTTTGTGATCAAAGTGGGCGCCTCTAAAGGGCTTGTGTAACAGATTTGATACCAATCGTCAAAAGGTGACTATACAAGACTGTTATTGACTTAAATGAATATTGTCTTTGATTGACTGAACGAGTGTGTTTGAACTCTAGAGGAGATATACGACCTGACGGAGCAGATCAGTCAGGGAGGGAAGGCCATCTTTGAGCTGGAGAGGATGAAGAAGATCCTGGATATGGAGAAGAGTGATATCAAAACTGCTCTGGAGGAAGCAGAGGTAACTGACTGAACTGCTTTACATACTTCTCTAAATAAACTAAAGTGTTGACTAAAGTTGCATTCACACCTAAAGTCCGCTTCTCTGGTGTGCGCCAGACGAGAGTTTGTGACATTGTTTCCTTATTCAGAACGTTTGGTTTGCGTTCACATGGGCAAAGCTCAAACGGACTATAAACTTTAAACACAAGTCATGAGCACGGAAATGCTGTTCAACAATTGGTCAGACATAAGGGGGTAAAAACGCAAATCCCGGCAATTTCTACCGAGCCTCCGCCATGGTGCATCGGCAGGTTATTTTCATGCTACTGTTAATCTGGAGAGCTGAGAGCATATCAACAGATCTAGCGGACGGCGCATAGGATTATATAATCAGACGACGTGCGTTAAAAAACATTATAACACATATAATGAGAGACGTCCTTCAGTAAGGAGGGGCGTTTCACCGACGACAGGTGGCTCTGACTTTTATGTATAGTTGACGGAGCATTTTTACTTGTACACGACACTGCACAACACTTCATTCTGCGTCACTCTTTCGCTAAAGATTTTGAAGACATCCGCGTTCTTGTGACTCGTAAATACTACATTTCCAGTGTTTTGGTGCGGACTGCATTCAACCAGCAATGAACCGCTCCAGAGTTCACTAGCAAGCGGTCTGAGACCACCTCTTTTAGGCGGACCAGAGTCCGGTTGTTTAGTTCACATCAGAGGTCTCGGACTGCGTTCACACCGACCCAAACGAACCGCACCAAGTGGTGAAACGCACCAGGGTTCGATTTAAAAGGACTATACAAGGCTGGTGTGAATGCGACCTAAATTACGGTATCTAAAAACTCTCTTCTCACCAGGGAACTCTGGAGCACGAGGAGAGTAAGACACTGAGATTCCAGATGGAGCTGCAGCAGATCAGAAGCGACATCGAGCGCAAGATTGCAGAGAAAGATGAAGAGATCGACAACCTCAGGTACTAAATATATAAAATAAAATACTTAGATGGAAGCTCTAACTAACCAGTGATAAAAACTGTGAAAATTATAAACACTTTTTATGTACGATGCCTGCATTCGATGAGTAATACCAGTGCTGTCCACCAGGCGGGGTCACCAGCGCGCTCTGGAGACCCTGCAGGCCAGCTACGAGGCGGAGGTTCGCAACCGCAGCGAGGCGGTGCGTCTGAGGAAGAAGATGGAGTCTGACATGAACGAGATGGAAGTTCAGCTGGGACACGCTAACAGACAGGCAGCCGAGAGCCAGAGGATCATCAGACACCTGCAGACACAGGTAGGATCATCTCATCCAAATTAAAATAAGGTATAAAAGACGATAAACTCCTTATTGTCAAGCTGGCAATGATAGAATGCTTTATTGAAGGTTCCCAGAGCTATTAAGCAGGATGTAGGTTGGGTTTACTATAAATCCAAAGGAATCTCCTGAATCATGGTTCTTGTTACTCATGAAGCTAAAATGTTTGCTAAAATGCCAGCAAGACCAAATTCCTCCAGTGATGATGAATTTAGGACTTGTTCTACTAGTTTAACCTTTCTATACTTTCAAATGGTTGCAGACACAGGTAGGCTCATCTCATCCAAAACAAAATAAGGTAAGAAAGACAATAAAACTCATAATTGTCAAGCTGGAAAGTTGGATTGATCTAGAAAACTGAAGGAATCGCTTGAATCTCGATCGACTTGAATACATCTTCACAAACAGGGCAAACAAGACTCGCCAATATTCGCTCCTCCTACGATTTTTGAAACAGATCTCATTGTGTTGTGTCCTCTCACAGGTTAAAGAGCACCAGGTGGATCTGGAGGATAGGATCCAGTTGACCAATCAGCTGAAAGAACAGATCGTCCTGCTGGACCGTCGCTGTTCTCTGTTGACGTCTGAGGAGCAGGAGCTGCGTGAGATCCTGGAGCAAACCGACCGCGGCCGCAAGATGGCCGAACACGAGCTGGTGGAGCTCTCAGAGAGGGTCAACCTGCTCTCTACACAGGTACACACACACACATACACACACACCTGTACACACACAGACACACACACACACACACACACACACACTTGTACACACATACACACACACACACACATACAGAAGGGATGCCCCATTGAGGAAATGTTCCCACCTCACTGACATTTACTTTGACACCAAATCATCCACAATCGTCTTTTCAGACAGCTACTCTTGTCATGTGATGAATGAAATTGGACCTTTTGTAGTACATTTATCATTAAGTCTCATTTAAGTATAACTTCCTTCTCTGGTTTGATTTTCCCGCAGTTTGAATGTATCAGTCCTAATGTAAACTAGGGCTGTCACTCCCAGGCTTTATCACACTTTTAATACAAAAGACTGGCAACCTTCTGTTCTCTTGCAGAACAGACAGGAGGGTGCCACTGGACCGTTGTCAGGCAAATTATCATACGGATGTTACCTGTCTTATGTCCTTTTTGTTTCCTGCTCCTCTGTATAAATGACATTGCTTTTCTGTGTAACGTGAGGCTTGTGGTGCAGTGTTCGGATCAGGGGGTCACAGGTTCAAACCCCACTGCAGTCAGCATGTCGTTGTGTCCCTGGGCAAGACACTTCACCCCAAATTGCTCCTGTGGGGATTGCCCACAGTATTGAGTATGTAAGTCGCTTTGGATAAAAGCGTCTAACAAGTGACATGTAATGTAATGTAATGTAACGTGGTCAGATTTCTTTAGCACACATGGTGCAGGTTATCTGTCCTTCCAGCTGGAAATAAAATAGATTCTGTTAAATGCTATAACCTTTTATTAAATAACACAACTTTGGTTTAAGCTTGTATATTTGTTCTTTTCTTACCAGAAGGTGTGGAATTTCCACCACAGGACCCACTATGAATGATAAATTAATAACCTGACTGACTTCCTGGCTGTTTTTCTATATTTCAGAACACAGGTCTGATGAACCATAAGAAGAAGCTGGAGTCCGATCTGAATCTGCTGACAGAGGAAGTGGACGAGGCCATGCAGGAGAGCCGCAGCGCCGAGGAGAAAGCCAAGAAGGCCATCACTGATGTCAGTCCTGACCTCTGACCCCTAACCTCTGACAAAACCTCAACTTACAATACCTACCATACCATACTTCTACTTTTTACTGTTAAAGTGTACTGCAGCAACCCTTACAAAGTACACACTGTTGCACACTGGAAGGGTTATACTCAGTTGGGGCATAGTATTATGTCCATCATTGCACCTTAAGCTTTTACACACTGCACACTTGCTCATATAAAAGCAAAATGTGACCTGATGATGCTGAAGGACATCCTGGTACTTTTGGTTCCCTGCTTTTGTCAGTAAATATCTTTCTGCCATATGAATTAGTTGGGTAGTATGGGAGTTGGAATGCACAGTAACCCTGAGTTATTGTGTTGTGGTGTTTCCAATCTTTTCTGTGGTCCCCTTTTCTTCTTCTTCTTTTATGTTCTCCTTGATATATGAAAGTATTTAAGGATAGGTAACTTAATAATGTGTATATGTGTTTCACCAGGCGGCGCTGATGGCGGAAGAGCTGAAGAAGGAGCAGGACAGCAGCAATATGATTGAGAGAATTAAGAGGAACATGGTGTCCACTGTGAAAGGTACGATAAAAAGCACATGATGGTGGTCATTTAAAGAGTTTACCTGATGTTCCTGTGGCAGTATTATTTGTTGGCTGCAGGTTGATTCTAACAGTGTCTCACTTACAGAGCTGCAGGTCAAACTGGACGAGACGGAGCAGATGGCGCTGAAGGGAGGAAAGAAACAGCTTCATAAACTGGAGACAAGAGTGAGTGGTTATTCCCAAAATATAATGTTGACAAGAACCCTGGGACGGAAGTGACATGCCATATCTTTCCAGAAAGCAGTGTTTGAGCCAGGACTGTATTTTTTAGTAATGTATTGATATTGAGGATTTAAACCCTGGTTTTTTACTGTCTAACGTTTCATTTTGTCGATGGGCTTACTTCTACTACAGCTAATGAGATGAAAGTTGAGAAGTGCTTGCTTGGATTTATGATTTAATGTCAATGTTGTAGAGTATATAGCTTCAGTAGAAAGTTGCCAATAGAAAGAAAATTGGCTTAAAAAAGACAAAGCAGTGCAAATGACACCTGAGATTATTAAAAGGTGTATCTGTGTGTGCAGGTGAGGGATCTGCAGACGGAGCTACTGATGGAGCAGAAGAAGAGCGAGGAGTATCAGAAAGGAGTGCGTCGCTTCGAGAAGAAAGTCAAAGAGCTGACGTACCAGGTCTGAAAACATCACAGGTTATCAGTACACAGATGTTCTGCTGGTTCTATGTTCTGCGGTGTAACTTTTTTCTCTTTGCAGTCCGAGGAGGACAGGAAGACTCTGCTGAGGATGCAGGAGCTCATCGATAAGCTTCAGACCAAAGTCAAGAGCTACAAGAGACAAGCAGACAACGCTGTGAGTCTTTAAAAGTCTTATATTTCTGCAGTAAAAGTGAGATTATACAGGTCAGAAAAACAAACAGTTTGATTATTACAGGGCTATAAGTGCCTTGTAAAAAAAATAACAATGCATTAAATGCCAACGTGAAAGGGGTCGCTTGAACTTCAGCGAATGCCAGCTGAATTTTCAGAAATGCACATTTTGTTATTTATCGGCCCGAAATGTACTGCTCGCGTTAACTCCCAAAGCTTTCAAAGGGTGATTTCCAAAAAAAAGCTGCGCAAAAACCATGATACAATGTTTTGACAGCAAACAAGAGAGACACATTTACAGACTAGCTGGTGAAAATAGTGGAGCCTTTAACAACGTAAAAGACTGGTGGAGACCAAAAACAGAGCTAAAAATTGAGGGAATACTGCACTTACATCAATCAGGTGGACACAAACAAAAGACTCTTATAAAGTTACTCTGCTGAAATAAATACCACTAGTACATTTATCGTTTCAATTTAAAAGGTGATATGTCAATGTTGTGTTTTCACTGTGCTGTCCTCCAGTGGCCAAAAAAGGTTATTACAAGTTTAAAGTTTAATCATGCCGCTGTTCCTCTAATTGTCCACCAGGAGGAGCAGGTGGGCTCCAGCACGATGCGTTTCAGGAAGGTCCAAAACGAGCTGGACGACGCCGAGGAGAGAGCCGACATCGCAGAGACGACCGTCAACAAACTGCGGATCCGAACCCGAGAACAGAGCACCAAAGTGGCCATGGTGAGTGAAACAACCCTAAACGGTAACTGGTGTTTTGTTTCTCTGGAGTTTAAATTCAGTGTTTCTAATCTGCTCTCTGTGTTTCTGCAGATCATCGAATGAAGCTCTTCAAGCTCCATCAGTGTGTTTCCGGTGTTTGTGTGACGTTTGCTTGCTGTGTTTTAATCTGTCTGAGCTGGGGATGTCACTGGATCTACTATAATGAAATCACGTCAATATGTTATATGTTTCTCCACAGTAAAGCATTGTTAAAATAGGTTAAAATAGGAAGTGTAGAGAGCAGTGAGTATATAAAGGGAAGGTATAATTCGTAAGCTACGTTTGAATGATTACATTAAGTTCTTCCCGGGTCGGGTAGACCTATTATGCATTCAAAATAATATTTATAAATAGAAATCTACATTTTAAACGAAATAATTGTGGTTATTTATAACCAAATCATGCAAAACTGGCTCCAAATCAGCATGTACTGTACACCCGGAAGATAAAAATTAGATGCCCATTCACACACACCAATATACACACGATGTACCAGTGGCCCGTCTATTTACTGCAAGGGGAAAAAAGGTGGCAAAATATTGAAAGAAATATACAAAACAATGACAAAGTTAATATGGATTTAAAGACTGAAGTAAAGGCAGGGATAAACAGGGAAAAGGAAAGAAAAAGCTGGTTTGAGAAATGGTTGCTATGTTCACAGAAGGAGCTATATTTCATGTTAATACTATATATAACCATTACACCAGATAATGTCTCACCTGAACATATTACTTTGTTCGAGTTCCCTTATTCATGCTTCTTTTATTCTACATTATGAGTGATTTTTTTGTGGTAGCTGATATGTGCATGTTTTTAGGGGTGAGAAAGTTGAAGACAAAATATTGTTTAGATAATTGGACTGTAGAATCAGTCAGTGACAGTGTATTGTTTATTTATGGTACAAAAAGTACATTATATCAATCCATTAAGTTATATATTTAAAATGTACATTTAATTCAATGGACTGTAATGTCATAGTGCTGAACACACAGATAATGATCCCCTACAACTTACGCAGTGTTTAGCTTGTTGTGGTTTGACTTCAAATAACTGTGTGATTGAGTCCTTTTGGCTCTCACTAGTCTTACAGATACACCTATAATCAGTTTTTTCCAAAAACAACAAACACACACATCTTCAATAGGATAATCACATCGCTATGTGTCTGATGGCAGCTGTTTGCTAACATGTTAGCACAAGTACTTTAAAAGCTAATGACAATACAGATCTGTCGGGTTTTCTGCCCCCTAGTGGCCAACAATCAATTTAAGAGTCATTATGAACCAGGTGCCAGTATTCACTGTATGTACTAATATTTATTGTGTGGGTTTCACTGTAGTCTGTATATTTCTGAATGAGATCTTCAGTGTAGTATACAATAAAATAAATACCTGTTGGTGTTGGACATGGTTTGCTGACTTCTTGAACTTCCTCTTCTACACCACCAAACTCCTCAACCCGTGATAAAGAAATCATATAGGTCTCCGACAAAATGAACGTTACATAATGACCCTCCGCTCAAACCGTAGGCAGAAATACATCCACACATGTTAACACACAGAAAAAATACAAGCTACAAGCTAACTTGACCTTTCACAACAAGAGCTGCAGTGCAGATGGTATAACCTAGATGATTTTCTGTTATACTTTCACTAGTTGTGAAGCTAAACATGCATATAATATCATGAGGAAACATCATTGGGTCATTATAATACAAATAAATAAAGGGTTCATGCCCTTAACAAGCATTAACCCCATAGACCACAATTATAAAATACATGTCTGTAAAATGACAACTCAGATTTTAAACAGATTTGACTCTTTCTGTTATGAACTTAGGGTCGAGAATAGCTTTTTAAAATCTGTGACTTCACTTGTCTTTTCTTTTTGAATGGTTAACAATAAAGCTATCTTAAAAAAATCTGTGTTTACAGAAGATCTGTAAAGTGGTCCAACAAATGTTCAGGATTTTAAGGTTGTGGCCATAAATATCCACAGTTAATTATACAGCAATCTTTTTCTTTGAAATAAAAAAAGGTTGGTTCGAAATCTAGAGCTAAATGAGTAACAAGAGAGTTAATTAGCATATCTTTTTTTAATTTACTAATCATAATTAACTGGTTCCAGTAAGTACAATTACCTTATGAAAGAAAACACCAATTTAAACATTCACTTTTGGTATTCAAATTGAATTAAGTACTGGGGGAGTGCTTAAGTGCGGGTTCCCGGGCACTCATGGTGCGCATGGTTATGGATGTGTGGTGGTGGTGCCAATAAGAAGGCTGAATTTGGATGCTGAGGGGCGGGCATCAAAGCACCACAAAATCCACCCCCCTTTTAGGATTACCAGGGGCATGAGGTTCTGGCGGGTGTGAATATCTGGGTTTAGTCCGTGGGGGAGTGCTTAAGTGCGGGTACCCGGGCACTCACGGTGTGCAAGGTTATGGAAGTGCACATGTAAGGGACACATGCTGGAGGTCTTTAGTCCGTCCTTTGGGGGTCTTGGAGCGGCCAAATCAACACATTCTCACTCCCAACTCGGCCTATGTTGACGTTATGTCAGTGTCCCTGCCGTCACTTTCCAACGCAAGGGGGGGCCCTTTAGAGTCAAATTTCAACTTTCGTGGATGTCCATAGACTTCTATAGAGCTCCCTGAACGTATGTAGTAGACGAGTTGAGATCGCGGAGAAATGCTCTCCGCAGATCCATTCTCACAGCGTTTATCAACCTTTTTCTTACTCAACATCAAGCCACACTTATTGTTTTTACTTCTTTTTTTAATTGTATAATGTAGGACTTTTGTTGCCGACAGTCGGAGGAGCTCATAGTAGTTGCTTTAGAGAATTTTACACCCGGAAGCAAGTATTCTCTCCGCTTTGCTTGACAAACCCCGTGATTAGTCCTCAAGCTCTGTGATTGGATGTTTGAGTGGCAGTGCGCCGAGGGTTGCGCCGAGGGTTACGCCGAGCGTCAAACAGCACTTTGAAATGGGATGGAACCACGGCAGACTATCCAAAACTGGATTCGAGCTCTATGCAAGTCAATGGGACTCCCTGATAGTTAAATATTGACGCTAAAGGGCCCCCACTGCGTTTGATAGTGACGCCAAGGGATCCTGACATAACGTCAACATAGGCCGAGTTGGGAGTGAGAATGCCAAATGCCAAAAAGTGCACATGTTAGGGACACATGCTGGAGGTCTTTAGTCTGTCCTTTGATGCACTATTCCTCGCATTTTAAACACTGTTCCTGCCTTTTCCAGTGCTTTATTGTAGCCTGGTTCATGTCCAATTGATGTACTTTAATTTGTATGGTATATGTCTCTGTATTGTACACTGTTGTACAACACATAGACATATACCATACACATTAAAGTACATTAGTTGGACATTAAGCACTTTGTATGGTATATGTCTCTGTATTGTACAGTAGTGTACAATACATGTACACATACAATACACTTATTCCAACATGTGAAACACTGTTCCTCCCTTGTAAAGTGCTTTATTTTAGCCTGTCTGCTTCATGTCCAATTGATGCACTTTATTTAGTATTGTATATGTCTCTGTATTGTACACTACTGTACAATACAGAGACATATACAATACACTTATTCCGACATGTGAAACACTGTTCCTCCCTTGTAAAGTGCTTTATTGTAGCCTGCCTGCTTCATGTCCAATTGATGCACTTTATTTAGTATTGTATATGTCTCTTTATTGTACAGTAGAGTAGAATGCATGTATATATACAATACACTTATTCCAACATGTTAAACACTATTTCTTCCTTGTCAAGTGCTGTGATGCGCCCTGGAAGTATCATACTATTTAAACAATGTTTACCCAGGATTCAAACACCTTTCCTGGCTTGTAAATTGCTGTGATGCGCCATGGAAGTATCATACTATTTAAACAACGTTTACCCCATGATTCAAACACTGTTCCTCCCTTGTCAAGTGCTGTGATGCGCCCTGGAAGTATCATACTATTTAAACAATGTTTACCCAGGATTCAAACACCTTTCCTGGCTTGTAAATTGCTGTGATGGGCCCTGGAAGTATCATACTATTTAAACAATGTTTACCCAGGATTCAAACACCTTTCTTGGCTTGTCAAGTGCTGTGATGCGCCCTGGAAGTATCATACTATTTAAACAATGTTTACCCATGATTCAAACACCTTTCCTGGCTTGTCAAGTGCTGTGATGCGCCCTGGAAGTATCAGACTATTTAAAACACCTATTCCGACGTTTGAAACACTGTTCCTGGCTTGTCAAGTGATGTGATGCGCCCTGGAAGTATCAGACTATGTAAACAATGTTTCCCCAGGATTCAAACACTTTTCCTGGCTTGTAAATTGCTCTGATGCGCCCTGGAAGTATCATACTATTTAAACAATGTTTACCAAGGATTCAAACACCTTTCCTGATGCGCCCTGGAAGTATCATACTATTTAAACAACTTGTACCCATGATTCAAACACTGTTCCTGCCTTGTCAAGTGCTGTGATGTGCCCTGGAAGTATCACACTATTTAATAATAATAATAATAATAATAATAATAATAATAATAATAATAATGCATTTTATTTATGGGCGCCTTTCAAAGCTCTCAAGGACACCTTACAGAGCATAATTAAAAACAAGCAACAAAGAAGATCACACAGTAATACAAGACTTCAAAAACAAGACTTAAAAACAAAGACTTAAAAACAACAATCAGTTTAGCAGAATTAAGGTATTGAATACGCCAGTTTAAAAAGGTGTGTTTTCAGGCTGGATTTGAAGGTTGAGAGTGAGTCCATATTGCGGATGTCTTGTGGGAGAGAGTTCCAGAGACGGGGAGCAGAGTGGCTGAAGGCTCTTGACCCCATGGTGGTCAGGCGGGCAGAAGGTACAGTGAGTTGGAAGGCAGAGGAGGATCGGAGAGCACGAGAGGGAGTGTAGATGTGAAGGAGCTCAGAGAGATATGGAGGTGCAAGAGTGTGAAGGGCCTTGAAGGTGAGGAGCAAGACTTTAAAATCTATGCAGTATTTAACGGGGAGCCAATGGGGTTGTTGGAGAACCGGAGTGATATGATTAATGGAAGGAGTTCTGGTAATAATAAACTTTCACCGACATTTGAAACAATTTTCCTGCCTATTTAAACCAAATGTTAGACTGTCCAATTGGAGGACTTTTTTGTATTGAAAATGTCCCTGGATTGTACAAATCATGTCCAATACACGGAGAATTGACTGTATATAGTTAATTCCATCAATTGGACACTATGCTGCCATCTGGTGGACATTTGATGAATTACGCAAAAAATCCCAAAACATTTAATATTTTCTATCACTGAGGGGAAAGCTCGCCTGACCCCAATTTCTTTTCCATGTGGAAGCCCCCGGTGGTGCCTATGCGTGGATCACCCCAGCTTATTTTAGGTGCACTCTGGGGCAAAGATAAGGGTACATTTAGGTCTGTCCAATTGGGCACCTGCAGCACTAATGTAAAAGTCCACAGAATGTACATGAGTCTTTTTCACTTCCCTAATACGAGGTAGGCCAGCCCCGGGAACGGCTACGTTTATAGAAGTCTCAGTGGATGAATGCTTGCATGATATGATCAAGGGGTAGTACCCATAGAGTCCAGTAGAGGGCTCCGCCTGTGCTTATATAACAAGGGTTACCATACGTAACCCCTCGTTTTACCTTTCCTGTAGTGTGTTATAAAGGTTTTAGTGCATGTCAATGGTCTGCAAAGGCTAAAATCCTTGTTTTCCCTCCATAGAGAGTTTCTCTCTCACATATCCCCCCCTGCCTGAAACGCCTCCATTGGACTCCTTTGTTTATTCCTTTTAACCTGTTAAGCCCGGGAGCCCCTGAACATCATGCATACTGTTTTTTTTACGTTTAACTGCAAGCAAATGTTGTTCAGCCAGTGTTGAACCTTGTCCAATGCATTTGAGAAACAAGATAGATCATTTCAGTGTTTTCCCCCTGAATAAAGATGACCGCATCATCGGCATACATTTGCACATACAACTCAGGACATACATTTTGCAAGAAACAGCTTCTGGGGGCTTCTTAACATTTAACAAACTTTGAATGTGTCATACCCACTTAACGGGAAGAAACTCAGCTACCTGACGATATGAACCATTGTTACCGAAACAAATCACAACTCATTCACCAATGGTAATGTTTAGATGGATATTAGGAACTTCCCCTCGATTCTATTGGGTCTAACGGTTCAAAAGTGGTGTCAATCATCAAAATCGACCGATGGGTTCCAGGGATATGGCAAATACACCCAAATGACTCCAGAGGTGGGTTTTTTTTCTTTTAAATCTCTCTAAAAAGGTCAATTTTAACTTGTTTTGCATCAATCTTGATACAGGGTACTTATAATATGTTATAGTTTGGATTCCTAAAGCTTTTAGTCTACTATCCCATCATTCAAGGGTGGTTTTCACTATAAGTAATGGGGATTTTTTTGGAAGGAAACTATAATTTACATTTTTTTACTATGTTCAATCTGAATTTCCTTTAAAATAAAAATATCTAAATTAATTCTGACTTTTCTACATCCAACTCACAGGTTTATCATTGCTTTGAGAAAAAAGATGATTAATTTACCCCTTTTAGAAGTGAAGGTATAAGAACACACTCTCACCACTAGGTGACAACACAGAGCTGAAAATATATAAACAAATTGAAAAATCCTACTGTGTATCAAACAACCTTCAGCAAACTTACTGAAAAAAACAAAAAAAATGTCATGAATGTTTTGTTTCTGGTGCAAGCAGCCAATGAATTTCACAAATGTTTCTACAATATCAACACTTACTTTAGTAATGTCCTAAAATATTATATATAATATAAATAAAGTAAGTACATAATATGCAGGATGGCCCATTTCGGATAAAATATAAAGATTATAATAATATAAGTTACTGGATTGATACCTCATTGTGCTCATCACTTTGTTGCAGATGATAAAGGTGGAGCTGATAGCAGAGAATTATCTTCCAGGCACTTTTACCACAAAATTATATTTTATTTAATGGATTTACCGATAGTTTTTTTTAAGTTAAATATTACCCTGTTAAGTTTGTGCTTTAGAAAAGTGAGAACATATTTGATTTCAAGGAATTTCAAATATTTTCAGGCAAAGTAACAGAGAAAATGTAAAATCTTTGAAATAGGTATTTGCTTTGACTTCTTTCTATACTTTACAGCAGGTCCAGCTTCATCTTGAACTTCTACTCCACTTTTACATGTCTTAGTTCACTTTTCAAGTCTCATACAATACTCACTTTCATATCTCCTGTGTCCGGTGCCTTGCTCAAGGGTACCACGGCCCAGGAGGTGAGACCTCTCCAAGTAGCAGTTGGAGAGGTCTCGACTAATTCCCCTTTTGTGTATTTGCAGCTCTCAACATGCCCAGACGTTTAATACTTTTCGGCTCATTCTGAAAGAAAGAGGTGAATGTGCTAAGCTGACGGCCATCTTGGTGTTGGTGACGTGTGTTGTGCGAGACCAGAGATGTAGTTCATTGAGCGGTTTCACACAAAAATAAGTGTTACTTCACAGTTTTACCACAAACTTTTTTTTCTTGACTTGCAAAATTATCTTTTAAATTTGACAAACATCATATGTGTAATTCATGGCACAATTCAAACGGGATCGAAAGATAATTTCTCTCTCGCCATTGACTTCAATACATATTTTTTCCGAAATAAGGTCCCATGGTGGTCCACGGAAAGGGAGGGACTTCGGCTCTCTGTAGCGGGGCTCAGTACGTGAACTCGCCTCGCAGGTGCACACGCCAGGACGGAGTACATCTGACTCGAGACAAAACTTGCTCAAATCCATGTCCAAGTCGGAGCATCAATGTACAATTCGAGTCCGAGTCATCGTGCACGAGAATTCACGAGTCCGAGTTCGAGTCTGCATCAATCAGTGCGCGAGTCGAGTCACGAGTGCCGATTTTCGGGACTCGAGTCGAGTCCGAGTCCGAGTCCGGACTCGAGTACTCCATCTCTGCAATCAGCTGACGCCAACAGGCAGGAACAGGGAGACAAAACGCTGAGAGCAAAGCAGCCCAAGGTTTCAGGCCTGTGCTCAGTTAGATCATACCTGGGTGTTGATCTGAACAATAAACTGGACTGATAATTCTGCTGCTCTGTACAAGAAGGGACAGAGCAGACTCTTTCTGCTGAGGAGACTGAGGTCTTTCTGGGTGTAGGGGGCACACCTTCAGACATTTTATGACTCTGTTGTGGAAAAGGAGGGGGTGTGTTGCTTTATGTGAGGAATACCATTACTTGTAGGGAGATTGCACTCCCAGCTTATATTGAGTTTGATTGTGTTGGTGTGGAAATCACACTTTCTGAGGAAATGTCCCTCACCATGATTTGCCTATATCGACAACCCACCGCTAAGGTGGATTTCTATGATCAGGTAAAACTCATGCTGAATTCCTGTGACTCCAACAAAGAGCTAATTATTTTAGGAGACTTTGACATAAACTGGAATGACAGACAAAATAGAAAGAACTTAAAACGGATCACGGATAAACACAACTTAATACAACTAATGGATCAACCGACTAGAATAACCAAAACCTCCAAGACTATTATAGATTTATTATTTACAAACACAGCTGACAGAATAGTTAAAACCTACAACTTACTGACTGGTCTTTCTGACCATAATCTTATTATTTTTACCAGGAAACTCACAAAAAAAAGGTTCATGGCCACACCTAAAACCCCTGCCTTCGGTTCTCGCTTCATCCCCAAAAATCTACAACAACGTTTTATGGATGCAGTGAAAATGATTGATTGGGGGGACACTCTGTCCTCTGAAGATATTTGTGAAAACAGTGATCTGTTTATATCTAAAATTAATGACACAATGTCTTCCTTCTCAAGGAGAGGGTGCCTTAGGGACAGGAAGGAACATCATCTTCCCTGGCTGAATCAACAATGCAGGAATCTAATTAAATCTAGAGACCAACTATTAAAGCAGAGCTTGAAATCCGGACTATCCACTGATAGACAGAAATTCACTCATGCTTGTAACAAAGTAACACAAACAATAAGACAGGCCAAAGCTAACTTTTTCATCAATATAATTGAAGGTGCGAAAGGTAACTGTAAAAAAGTTTGGCAAATCTTAAATCAACTATTAGGTAAACATACCAAACAGGAAAATAATGTTCTAGAATTAAAAATCAATGATGCCCTGATAAAAGACCCTGCGGTATTGGCCAACTCTCTCAATGAGTAATTCATAAATAATGCTTTCGACATTACAAAGCTCTTCCCGCCATCTGAGGTCTCACCTAGCCCGACTGTGGATACACACCCCGTTTTTGACCTGGAGGAAATCACAGAGGTTGAGGTACAAAATATGATCTCAGGGTTAAGAGGTTCTAAGGCTAGGGATGCATATGATTTCGACACCAACTTTATAAAGACACATATCGACGGTCTAATAAAACCAATTACTATGCTAGTGAATCAATCTATCAGCACGAGGGAAGTTCCATCATCCTGGAAGGTGGCCACGGTGACACCGATATTTACATCTGGGGATAAGGCAATGATGTCCAATTATAGACCTAACAGCATCCTCCCCTATATCTCTAAGATAGCTGAGAAATGGGTGTCAAAACTAATCACCAAACATTTAGACAGCTAACTGTGTCACGAACTTGGAAACACAAGGTATTGGACTCAAATGCACGACCCGAGAGACAAAGGTATAGTAGCAAAAAGGTACTTTATTCCAAAAAGGATGTACAAAATAAGGATCGACACTCTTGACGAGGTGAAAACGGTTTCAAAAAAGGACAAAAGAAAATCGCTCACAAGGTTAGGAACAAAACTTACTAAAGACTTCTGGAGCATAAATTAGGCTTGAGTCATAATACTTAGTCGCTGGTACGCTGACTACTGGCATGGAGACAGAACAAGACAAACTGACAAGGAACAAAGGGAAGCTGGGGACTATAAACAAAAGGTAACTGGACACAGGTGGAAACAATCAGAGGCGGGGCTGACGCTGATGAGGGCGGGAGACACACACCAGGATAGGAAGTGGGAGACAAGACAGAAAATGGTTAAACAACAACATGAAACATGACTGGACTTAACATTTTTGACGGGACACAACAGTACCCCCCCCCTCTAGGGCCGACTCCTGATGGCCCAGGTTGATCATAAAAGTCCTGAATGAGGGTCTTGTCTACAATGAAAGATGCAGCTACCCAGCATCTTGCCTCGGGACCGTAACCTTTCCAGTCCACCAGAAATTGCTTGCCCCGACCCCTGTTGCAGACCCCCAGCAGCTTACGGACCTTATAAATTTGACCACCTTCAAAAAGCTGGGGCGGTAGAGGGGGCTTGGAGGTGGGAACGAGTGTGCTCTCATGCACGGGCTTGATCTTGCTGACATGGAAGGTGGGATGCCTCTCATAGTCCTGGGAAGTCGTAGGCGCACAGATACAGGGTTGATGACCTTAAACACCGGGAATGGACCCACAAACCTCGGAGCCAATTTCTTGGAGGCGACATGAAGCGGTAGGTCCTTGGTAGAAAGCCAAACCTTCTGACCCGGTTTGTAGAGGGGAGCGGCCCTGCGATGGACGTCTGCTACAGCCTTCATCCGAGCCGAACTTCTGAGTAGTAACTGGTGAGCACCTGCCCAGGTTCGGCGACAGCGTCTGATCATGGCATGGGCTGATGGTACCGTTACTTCTCCTTCGTTGGCTGCAAACAGCGGAGGCTGGTAGCCATTGGCACAATGGAAAGGAGAGAGACCTGTGGCCGCCGTGGGAAGAGTATTGTGGGCAAACTCGACCCATGTGAGGTGGTCGCTCCAGGTGGTCTGGTTCTGGGAGACGAGACAACGTAGTGTAGTCTCCAGTTCCTGGTTCAGACACTCCGACTGTCCATTTGATTGAGGATGATAACCTGATGACAAGCTGACAGTGGCGCCTATGAGCCTGCAAAACTCCTTCCAGAAGGCGGAAATGAATTGTGGACCCCTGTCGGAAACAATGTCATTAGGGAATCCATGGATCCTAAATATCTGGTTCATCATGACCTCTGCGGTACCCTTGGCAGAGGGAAGCTTGGTTAGGGGAAGGAAATTAGCCATCTTGGAGAACCGGTCCACCACTGTCAGGACCGTAGTTTTTCCTCTGGATGATGGGAGTCCTGTCAAAGGGGAATGGAAATTCGTGACCAGGGACGTTGGGGAACTGGCAACGGCTGAAGCAAGCCCATCTTGACCTGGGACGAGGTTTTATTCCGAGAACACACAGGGCAAGCCGCTACATACTCCGCCACATCCTTCTTCATGGCTGGCCACCAGAACCGCTGCTTGATCCTGAACATGGTCCTTTTTACACCAGGATGGCACGAGAGCACAGACGTGTGGGCCCAGTGGATGACCTTGGAGTGGAGAGAGACAGGGACAAACAACAGGTTGTTTGGACACTGGCTAGGTGCCGGGTTCAAAACATTTGCCTGTTTAACGTCCGACTCTACTTGCCAGGAAAACGCTCCGACCACACGGTTTAGTGGAAGGATGGTCTTGGGCTCTATGGCAAGTGGTTCTGGGTCGTAAAGGCGAGACAAAGCATCAGGTTTTCGATTCTGGGATCCGGGACGAAAAGAGAGTGTGAAGTGGAACCTACTAAAAAATAGTGTCCACCTGGCCTGGCGAGAGTTAAGGCGTTTAGCTTTTCTGATGTACTCCAGATTTTTATGGTCTGTCCAGACTAAGAAAGGCTGCTCTGCCCCCTCTAACCAGTGTCTCCATTCCTCGAGGGCCGCTTTAACTGCTAACAGTTCTTTATTTCCCACATCGTAGTTCTTCTCAGCTGTTGTCAACTTACGCGACAGGTAAGCACACGGGTGCATCTTGTTGTCTTCACCGGATCTTTGAGACAACACCCCTCCAATCCCTTCATTGGAAGCATCGACCTCGACCACAAACTGGCGCTGGGGATCCGGAATGGTGAGTATGGGAGCTGTGGTGAACCTTTCCCTGAGGCGCTGGAAGGCGACGTCAGCCTGGGGAGTCCACTTGAAGGGAACCTTAGGAGAAGTGAGAACATGCAGAGGAGCAGCAACAGAACTGAAGTTTCTAATAAACTTCCTGTAGAAGTTTGCAAACCCCAGACACTGCTGAACCTTTTTCCTGGAGTCTGGTGTTGGCCAATCGGAAACTGCACTGACTTTGGCAGGATCCATTTGTATCTGGTTAGGAGATATTATGTATCCTAAGAAAGACACCGTTTCTGCATGGAACTCACATTTTTCTGCCTTGACATACAATTGATTCTCAAGCAGTTTCTGCAGAACCTGACGGACATGGTTAACATGGGACTTAGTGTCTGATGAGAAAATCAAAATGTCATCGAGATACACAAACACAAAAACATTCAAAAACTCCCGCAAAACCTCATTCACAAAACCCTGAAACACAGCCGGTGCATTACACAGTCCAAAAGGCATTACAAGATACTCATAGTGGCCACTCTGAGTGTTGAATCCTGTCTTCCACTCATCCCCCTTCCTTATTCTAACCAAGTGATATGCATTTCTTAAATCCAACTTGGTGAATATCTTGGCATTCTGAAGTAGTTCGAAAGCAGAGGACATGAGTGGCAGAGGATAGCGGTTCTTTACCGTAATGTCATTTAGAGGACTGTAGTCTATGCAAGGTCTCAGACACCCGTCTTTCTTTCCTACGAAGAAAAATCCCGCCCCGGGTGGTGAAGATGAAGGACGGATAATCCCTGATTTGAGTGAAGAAGAGATGTAGTCGTCCATTGCTGCTCTCTCTGGTCTTGAGATGGAATACAGTCTTCCCTTGGGAATAGGAGCTCCCGGTAAGAGGTCAATGGGACAATCAAAAGATCGGTGAGGAGGTAGTGACATGGCTTTCGATTTGTTAAAGGCTTCCTTTAAATCGTGGTAACAAGGAGGTATTTTCTGTAGATCAGGATAGTCAGGGTGATCTATAATGATCCTATCAGGGTCTGTTGGTGCATTAACAGAGCGTGAATGTTTACACCTGTTAATACAATCCTCTCCCCACTCCTTAATTTTCCCTGAGCGCCAGTCAATGTGTGGGTTGTGGATTTTTAACCACGGAAAACCCAAAATAATCGGGTGCTGAGCAGATTCGAAAATGTGAAACTGCATACTTTCTGTATGGTCCTTATTGACAGTGATCTGAATAGGCTCTGTACAGTGGGTAACAGTGAACAAAAGACGACCGTCTAAAGCACTGGCGTTAATAGGGCGAGATAGTGGAACAGTTTTTATTTTTAGCTGTTTGACTATGCCCCAGTCCATAAGACTTTCGTCAGCCCCTGAGTCTATTAGCACCCCTTGGTCAATGGCCTGATTGTTTATAAAAAAATGTACCTGGGTAACGGGTCGAGGAGGAAAGTCTGTGGAAAGCTTGCTCACCAGCGCCCTCCTCTTGGCTGGTAAGCTCGGTCTTTTCCCGGACATGAGGCGAGTTGGTGATCCGACTGGCCACAGTAGAAACAGCAACCCTCCCGAAGACGGCGCTGCCTCTCCTCCAAAGAAAGCCTGGTTCTACCCAACTGCATGGGTTCGTCTGAGTCAGGCGGAGGCGCTGTCCTCTGACGGTCCAAAGCCGCGGGCAGGAAAACTTCCCCTGGCGGAGCGGCTCTCCGAGGAAAGCCCTGGAAACTGGGATGTCCGTCACGGGTGCGCCGGCGTTCTCTCTCCCTCTCCCGAAGTCGGTTGTCGATCCGGATGGACACAGCGATGAGAGACTCCAGGTCCCGTGGCACCTCCAGAGGAGCCAGCTGGTCCTTTATTGGATCCGAAAGTCCAGTCAGGAAAGCGTCACGAAGAGCCGGAACATTCCACCCGCTGTCCGCTGCTGCCGTGCGAAACTCGATGGCATAATCAACCACCTGACGGTTGTGCTGGCGCATCTGAAGAAGCCTTCTGCTGGCCTCTGTAGCAGGTGACGAGTGGTCAAAAATGCGACTAATTGTCTGTGAAGTCGGCTAATGAGTAACAAAGCTCAGAGTCTCTGGACCATTCTGCAGTAGCCCAGGCTGCAGCTCTTCCCGTTAAATGGGACACAATAAACGCCACTTTACCATGGTCTGATGAGAAAGCCCCTGGGTTGTGCTGGAAATGCAGATCGCACTGAACCAGGAAGGCTCTGCAGTTCATGGAATCTCCGGAGAACCTCTCCGGAAGAGCCAGCCGTAGTGAGGAAGAAACAGCCTGGATCGGTTTGACAGCGTCAGCAGGATCCTCGACAGGAAAGCAGTCAGCTGTGAATGACGTCATCGGCGGAGCAGTCTGTAGGTGAGCGAAGAATTGCTGCATGTGATCCGTCAGCTGTTGTATCTGGGTAGAGACGGAATCCTGGAGCTCGGCCTGGCTTCCTACAAGCTCTTTAACTCCTTGGCTGATTAAGCCCAGCTGTTCCTCATGGTAACAAATCCTCTCTCCTTGGGCTGACAGGGCGGCATGAAATGTCTTTGGGTTGGCTGAGTCCATTGTGGTCAGTTCGTTCTGTCACAAACTTGGAAACACAAGTTATTGGACTCAAATGCACGACCCGAGAGACAAAGGTATAGTAGCAAAAAGGTACTTTATTCCAAAAAGGATGTACAAAATAAGGATCGACACTCTGACGAGGTGAAAACGGTTCAAAAAGGACAAAAGAAAATCGCTCACAAGTGAGGAACAAACTTACTAAAGACTTCTGGAGCATAAATTAGGCTTGAGTCATAATACTTAGTCGCTGGTACGCTGACTACTGGCATGGAGACAGGACAA
The DNA here is from genome assembly GCA_031216635.1 of Dissostichus eleginoides. NCBI lineage: Eukaryota > Metazoa > Chordata > Actinopteri > Perciformes > Nototheniidae > Dissostichus > Dissostichus eleginoides. Next base: position 8,118,794 of record CM062267.1, on the reverse strand, counting down.
GACAAACTGACAAGGAACAAAGGGAAGCTGGGAACTATAAACAAAAGGTAACTGGACACAGGTGGAAACAATCAGAGGCGGGGCTGACGCTGATGAGGGCGGGAGACACACACCAGGATAGGAAGTGGGAGACAAGACAGAAAATGGTTAAACAACAACATGAAACATGACTGGACTTAACATTTTTGATGGGACACAACAAACTGTGTCTTTGAGGAAAAGGTTAAATGTATGTTGGACACAAGCCCATATGTAGGTGCTGTCTTCCTTGATCTCAGGAAGGCATTTGACACTGTTGACCACCAGTGCTCCTTACAAAGCTGACTCATTTCAAATTTTCGGCAGTTTCTATACATTGGTTTAAGTCTTACTTATCGAACAGAAAACAGTGTTTTTCGGTCAACAGTGCCAAATCCCCCTAGCTTGTCAACCCTGTTGGGGTTCCACAAGGTTCCATTCTTGGACCGTTACTTTTTTCACTGTACATTAATGACTTGCCTAATGTATGTCCTGAGTTGAATGAGCAAATGTATGCCGATGATGCGGTCATCTTTATTCAGAGGGAAAACACTGAAATGATCTAATCTTGTCTCTCAAATGCATTGGACAAGGTTCAACACTGGCTGAACAACATTTGCTTGCAGTTAAACGTAAAAAAAACAGTATGCATGATGTTCAGTAAACGACCAGTCAAAATCGAAGGATCCAAAGTATTTTTAAATGGAGCAGAATTAGAAATAGTCTCCCACTTCAAGTATCTTGGAGTCATATTGGACTCGAACTTGACTTTTAAGAAACACATCAAGAAAGTATCCAATACTATTCAATTCAACTTGCAACATTTTAAACAAATTAGACCTTTCTTAACTGTCAATGCTGCAAAGTCATACCTCCACTGTATGATTCTATCCCATATTGAATACTGTTTTACAAACTGGTCGTTTGCTTGTGCCACAAACAGCTGTACAAGAGAGCTATCAAGGTGTTTGACAGAAAGCCATAATCATACCACCAATGTACCATCCTTGAAAACACAATTTCTTGAGTTTTGACAATTTTCAAGTATTTTAAAAGTATGTGCTTTATTTATAAATGTTTACATGGACTGGCCCCCCCTCCCTTTTTCATCCACAAAAAACACACTGGACGCTGCACTAGGTCAGAAACCAGAGGAGACTGTGAAGTCCACCGCAGACGGACCACTTTTGGACAAAATGTACTTTCAATTAAAGGTAGCTCATTTAGTGGGAATGCTGACACAGCATTCCAACTATCTGTTATGCTACGCACAACATTCTTTATTATTCCGCCGGGTTATTTTGCGCCTCTTCTTCTCCCACATTGAACATCGCAGAAACTCCGTTCAAACATCAAAACGTTCAGCTCGGTCGGGAATCGATGGCTATTACTTTTATCATTCATAACTTTCATAATTCCAGAGATACATCCCATAATTCATCACATTTTTAACATGGACGTCAATGGAGAAACTCTTCAGACTTCAATAATCTTCATGCAACTTCAACTGCTAACTGCTCCTTCAACTGCTAACTGCTCCTTCATACTTTCACTCAGAAACCTCATTCCAACTTTAAAATGTTACACATCTTTCTGAAATTATTCGTGTAACACAACTTTTAAATCTGATTCTTACATTTAGAGATATTAAACATTGTTCAGACCTTGGTAAAGAGGCCCTCTTCAGATTTTAGAGTGCGTGATGTCACAGCTAGAGTGGAGGACAGATTTAATTTTGCCTTCATATTTTCTTTTAAACCTGCCATAATTCCCAAACCCTACATTTCTGAGACATAATTTTTGATGACAAACGTAGGAAAACATCTCGTAGCTTGAAAGATAAAAACAAATTAAGCAAAATAATTAAACAAAATGCCTCTTGAGGGCATGAAGTGACAAAAACTTTCAACATGTCTCCATTAAACCCCATTGTAAGTTCAGCCTCATCTTTCCCCACCACAGCAGTTAATCTGCCAAAAAGGCCACATTATTAACCCGAAAGTACACAAAAAGTACACTTCAGATGCTCAAGTTCCTTGACATGCTTCACGCTTTGAAATTTCACCGATATCTGTTACGGTTCTTCAACAAAACGTTCACATGTAAGAGGTTTATCTCTCATTCAGAACAGTGAAAATGCTCTCCTCACTAGGGTTGGGAACCGAAACTCAGTTCCAGATGAGAACCGATATGCGAAAATGCCGGGTACCGGGTACCCATACAAAATACACAATTTCGGTTCTGCTTAACGGTTCCTAAACGCGGTAGACCCTGTATTCCACCGGATCCGTCTGCGCCGCGGCGCCGCGGTGACCCGGTGGAATACAGGGTAAGGGCGGACTGGCCATCTGTGTGTTCTGGAGAATCACAGAACGGCCGGTCGTCAGCGGGCCGTTCACGGCCGGCTCGGTTCGCTGACGGCCGGCACCGCCCTTAATTTTTTTAAACGGCATCATGTAAGTTGCACTGACAGGCGACAGAGGTCCACAGTTGCCCCGCAGCGAGGCTCCCCCCGCCCTCCCGTAGACAGTTCACGAGCTCAGTCACTTCATAACACCAAAGATGGATCGCGGTAAACGCTCTAAAGTGAGGCTCCACTACACTAAAAAAGAAAAAGACAAGGCACAGTGTAATGTCTGTGGCAAGTTAATAGCTGGCCACAGGCATAGCTCAGTTAAAATAAAGCACAACTATTGTGCAATACATTTGTATTGCATGTATATTTTTTATTTGTAAAAATGTCAGTTAAAGCTTAAAAGAATAAAGATATTTTTGTTATCTAAACGTTTGACCTCTTTCTTTTACAATTTTGGAATCGAAACGGGGAATCGATAAGAACCGGAATCGATAAGCAGAACCGGAATCGGAATCGGAATCGATACATTTCAAACGATACCCATCCCTACTCCTGACTCACTGATTACTCACCATGGAAACCTTTGATCTCTGGACACGTCGTTAGCTCAAATATAAACACCTGTGTCATGGAACATGATGATGTCATAACTCCAACTGACATGCTCAGAGCAGCAGACTTCAGACTAGAGAATGCAATTCCTGAAGAAATTGCTAGTGGGAATGCTTTATGCTGAAAAGCTGACACTGAATTGCTATGCTGAAATGTAATGTGTAAGAAGAAAGTGAAGAATTTAGATTGAAATGATACATGAACACTGGGGACTTGAATGTGTGATGAGAGAAGAAAAGAAAGTAAAAAGGCTTGGAAAAGCAGCAGAATATTTGAACTGCAAACTTTTGAACTAACTTGATGGCGAATGATCTGTCGCCATGGCAACGGCATTTGATGACACCCCATAATACGCTTAGATGCGTTGATGGCTGCATCGTTACCAAACCTGTGAAGTTTTTGGCCATTTTGAGCAGCAGTTGTGAGAAAACCGTGTTTCATAGTGAGCATTGTGTTGCCAAGGCAACGGCATTTGAAGAAATCTTAAAACTGTCAAATAGATGTCTTCACGGCTGGACTGTTAGCACACATGTGAAGTTTGAGCACTTTTTGACTATTTTCATAGGAGTTATAGCAATATCGTGTTTTACGGCCCTGCCATGGCAACAGCTTTTGAGGAAAACTCACTAATGGCACATAGACATGTTGAAGTCTGGACCATTAACCATGATCTGAAGTCTGCTGCTCTGAGCATGTCAGTTGGAGTTATGACATCATTGTGTTCCATGACACAGGTGTTTATATTTGAGCTAACGACGTGTCCAGAGATCAAAGGTTTCCATGGTGATGTGCAGTAATCTGTGAGAGGAGAGCATTTGCATTGTTCTGAATGAGAGATAAACCTCTTACATGTGAACGTTTTGTTGAAGAACCGTCACAGATATTGGTGAAATTTCAACGCGTGAAGCATGTCAAGGAACTTGAGCATCTGAAGTGTACTTTTTGTGTACTTTCGGGTTAATAATGTGGCCTTTTGGGCAGATTAACTAAAGGTGTGCGGCTAATGCTGTGAGTAAAGATCAGCTTGAATTTAATGGAGACATGTTTTCAAGCTACGAGATGTTTTCCTACGTTTGTCATGACAAATTATGTCTCAGGAGTGTAGGGTTTGGGAATTATGGCAGGTTTCAAAAAAAATATGAAGGCGAATTTCAAGCTGTCCTCCACTCTAGCTTTGAGATCACACACCTTAACGAGCTGCTCAATACACACTAATGTTAAAATCTGAAGAAGGCCTCTTTACCAAGGTCTGAACAATGTTTAATATTTCTAAAAGTATGAATCAGATTTAAAAGTTATTTAACATGAATAATGTCAGAAAGATGTGTAACATTTTAAAGTTGGAATGAGGTTTCTGAGTGAAAGTATGAATGAAAGTTAGCAGTTGAAGTCGCATGAAGATTTGTTGAAGTCTGAAGAATTTCTCCATTGACTTCAATGGTTAAAAATGTGATGAATTATGGGATGTATCTCTGGAATTATGAAAGTTATGAATGATAAAAGTAATAGCCATCGATTCCCGACCGAGCTGAACGTTTTGATGTTTGAACGGAGTTTCTGCGATGTGGAATGTGGGAGAAGAAGAGGCGCAAAATAACCCGGCGGAATAATAAAGAATTTTGTGCGTAGCATAAGAGATAGTTGGAATGCTTAATCAGCATTCCCACTAAATAATGGTTAATGGTCCTGCCCTCAACAGCTCTACGTCAATTATGGGGTGTCATCATATGCCGTTTCCATGGAAACGCATCCCTCGCCATAAAACACGATGTCGCTGTAACTCCAATGGACACGGTCCGATCGTCCCCCAAACTTTGCTTGTATATAACCAGTCCATGCTTCAACAGCTTTACGCCAAATCTGAGATCTCACCATGGGCTGTTGCCATGGAAACGCATCCATCGCCATAAAACACGATGTTGCTGCAGCTCCAATGGACACGGTCCGGTCGTTCCACAATCTTCACCTGTATATCATCTCTCCATGCCTCAACAGCTCTACGTCAAATCTGACATCTCACCATATGCCGTTTCCATGGAAACGCATCCCTCGCCATAAAACACGATGTTGTCGTAACGCCTATGAAAAGGGTCAAAACAGCACCACACTTCAGATAATGGTTAACGGTCCAGCCCTCAACAGCTCTATGTCAATTATGGGGTTTCATCATATGCCGTTTCCATGGAAACGCATCCCGGATAAAAGACGATGTCGCTAAAACTCCTATGAAAATGTTCAAAAAGTGCTCAAACTTCACATGTGTGCTAACAGTTCAGCCGTGAAGACATCTACGGGACAGTTTTGAGATTTATTCAAATGCCGTTGCCATGGCAACACAATGCTCGCCATGAAAAACGTTTTTCTCATAACTTCAGTGAAAATGCTCCAAACGGCCCAAAACTTCACAGGTTTGGTAACGATGCAGCCATCAACGCATCTAAGCATATTATGGGGTGTCATCAAATGCTGTTGGCATGGCGACAGATCATTCGCCATTAAGTTAGTTCAAAAGTTTGCAGTTCAAATATTCTGCTGCTTTTCCAAGTCTTTTTACTTTCTTTTCTTCTCTCATCACACATTCAAGCCCCCAGTGTTCATGTATCATTTCAATCTAAATTCTTCACTTTCTTCTTACACATTACATTTCAGCATAGCAATTCAGCGTCAGCTTTTCAGCATAAAGCATTCCCACTAGCAATTTCTTCAGGAATTGCATTCTCTAGTTCTGGAATAGCCTCCCAACTGAGATACGGGATTGTCCCACTCTCAATAGCTTGAGAAACAAACAGACGTGCAATCACCGCTAAATGCACTTTAATACAGGGGTATCTCCTCTTGCAATTTATGTATCTCTTGTATCTTCTCTTGCACTTTATATGTCGTTGCTGCTATATTGTATTACCATGTGATAAATACTTGTATATGCTGCTCTTGCTCTTTTGCACTTTTTGCATGTCATGTATTTATTTTTGCTATGTTTGTAAAATGTCCTTTTCTTAAATGTTGTGAGGGACTGCGGATGGAAATTAGCTCCAAGCTAAATCTGGCATATTTACGCTTGACACATTTTATTGTTTTAAGTGTTCATTGATGTGCATTGTCCCTGCAAGTTAAACGATTAAATAAATAATCAGTCATTTTCTATGGTGTGGCCTGCTGGGGCTGCAGCATCTCGGCTGCTGACAGGAAGAGACTGAACAGACTGGTAAGGAAGGCCAGCTTTGTGCTCAATGTCTCACAGAGAGATATTCACAGCTCCTTCCTTCCTGCAGCGGTCAGACTCTATAACCATCATGGTCCCTGGTAGACCCCACACATATAACAACAAAGACTATAACACCCCTTGTTGTGCAATACCAATTATGTGCAATATATACATATGCCGTAAATAGCTGTTAGAACTGTTACAGGATGTGTATTTTGTAAATTGTGTAATTTTTGTATCTTTAATACTTTTTATGCATGCTTCTTGGTTAATATTAAGCTGTCTTTGGCTCTTTTCTTGCTGTAACAAATGCAAATGTCCTCAAGCAATGTTTTTTAAATGTATTATTATTAAACAATTATTAAGTCCCATTGAGAATGGAAAATGTATCATCCAATGGAGCCCTGGTCAAGACATGGGCAACAGTATTTCCTAACAAACTAGCCTACATGCAAACATTTGAACATGCAAAACAAACACACTGCTTTTACAATGACACCCACATAAACTTTCAAACAAACATGCAGTATCAGCTATATATGCAAAGGACGAAAAGGGGAACAGACCAAAGACAGACTGATGAATTCATTGGAGGTCTGCAGGAAGTCAATGAAAGCCACAGAACTTTGAATATGTATATGTGATCCTTCCCTTTACCTCCGTTTCCTTCTTTTGCCATTCGTGCCTCAGTGTAATGTGGCTCTTGAAGTTGTGTTGGGAAAATACCGAATGTACTTTTCCAATATCAGAGTAACATGATAACAAAGGCCCAACTGTAGCTGTGTACATGACAGGATGTATGATTACCTAGAAGAGCATCAGGACTGTTTTAGGCATATGATAGCTATGTGATTAACATGATGATTCAGCCTCTATGGAGATAGACATATGACTGTCATGTTTATTGCTTACGTGGGTCTTAGCTAATCTAAACGAAACATTGAATACTGCTTTATATTCCTCCATCTTGTGACTGTGTAACTCCCTCTCTTGTATATCAGCATGTGAAGGACACTGTTCAGGAACTAGTTGTACTAAATGCTCTGTATGTGATGACTACTTCCATTCTTGAGAGGATAATAAATACATGGATCCTGATATTGAAGCTGAAGCCGGTGACGAGTGATATTTTTCTAACAAGTTGCATTGATGACCTTTTTGACCACACGGGTTGCGGTTGAATTTCAAAAAATTATCAACAACATTATTACATTAAAAAATATACAACATTTTCTCCTTTCATTTCTAAAAGGGTGGTCGAGTGTATCCTAAACTAAAGGAGATTATAAAGGAACAACACATTCTCTCTCCCAACTCGTACTATAGTGAAGTTATGTCAGGATCCCTTGGCGTCACTATCAAACGCAGTGTATATATAAAATATATTGACCCTTTAGCGTCAATTTCCAACTATCAGGGAGTCCCATTGACTTGCATAGAGCTCCCTAAACGTTGTTAATAGACGAGTTGGGATCGCGGAGAAATGCTCTCACACTTATCACTTAGAAATATCAAGCCACACTTATTGTTTTTACTTCTTTATTTGAATTGTATAATGTTGGACTTTTGTTGCCGTCAGTTAGGGGGAGAGTAGGGGCTCAGAATACTGAGATCTGTATTGTTTCATAATTTTTTCCTTCTAATTTTGTATTCTTTTCTAAACCACTGTTATTTACTCAACAATAAGACAGAATTATCCTTGTGTTTATTTATTTGTTTGATTGTATAATGTCGCATTATGTCAGACTTTTGGAGTCCTTCAGGACCGAGGGACGGAGCAGCTCATTCGGACACAGGAAGCTGTATTTTTAAAATAAGAGTTCATTTGAATATTATGTTTGATCATATATTTTGTATTAACTAGACCACTGGGTCATGTTAAGAACATATTTTCTGTCGGTTTGATGTTACAAATATCAAAACAATATATGTGTGCATAACAAAATACATCCGTCATAAACTAAACTGGAAACTTATACTGGAAAGTATAATGTATTGTGTTAACACTGTAAACTTGACAGTATTTTAACCCGCACCGCCTAGTGGTTAAAGCACGTTATTGAATGTTTTTGTTGAATATGTTATATTTGATGAAAACATACAAATATTAAGAGTACATACAAATTAGGGGGAAAGTATAAGGTCAATGATAGAAATATAGAATAGAAAATATCAAGAAGATACTGTAAGTGATCTCTACAATAAAACAGTTTAGTGCCGGATGTCCAAAGATATTAATAGGAGGATGTGCAAATTAGACTAATAAGCAGGGGTGCACATAACTTTTTTGGTCTGGTTCTTAAAGGAGCACCTGGAGATGTTGCTTGGTGCGCATCCTTAAAATGAAATAAACCGGACCCTTTGAGGGGTACTTGACTTTATGAATGGGGGGGGGGGTGGGAGAGGTGCGCTAGTGAGCACGCTCATGAACTGTTCGCCGGTGCCTCGCAGCAGGGTTACTGTGCGGAGCGCATAAAGCAGACCCTTCAAGCGATAGCGGGGGGTAGAGCGAGGGATCGCAGATGCCGTGGTGCTCGCGGACGGATTAAAAAAATTAAATTATACTTTATTATACTTTGGATTATACTTTGGATTATACTTTGGATTATACTTTGGCGGCCGTTAATATACCTGGGCGGCCCGCCCAAGTAAAGTCTATGTGTGGGAAACCCTGCTATCTTACCAGTTCTTATGCTCTCTCTCTCTCTCTCTCTCTCTCTCTCTCTCTCTCTCTCTCTCTCTCTCTCTCTGCACAAATGCGCCTTTTTTTAAATGATCTGGTGCTCCTTTTTTGGCGGGGGGCACCTGTGCACCAGTTATGTGCAGCCCTGCTAATAAGGCTTTATTTAAACATTAAAGAGGTTAGGTTAAGGTCTTCTTTTGAATAAGAAAAAAGCTTTGGGGGCATAATTTGTTTTGGGACTTCACAATCACCTTTCCTGCAATGTTAACTATGTTGAAGCACTTATTTTAACTGATATTATACGTATGTATTATACTCTTATAAGATGTATGAAGATAGAATAAGAAATGTGCAGAATATGACAGTTTAGTGGTGGAGGTACACACATATTGATAGATGTCTTGTAATGCACTGTTGAGGAACCTGCGACCCAAGTTTTTCATCTCCGACCTTTTTCATCTCCGACCTTGTCAGGTATTGAACATTCAATAAATGAAGAACACAGAATTATTCAATATAAAACACATAATTTGTGTGATTATACTAAATGATTTACAAAGAAACACCACTGCATACTGTATTTACAACTGTTACACATGCTGCTGTAATGAAAAAGTGTCCAACTTGGGATCAATAAAGTATATCTTATCTTATCTTAAGATGATCGATGGCTACTGCCATATTTGCAAAATTTGCCTCTGAACCTTGACAAGTGCATGTTTCAAGGCTTATCAATTAACAACAGGAGGGGTCACAGAAATAAGACCAGCTATTAAATAAATGAAAAGCATATTTCTTTCCTCAAAGTCCTCATGCGACAGAATTCAGCTTCAACAATGATCTGAATAATCAATTAGTTACGATCATTTTGATAGAAGATAGAGAATTCAAGGCTTTTCCTTGTTATATATGGTTATGAATTTAATATGTTTAGGGTTTTTACTATTGAATGTATTTGCTTGGCCGGTGGGAGATAATAAAATGTTTGGCTTTTCCTGAATTTTGATTAAGATTAAATTACCAATACAAAAAATGACCTTTACTGAAATTTCATACACAAATGTGTTTCTTTATTTACATCATAATTATTGTTTTTTTGGCTCATTATATCTTCAACTTAGTTGCGTTGAAAACAGAAACAGGCCGTGCATTTCACACCTAGGCCTTCAGTAGTGTCTACCTGAATTAATCCAGGAGTGCCAACTAGAATGGCTTCAGTCTTGGAGCTGTTTAATTGAAAGAAGTTGTGCTTCATCCACACCGTTATCTCCTCCAGGCATGTGGTTATTGTGGATGATGGCAGAGTGCAGAGGGGGTTGGGTTTGTTCTGATATAGAGCTGTGTGTCATCAGCATAGCAATGGAGCGATATTCCATGCCGGCTGATGACACGACCAAGGGGGCACATGTATATGGTGAAAAGGGTGGGGCCGAGGACTGATCCTTGAGGGACACCACAGGTCACAGAGTGTGTTTGTGATTTTGCCGCTCCCAAGGTGACGTGCTCAGTCCTCCCGGGTGAGAAATGAGGTGAACCAGTTTAGGGCAGAGTCAGAGAGTCCAATTGTCGAGTGAAGACGATGGACTAGAATGTCATGGTCGACGGTGTCAAATGCTGCAGTTAGATTCAGGAGGATGAGGAGAGATGGAGATCCGGTGTCAGCTGTCATCAGCAGGTCGTTGGTCACCCTGAATAAGACAGTTTCTGTACTGTGGCCCTGGCGGAAATCAGACTGGAATTTTTCAAAGAGGTTATTGAGTTTGAGATGTTCCTGAATCTGAATGGCAATTACTTTCTCCAGCACCTTTCATAGTAATGGCAGGTTGGAGATGGATCTGTAATTAGCAAGGAATTCAGGGTCTAAGGTGGGTTTTTTGAGGAGTGGTTTGATGACAACAGCTTTTAATGGGGATGGAACATGAAAAGACTGGATGGAGTGGTTTATCACTGAAGTGATCAGGGGACTTATGGCACCAATGTTAAATTTGACCAGGGCTGTGGGAAAGGGGTCCAGGGCACAGGTGAAGGGTTTCATCTTTTTGATGATGGCCTCAACTTCATGCTGCGAGATTTGAGTGAAGCAGGGGGTTGACGGTCAGGACTGGCAGAGCAGCGGAGAGGAGAGAGCGGATGTGTGGGAAAAAATAACGACTGGTGTTTTCTGCTATATCTTGACATAGATGAGATAAAATATGATTAAAAGAAAATGTAAACTAATATAAGATTTAACTACCAATAATGCCGTCAAGAATCTTCATTTTATACAAAAATGTGTTTCTTTATTTGAGAGTAATATTGCATTCTAAAAATGTATTTTGTCTCAAATTAGTTATGTAGAAAATAATTGTGTATATTATTCCCACGGCCCTCTGCTGCTCTAGCCCATCTGCTTCAAGGTTCTACGTGTTGTGCGTTCAGAGAAAGTCTTCTACATACCTTGGTGGTAACGAGTGGTTATTTGAGTTACTGTTGCCTTTCTATTATCTTGAACCAGTCTGGCCATTCTCCTCTGACCTCTGGCATCAACAAGGCCTTTTCTCCCAAAACTGCAACACTGGATATTTTCTCGATTTCCGACCATTCTCTGTAAACCCTAGATGGTTTTGCTTGAAAATCCCAGTAGATCAGCAGTTTCTGAAATATTCAGTCCAGCCAGTCTGGCACCAACAACCATGCCACGTTCAAAGTCACTTAAATCACCTTTATCCCCCGTTCTGATGCTCTGTTTGAACTTCACCAGGTCATCTTGACCTTGTCTACATGCCTAAATGCATTGAGTTTCTACCATGTGATTGGCTGATAAGATAATTGTGTTAATGAGCAGATGAACAGGTGTATCTAATAAAGTGGCCAGTGAGTGCATATAGTATAGTTCTATCAAACTCAATTGCAGTATCATACCCCAAAATATATTTTCAGCAGTGAATTGTAACCAAAATGTACTTAAAGCAATTTTACTGTAAATCATCTTTACAGTAAAGGTACTGATAACAGGTAATTTGGAATATATAATGTAAAGTCTGACAGGGTGATTCAAATTATGAATAAGAAGTCACTTTTGTGCATTGAGTACCCTTTTAATTTGTATACTTTGACTACATTTTCAAGATTCTAATAACAACATGTTATTTATGTAATCCTTTCAATGCAGGGCTTTTACTTATTTAATGTGGTATTTTGACAGAGTTTTATCTCATCCAAAGAGAACAGATGTCAGGTTTATTCTCGGGGTTGTTCTATTTTTGTGCTGTACCGGCCTTCCTTACTATATGCAAACACATAATTTGAATGTTATATCTGATAACTGTTAGCACCAAACATGCGTGACAGCAGTCTGCTCATTCACATGCCATTTTTTATCTAACTAGATCTGTTCTCAAAACAGAAAAGAACAATAAAGTAACTATTATTTTTTCTTATCATTTCTATATTTCAATCTTTAATATTAAGCAATGCCAGTAATGACTACTGACTTTTGGGAACCCCTGATTTTTACTGTAGTGCCACCATTGGGTTTGAATTTGAGGTTCAGACTGAAGCAAAAGCATGTACAGTAGAGGGACAATAGAGTGACTATTCACTTTTTACTTCTATTTCATTATCTTTAATATTTGGTTATGCCAGTTATGTGGCTCTGGTGATGGAAAAGTTGGTTTGGTCCATTACTTTGGTCAAGACTGAAATATCTCACCAACTATTGAATGGATTGGATTGAAATTTGGTACAGACATTCATGATCCCCAGAGGATGAATCCTACTGACTTTGGTGAACCTCTAACCTTTACTGTAGTGCCACCATTGGGTTTACATTGGTGGTTTAGACTGACAAATCAAACAGTATTTCAATTGCCTCAACATTCACAACAGATATCCAGGGTCCCAAGAGGATGCATTCAAGAAGTGAAATGAAGCTCAGCGCAAGTTCAACCAGGAAGACCGTCTTTATATCGTCATTCACATATTTCCTTCTTACTACGCTCACCCCTCCAATCAGCGATCGGGGCCGTTCACAATCACCTTCACCAGCTCCGCCGGCTCCAGCCGGCTCCCCCGCAGACCTGGACGTTGGAGAAAAAAGGACAAGGAAGTCGGGCCCCACAGAAACTCCTCCGGCTAAATGGAAACCCTTTTCCCCGGCCCGCTCCAACGCTTACCATACGGGAAGCACCATAAGCCAGCCGCCCCCGATAATAGCTTGATCAACACCCTGTTCAAGGTTCAAGGTTCAAGGTTCTTTATTGTCAAACTAACATAGCTACAGAGTAATTATGTCGTTGAAAATCTTAGGTCACAGGCTTCTCCAACAATGCAACACAATAATACAGATAAGCAGACAATATTAAAGCAATATTAAAGTATATTATATTAAGAGTAATACAAAAAGAAAAATAGTTCTAAAATAAAGTGAGAAAAAAAAGTGGAATAGTGCAATACGAGTCTATATACAGGTTATTGGAATGATATATTAGATAATAGATAGATATTACTAAGTAGCAGATGAATGTTATGGAATTGTTTCAGCAGTCCAGTTGTTTAACAGTCTTATTGCCTGCGGGATGAATCTGTCACTGAATCTGGTTGTTCTTGTCAGGAAGCTGCGGTAACGCCTGCCCGACGGCAGCAGACTGAACAGTTTGTGGCTGGGGTGATGGGGGTCTTTTATAATCCTGAGGGAATTCTTCCTGAGCCGCTGGGAGTAAAGGTCCTCCATGGATGGCAGCTCCGTCCTGGTGATGTTCTGCACAGTTTTCACCACCCTCTGTAAAGCCTTAGAATTTAGGGCGGTGCAGCTGCCGTACCAGGCCGTGATGCAGCCCATCAGGATACTCTCTATGGTGCACCTGTAGAAGTTACAGAGTATCCTGGAATCCATTTTGAACCTCCTCAGCCTGCGGAGGAAGAAGAGCCGCTGTCGAGCTTTCTTGGTGATGGTGGTGGTGTGAAGCGTCCATGTCAGGTCCTCAGTGATGTGGACCCCAAGGAACCTGAAGCTGCTGACTTTCTCCACCGCAGTCCCATTGATGGCGATGGGGGCGTGTCCCTCTCCCTGCTGCTTCCTGTAATCCACAATCAGCTCCTTTGTTTTGCTGACGTTGAGATGGAGGTTGTTATCCTGGCACCAAGATGTCAGTTTTCCGACCTCCTCTCTGTACGCCGTCTCGTCGCCGTCTGTGATCTGACCGATGACGGTCGTGTCGTCAGCAAACTTCACGATGGTGTTGGAGCTGTGTGTGGCCACGCAGTCGTGAGTGAACAGGGAGTAGAGGAGAGGGCTGAGCATGCAGCCTTGAGGGGCACCGGTGTTGAGGATCAGGGTGGAGGATGTGATGTTTCCCACCCGCGCTGCCTGGGGTCTGCCCGTCAGGAAGTTCAGGATCCAGTCACAGAGGGCGCTTTTGAGCCCGAGGTCTCTGAGCTTGATGGCCAGCTTGGAGGGCACAATGGTATTGAATGCTGAACTGTAATCCATGAACAGCATTCTCACATATGTGTTCCTGTTCCTCTGGTCCAGGTGAGAGAGGGCAGTGTGGATGGTGTGGGCTATGGCATCATCTGTGGACCTGTTTGCTCTGTAGGCAAACTGCAGGGGGTCCAGAGAGTCAGGGAGGGAGGAGGTGATGAAGGTTTTGACTCACCGCTCAAAGCACTTCATAATGATGGAGGTGAGTGCTACTGGGCGGTAGTCGTTGAGGCTGGTGATTATTGTTTTTTTGGGGACAGGAACGATGGTGGAGTGTTTGAAGCATGTGGGGACTACAGACTGCAGCAGGGACCTGTTAAAGATGTCTGTGAACACCTCTGCCAGCTGAACTGCACACACCCTGAGAGCACGGCCAGGGATGCCATAAGGTCCAGGAGCCTTGTGTGGGTTAACCCTTTTAAAGGATTTGCACACATCTGCCCTGTTTAAAACAAAAGGGCAGGGCTCCTGGTCCTTCTGTGCCTCCACAGCCCGGCTGCTCTCAAAACGTGCAAAAAAGCTATTCAGCTCATCTGGGAGAGATGCGCATGCAGACACTCCCGCAGCACCCCCCGCTGCTCCTTTGTAGTCTGTCATTGTTCTTAGTCCCGCCCACATGTTCCGGGTGTTACAGCCTCTGAAGTCAGACTCCACTTTCTCTTTGTACTGTCTCTTTGCACTGCTGATTGCTCTCCGGAGATCATATTTGGATTTCCTGTACTCCTCCAGATCTCCAGCTCTGTGCGCGATAGTGCGCGCTTTCAGCTTGGTACGAACCTCGCCGTTTATCCAGGGCTTTTGATTTGGGAATGTTCGTACAGAAACCTTCGGTACCACGTCATCGATGCATTTCCCAATGTAGCAGATGACCGTGTCCGTGTGTCTGTTGATGTTCTTGTCCTCAAACACACTCCACTCCGTAGATTCGAAGCAGTGCTGCAGAGCAGAGTCTGACTCCTCACTCCATCGCTGTACAATCCTTGTTTCCGGTCTATGCCGTTTAAGTTTCTGCTTGTAAGCAGGCAGCAGTAGTAGAGAGATGTGATCTGATTTGCCGAAGGGAGGGCGAGGGAGAGCCTTATATCCATATTTGAAAAGGGAATAAACATGGTCCAGTATATTTCCCCCGTGCGTCGGGCAGCTGATGTGTTGATAATACTTCGGCAGGACCTTCTTCATGTTAGCGGTGTTAAAATCCCCAGCCACAACGAACCCCGCCTCTGGCCGTGAAGTCTCGGTCTTGTCGATAATCCCAAACAGCTGTTCGAGTGCCGTGTTATTGTCTGCTTGCGGCGGAATATACACTGCTGTTATCACAACAGATGTGAATTCTCTCGGCAGATGAAAAGCCCGGCATGTAATCATAAGGTGCTCTAAATGAGCGGAACAGTCCGAAGAAATAACCTTCACATCTGTGCACCAGTTGTTATTAATCATGACACACACACTGCCTCCCTTACTTTTCCCCGAGTTAGCAGTCCGGTCTTGGCGAAAGATAGTGAAGCCGACTGGAACAATGGCGGAGTCCGGGATCGCAGGGTTGAGCCAGGTCTCAGTGAGAATGAACACGTTACAGTTCTTAATGTCCCGTTGAAAAGCAATCCGACTTCTGAGTTCATCTAGTTTATTTTCAATGGATTGAACATTAGCCAGAAGAATACTCGGAAGAGGGGGACGGTTTTCTCGTTTCCTCAATCTGACCAGAAGCCTGGCCCGGCACCCTCGCTTTGTTTTCCTTCTGCGTCTCTCAGGTACACATGTTTTATGAGACACACTGGACACGTCGTTAGCTCAAATATAAACACCTGTGTCATGGAACAAGATGATGTCATAACTCCAATTGACATAATTAGAGCAGCAGACTAATGACGTGGTCACTGGAGTTTAACAGACTGTCTCAGCCTATTCTTTTCCGTCTGATGGAGACTTCATACTGACTTCAATATGTTCCACATATTTTAGACATTATTGGTGACGTATGCTTTTAGTTCTGAAGTTTTCAGTTCAAATATTCTGCTGCTTTTTCATGCATTTAGACTTTTATTTTCTTGTTCTTATTTAGTGGGAATGCTGATACAGCATTCCAACTACCTGTTATGCTACGCATGGAATTCTTTATTATTCCGCCGGGTTATTTTGCACCTCTTCTTCTCCCACATTCCACATCGCAGAAACTCCGTTCAAACATCAAAACGTTCAGCTCGGTCGGGAATCGATGGCTATTACTTTTCTCATTCATAACTTTCATAATTCCAGAGATACATCCCATAATTCATCGCATTTTGTACATGGAAGTCAATGGAGAAACTCTTCAGACTTGAACAATCTTCATGCAACTTCAACTGCTAACTGCTCCTTCATACTTTCACTCAGAAACCTCATTCCAACTTTAAAATGTTACACATCTTTCTGAAATGATTCGTGTAACACAACTTTTATAACAGATTAATACTTTTAGAAATATTAAACATTGTTCAGACCTTGGTAAAGAGGCCTTCTTCAGATTTTAACATTAGTGTGTATTGAGCAGCTCGTTAAGGTGTGTGATCTCAAAGCTAGAGAGGAGGACAGCATGAAATTTGCCTTCATATATTTTTTTAAACCTGCCATAATTCCCAAACCCTACACTCCTGAGACATAATTTTTCATGAGAAACGTGGAAAACATGTCGTAGCTTGAAAAAAAAAAAAAAATTAAGCAAAATAATTAAACAAAATGCCTCTTGAGGGCATGAAGTGACAAAAACGTTCAACATGTCTCCATTAAACTCCATTGTAAGTTCAGCCTCATCTTTCCCCACCACAGCAGCCGCACACCTTTAGTTAATCTGCCAAAAAGGCCACATTATTAACCCGAAAGTACACAAAAAGTACACTTCAGATGCTCAAGTTCCTTGACATGCTTCACGCTTGGAAATTTCACCGATATCTGTTACGGTTCTTCAACAAAACATTCACATGTAGAGTTTTATCTCTCATTCAGAACAATGCAAATGCTCTCCTCTCACTGATTACTGCACATCACCATGGAAAACTTTGATCTCTGGACACGTCGTTAGTTCAAATATAAACACCTGTGTCATGGAACACGATGATGTCATAACTCCAACTGACATGCTCAGAGCAGCAGACTTCAGATAATGGTTAATGGTCCTGCCCTCAACAGCTCTACGTCAATTATGGGGTGTCATCATATGCCGTTTCCATGGAAACGCATCCCTCGCCATAAAACACGATGTCGCTTTAACTCCAATGGACACGGTCCGATCGTCCCCCAAACTTTGCTTGTATATCACCGGTCCATGCCTCAACAGCTTTACGCCAAATCTGAGATCTCACCATAGGCTGTTGCCATGGAAACACATCCCTTGCCATAAAACACGATGTCGCTGTAGCTCCAATGGACACGGTCAGGTCGTCCCACAATCTTCACCTGTATATCACCTCTCCATGCCTCAACAGCTCTACGTCAAATCTGACATCTCACCATATGCCGTTTCCATGGAAACGCATCCCTTGCCATAAAACACGATGTTGTCCTAACGCCTATGAAAAGGGTCAAAACAGCACCAGACTTCAGATAATGGTTAACGGTCCAGCCCTCAACAGCTCTATGTCAATTATGGGGTGTCATCATATGTGCCGTTTCCATGGAAACGCATCCCTCGCCATAAAAGGCGATGTCGCTATAACTCCTATGAAAATGTTCAAAAAGTGCTCAAACTTCACATGTGTGCTAACAGTCCAGCCATGAAGACATCTACGGCACAGTTTTGAGATTTCTTCAAATGATCTGGGTGTGTTAGGGGTGTCGCTGATTTCTCCTCAGCAGGACACTCCCGCCCCCCCGTCTGAGGACGGGAGTGATTATTCGGACCGCTGTGTGGGCCAGATGAATAATCTGGCCCACACATGGCTACCGCAGCCAGTCGGGTGATGGCCCTGACCACCGTGGCGTCGCGTCACGTGTGGTTAGGTTTGACCGCCCTGGCTAAGAAGGACCGCAAGGAGGAGGGCGTCCGGCGGTGGTGAGACGGAGAGAGAGGCGTCGGGTGAGAGTCCCGAGGGCGCCCTCTGCCTCCGCGGTCCGTCCCGAGGTGTTGGGTCGGGTCCGACCCCCGCAGGGACAGAATCCGTCGGGATCCTCCTCTGGTCCGCACTCCGGTGCCACCGCAGCGGAGGGGTACCTGGTGGGGAGCTCCATTCTCCAGGAGTTGACTGGCGGCGGGGGGAAGCGTCTCGGCAGGGAGAGGGGAATTCTCCCAGGACGCGAGGGCAAATTCTGCCTCCTCCCTCTATGATCCTTTTGTTGTCAAAACATCCTTTCCTAATATAAGTGATAAAATGTATTCCAGTTTGAGTGTCTCTGCTTTCCACACACCCACACAGCCACATAATGTTTTCAGTACAGTTTCCCCACTCGCTGCCCAGGTTGTTTCTCCAGTAAAGGAGGCAGCTAGTGCGCATGCGCGGGTGAGAGTGATAAACCGCGCTATGCGGGTACAGGGGCATTATGGCAGGCGTAACAGGGTTAGGAAACATTTAAAAACAAGTGTGAGGACTCCACATGATGTTTTTCACCGTTTTGGTGGAAACATCATGGCGGAGCGCGCTCTCTCGAGAGTGCGCCATGCTGCGTTCAAAGACCTCAGTAAAGCAGGCTCTGCTTGATGTTTTTCACTGTTCGGGTGAAAACATCATGGCGGAGCGCACGCTCCCGAGGGAGTGCGCCATGCTGTGTTCAAAGACCTCGGTAGAGAGTCGGCCCTTTCCGTGTCGACCCCCCATGGGCAAATGCTCCCTTCACGGGAAATTTTGCGGCGGGACGGGCCATCAGGGAATATCACAGCTTTATTGCTGGGGCCCCACAGTTAATGGCACATCCCCTGACACAGTGCTACGGGAAATGGAAACACAGATGCATGTTAACGGAATGGATGGACAGGACGCTGAAACAGGGTTACTCACTCCAGTTTTCCAGCACCCCCTCCTCCGTTTGCAGGCATAAAAGAGGCGAAGCTATCATCCCAAAAGGAGATAGGCTTTCTCTCAACAGAGGTTCAGACTTTAGTGCGAAAACAGGTGGTATCTGTGGTGCACACACGAGACAGAGAGAGGGGGCATTATTCTCTGTATTTCCTGGTGCCCAAGAAAACAGGCGAATTCAGGCCCATTCTGGATCTCCGTGGTCTGAATCTTTACATTGTACGCAAAACGTTCCAGATTGGAACTGGTGCAGCCAGGCGATTGGTTTACAACCATCGACCTGAAGGAACCCTACTTTCATGTCGGAATTGCTCCGAAACACAGAAAGTATTTACGTTTTGCCTTCCAGGGCGTGGCCTACGAGTACAACAGGCTGCCGTTCGGCTACTCCCTGTCCCCGTGCACATTCAGCAAGTGCGTGGAGGTGGCACTCCAGCCGCTGCGCAGCTGGGGCATGAGAGTATTCTTTTACCTAGACGACCTCATAGTTATGGCCAGCTCCAGGGAACGGGCAATCTGTCATACGGCTCAATTGATCCTACATCTAACCGAGTTAGGATTTGCGATCAATTGGAAGAAGAGCGCCCCCATGCCTCAACAACAGGTATTGTATTTGGGAGTGGTGCTCGATGCAGGCAGGCTGAACTCTCGCCAAGCAAGGTGGGCCCTCTTTTTCACTCTCTTTGATTTCTCCCTTTCATACAGACCGGGTTCTAAGAACATCAAACCTGCCTCTCACCAGTTCCAGCCAGATAGCTCTCCATCGCATCCCGGGAATATTCTCGCTCCTACATGTGTCACTGGTGTTGTAACCTGGGAAGTGGAGGATAAGGTCAAGCGCTCCCATGCTGAACACCCAGCCCCAAGTGCTTTTCCTGATAACCGTCTGTTAGTCCCTGCCACCCTCCGTACCCAGGTTCTCCAGTGGGGTCACAGTCCTCGCCTGGCTTGTCATCCAGGAGTGAGACGGACTCTGGCCCTGATTCGTCTTCCATGGAGGAGGATACCAAGGAATTCATTGCTGCTTGCCTAGTCTGCTCCCAACATAAGAGCTCACGCCAAGCTCCCTCCGGCCTTCTTCATCCCTTGCCTGTTCCTCAGTGCCCCTGGTTCCACATCTCTTTGGACTTTGTCACTGGTCTACCACCCTCAGACAGTAACACAGTCATACTCACCGTCATAGATCGGTTTTCCAAGTCTGCCCTGCTTATTCCATTAACTGAATTACCTACTGCCAAGGAAACTGCTGAAATCATGTCACAACATGTGTTCAGGCTGCATGGCCTCCCCAGTGACGTGGTCTCGGATCGGGGGCCACAATTTACTTTTAATATCTTGACAAATGCTTGGATGTGAAACTTGGTGCAGACTTTCATAGTCTCCAGAGGATGAATCGTAATACATTGTCTAATGTTTTCATTTGACCAAATACATTCAAAGCTGACTCGTGAAATGTGAACGAGGTATACACTTTCACTGCTTATTGTCAGTGTGTTAGCCCAAGTACAGCCTCACTCAGCTGCTAGAAGAAGTATTACTATAACTAAAATCGTAACAATGTGAGCCTCTCCTCTAATGAATGATAAAGTAATTTCTAAACAGTGGCTCAAGAAACCCTGACTTGATGCCTTTTATTGCTGAATGTTGCAAAGTGGTTTTCTCGTTTAAAATAACTCTGAAAGTGATCCTAAAGATGTCGGTCGCCACTGTCAGTTTATTTGAGGTATGGACCACTCCATCCACTTGAGTTTGATCGATTTTAAAACAATATATATATGTCTATCACTTTTGTTGTCTGTCTTAATGTAGAATGAGCTTTTAGTCTTATTCAATATCAACCAAATATATGAAAATACATTAACTGTTTATTAAAAGTAAGTGTAAGTCTTTATTCTTTATTAGGATTCCCATTAGCACTAGAATGAGCGTTGGCTATTTCTCCTGGGGTCCTCACACAGACAGTCAAACATACACAAAACTAAACTAAAACTAAAATGATCATCCTATTTTAAACATCATAAAGCCAAAAAAAAAAAAATACAAATAATTGTACATACATAGCCGCAGGCACCGTTCAATTATACTTTATGATACTGAGATTATTTTTTAGCAACCTTTTGAAATGTACTTGAGAATTTTCCTGAATGATATGGACCGATAAAGAATTCTAGCCGACCATGGCTCTGAATATGACTGTTTTCTGTTTCATATTTGATTTGGATTTGGGTAATACGAACCTTCCTTCTGTTGCATGATATGTTTGATAGTTATGTTGAGCATACCGCGCTATAAACCTATGTGATAATATATGTGGTAAGTACGGCACTGTAATGTTTCTGGCAAAATGTAACTTTGTAATTGAGTGTATGTCCTCATTTTGTGTGAAATTTAGAAGATTTTTAGTGAAAGATGTTTGGCTGGAATATATGCGAGATCTTGAATGACAAGACGCTTTAAAAAAAAGAATGTAGGTAATGTTTTTTAGACTATAAAGTGATTTTTGAAAAGTGAGGTTTCGAAATATAAAGCTTTTTTAATTGTAAAGCAGCTCTAAACATTCTGAATGTGTCTCAGTTCATTTTGTAAACACAATCAGAGGGTGAACATGGACTTAAGCCTTTGCCTTGACAATAAAATCCTTTTGAGCAGCTAAAACAAAGCGTTTGAAACAGGTATTGAGACACAAAGAAAAATAAATGTTATGTAACATTAAAGCATGTACAAATGTTTTACTGGAATACCCAAAGTATGAAGCTGGAAGTTAGTGCAATAACTCTTACACCGGTTTTGTGATCTTTTAAGTATTAGCTTGTAAACTGTAAAAGTTTCTCATTATATGAAATGATCAGTGTTGTTTCAGACTTTTTGCATTTCTTTTGTTTTTGGGCATGAATTTGGTTTTCCTGCTGAATATCACCAGTCCTACGCCCATATTACTCTATTGGTCTTTCTTTGTAAATGCATGTGCAAATGTAAGTAAATAAGCCTGATGTAAAAAAAACGGTAGGTTCCATATCCACTTTGCATTTGACCTAAAATTGAATGTCAACAGCTGCACATCTACAGTCTCAGTCCAAAAGAGAGGAACAGGGAAGAGACAAGGATGGAAAAAGTTCTTCTGATCATCATCGCTCTTTCAGGTAATTATTATTTGTATAAATTAAAATATGTTATCCCATTAGCAATTTGTAGTACTTTCTATTTTGGTTTCCCACTGACAATTACTTAAGTTATTTAATTTACAGTTTAACTTTAATGTAATTTGGAGAACTTGGTTCAGTAATTGATATTGAATCTAATCAAAATGTGTGTGTCTCTACAGGGCTGAGCGCTGTCTCCTCACATGCTGAACGCCAGTACCATTTTGTTTATGAAGCAAAGACCATGTCTGAAGCACAGAGATACTGCAGAGAGAAACACACAGACCTGGCCACTGTAGACAGCATGGAGGTTGTGAAGCTCCTGAACAACATGGCAGGCCAATACAACCAAGTGAGGTCCCTTTTCTCTGTCTTTCAATTCAAATGAATTACATTTTTTTAGAGTCAAATTTAAAAAGGAGAGATTATTACAGAAAGCTAAACCTGTTTTAAAGTCCTATGGGAACCTGAGTATTAAAACAGAGTTGAAAATGTTTTAAGCCAAAGCTATAGCATAAAACCCTGTAATAAAGTTGAAGAGGTTCAGAGTAACAAGGCTGTAAATGAATGTTGACTTGAGAGGATTCCCATTAGATCACCATGTACCAAGGCTGGTCTCATAAAGGCAAAAAAAACCCTTCTTTATTAAACATACACATTTTCTTAAGCAGCAGCTTTAAAAGCTTCAACAGGATGTAATAATTATAACAATTTCTTGCTTTCAGTCAGCCTGGATAGGGCTGCACGATGACCGGGACAGGAAGTGGTCGATGTCAGACCCAAGCTTCTACGAACCGGGGGAGATCGAGTTCAGACAATGGGGGACTGGCAACGGGTTGAATGAACAATGCACATATTTTTATTTTGGTGGAACATGGTATGATGTAGATTGTAATAACCGCCTCAGGATGGTCTGCTTTGATGTCACAGGTAAGAATATAAACTTAAAATGAATAATACACATTTAAAATCACATTTTAAGCTTCTGAAATACAATGCATTGCTCTTTATCTAACTAGCGGTTCCCAACCTTTTTTCTTAGTGACTTTTTTTCTTTTGTTACAGTTCCACTAAAGACATTTCCCTTTTCACTAAAATTCTCACATGGTTTCATTTAAATGATAACGTAAAAGGAAATGATGTATATACAATTTTTTGCAAACTTGTTTCAGAATTGTAGGCACGTTTTACATCTTATACATCTGTGCTAAACAGAATAAGAACAATATAGAATCAATGTAATTTGAATGAAGCTTTAACCTGTAACAGAGTATCTTCACATTGTTGTACTCCTGCTTTTACTAAAAGATCTGAATACTTCTTCCACCACTGATGCTAAGTTTCTTGCCAACATTCATGTGTTGAAAAACCCCAGAACTACAAATTACAAAGTACACATTTGTGGGATTTAAATGTAATATTTTATATTATAAAGGCATCAATACCACCAGAGATGTGGCATTGATGTCAGGCTGTATGTTGTGGTGCCTCTACTCAGCTTCTCTGGGGTCCATTTTCAGGGCCGAGTGCAACATTTGTCCTCATCAAGAGCGCAATGAACTGGAATGAGGCCCAGAGCTACTGCAGAGAACACCACACAGACCTGGCCAGTGTGAGAAACCCGGCGGAGAACCAGCAGCTTGTTGAGCTGTTTTGGATCAGCCTTTACAGACACCCCACTAACCCTAACGCCTGGATCGGCCTCTACAGAGACTCCACTAACCTTAACGCCTGGATCGGCCTTACAGAGACTCCACTAACCCTGACCCTAACTCCTGGAAGTGGTCCGATGGAAGTAACTCCTCCTTCAAGTACTGGAAAGTAAATGAACCTAACTACAAAGGTCTCAAAGCTTGTGTGGCTGCAGCTTTCGACAACTCTGGAAAATGGGAGGACTCGGACTGTGGAGTGGAGAAACCATTCATTTGCTACGGACGTGAGTAAAATTCACAGCTACGTCAAAGCAAGTGATGATATTGAGTCTGCTGAAAAATAGGCCACCAAAAATGTTGTGACTGATGAAGTTTGTTTGTGTTTTTAGCTGTGCCTGTTTCAATGCAAGTGATAAAGGTGAGGGTGGAGAAACCAAACGGTGTGGATCTGAACGACAAGCTTTTCTGGATGAGATGTTGGTGGAGGTAAATCATGTTTCTACTTTTATGCAAAATCATCAATCACCAGAAAGGAAATTCACATGACATGAGAACTAGAGACGAAAGAGGTAGGAAACAAATAAATAACTATTAAAGAATAATGAAATCAACGAAAGAAAATGTAGTAAATGAATTTCAATACGAATGAAATGGACCAAGATGAACATGAATGAAATTCTATATCCATTATACATTCAATACTTTGGCCACAAATAACAGGACCCAAGCATTTAGTAAGAAGACGTGTAAATATGTGCAGAAGTAAATAGCAGAGACTTAGCCATATGCCACCAAATGCATTAGGAACATGTACAAATACTATTCCATAACCTGAGGTAAGCCTTTACACTGGAAGAAATACGGGGAACAACTACCATTTCAGATGAGTGAACTAAAGATAAATCATCTGTTTTTATTGGAACGATAATGATAATGAGCTTTTGTGTCTCAGGCGAAAAAGAACCTAAGGGCCCAGGGATTGGACGACAACGTCCAACTGGCCTGGAGGAAGCAGCCGGATGGACAAGTCTTCCACAAGGAGGAGGAGAAGAAGAGGGATGAGCTCTAAAGTCCTCATGCGACAGAATTCAGCTGCAACAATGATCTGAATAATCTATTAGTTACGATCATTTTGATAGAAGATAGATAATTTAATGCTTTTCCTTTATATATTTGGTATGAATTTAATATGTTTAGGGTTTTTACTATTGAATGTATTTGCTTGGCCGGTGGGAGATAATAATAAAATGTTTGGCTTTTGTTGAATTTTGATCAAGATTAAATTACCAATCAAAAAAATGACCTTTAATGAAATTTCATACAGAAATGTGTTTTTTATTTACATCCTAATTATTGTTTTTTTGTCTCACAATATCTTCAAATGAGTTATGTTGAAAACAGAAACAGGCCGTGCATTTCACACCTAGGCCTTCAGTAGTGTCTACCTGAATTAATCCACCTCCTAATACCATTATTATGACGTCACGGCTATAGAAACCATTAATATTATACATTAACGCAGTATAACAGGGCGCTGCATCACAGACAGGTTTCTAATGTAGCGACAATGAATGCCATTACTAAAGCAAGAACACCAAACAACACAATTCAACAAGCCTCCTTTCACTGCTGCGCCGCACATCATCTCTAGCAGAAGCAACAATATTTACTTAATAAAATGACAAGAAGATATCAACAATGTTAAATAACAGTCATTATAGCCATTACTCACCAATACGTTTGATTATTTGTACCCAAAAACCATCCTCCTTTCTTTCTTTCTGAAGAGTTCAGTTACTGTGTTGTTCAGATTACCTGAGTGTTTCAGTTCCAATAATAAGTCCTGTTCTAACGCCATGGAGGCTGACGCTGAAAGTCGAGTCAGTTCAGTCGTATTTCTGTCAAAACACATTGTGGAATATAGGAATGAACAGAGTCCTGCTTCTGACACAGCTCAGTTCTCTTTATACATGAACCTTCCTAAGAACAATTCGACCTCAGCCACATCCATCATGGTGCACTTTGTAATGGAGGGTATGTCCTCTTGTTGGGGGAAATTTAGAATATTTTTGGTGAGAGATGTTTGGCCGGAAGATATGCAAGATCCTGGATCACAAGACGCTTTTTTTTAACAATAGTGGTAATGCCTTTTAGACTATAAAGTGAGTTTTGAAAAGTGAGGTTTCAAAATATAAAGCTTTTTTAATTGTGATGCAGCTCTAAACATTTTGAATGTGTCTCAGTTCATTTTGGTTTGCAGTAAACACCATCAGAGGGTGAACATGGACTTAAGCCTTTGCCGTGAAAGTAAAATCCTTTTGAGCAGCTAAAACAAAGCGTTTGAAACAGGTATCCAGACACAAAGAAAAATAAATTGTATGTAACATTAAAGCATGTACAAATGTTTTAATAGAATACCCAAAGTATGAAGCTGGACGTTAGTGTAATAATTCTTACAACGGTTTTGTGATCTTTTAAATGTATTAGCTTGTAAACTGTAAAAGTTTCTCATTATATGAAATGATCAGTGTTGTTTCAGACTTTTTGTATTTTTTTGTTTATGGGCATGAATTTGGATTTCCTGCTGAATATCACCAGTCCTACGCCCATATTACTCTATTGGTCTTTCTTTGTAAATGCATGTGCAAATGTAAGTAAATAAGCCTGATGTAAAAAAGCTGTCAGCTTCATATCCACTTTGCATTTTACCTAAGATTGAATGTCAACAGCTGCACATCTACAGTCTCATTCCAAAAGAGAGGAACAGGGAAGAGACAAGGATGGAAAAAGTTCTTCTGATCATCATCGCTCTTTCAGGTAATTATTATTTTTATTTAAAATATGTTATCCCATTAGCAATTTGTAGTACTTTCTATTTTGGTTTCCCACTGACAATTACTTAAGTTGTTTAATTTACAGTTTAACTTTAATGTAATTTGGAGAACTTGGTTCAGTAATTGATATTGAATCTAATCAAAATGTGTGTGTCTCTACAGGGCTGAGCGCTGTCTCCTCACATGCTGAACGTCAGTACCATTTTGTCTATGAAGCAAAGACCATGTCTGACGCACAGAGATACTGCAGAGAGAAACACACAGACCTGGCCACTGTAGACAGCATGGAGGTTGTGAAGCTCCTGAACGACATGGCAGGCCAATACAACCAAGTGAGGTCACTTTTCTCTGTCTTTCAATTCAAATGAATTACATTTCTTTTAGAGTCAAATTTAAAAAGGAGAGATTATTACAGAAAGATAAACCTGTTTTAAAGTCCTATGGGAACCTGAGTATTAAAACAGAGTTGAAAATGTTTTAAGCCAAAGCTATAGCATAAAACCCTGTAATAAAGTTGAAGAGGTTCAGAGTAACAAGGCTGTAAATGAATGTTGACTTGAGGGGATTCCCATTAGATCACCATGTACCAAGGCTGGTCTCATAAAGGCAAAAAAAACCCTTCTCTTTATTAAACATACACATTTTCTTAAGCAGCAGCTTTAAAAGCTTCAACAGGATGTAATAATTATAACAATTTCTTGCTTTCAGTCAGCCTGGATAGGGCTGCACGATGACCGGGACAGCTGGAAGTGGTCGATGTCAGACCCAAGCTTCTACGGACCGGGGGAGACGGAGTTCAGACCATGGGGGCCTGGACAACCGGACAACAGGCACAATGAACAATGCACATATTTTTATTTTGGTGGAACATGGTATGATTATGATTGTAATACCCGCCTCTCTGTGGACTGCTTTGATGTCACAGGTAAGAATATAAACTTAAAATGAATAATACACATTTAAAATCACATTTTAAGCTTCTGAAATACAATGCATTGGTCTTTATCTAACTAGCGGTTCCCAACCTTTTTTCTTTGTGGCTTTTTTTTCTTTTGTTAGCAGTTCCACTAAAGACATTTCCCTTTTCACTCAAATTCTCACATGGTTTCATTTAAATGATAACGTAAAAGGAAATGATGTATATACAATTCTTTGCAAACTTGTTGTAGAATTGTAGGCACGTTTTACATCTTATACATCTGTGCTAAACAGAATAAGAACAATATAGAATCAATGTAATTTGAATGAAGCTTTAACCTGTAACACAGTATCTTCACATTGTTGTACTCCTGCTTTTACTAAAAGATCTGAATACTTCTTCCACCACTGATGCTAAGTTTCTTGCCAACATTCATGTGTTGAAAAACCCCAGAACTACAAATCACAAAGTACACATTTGTGGGATTTAAATGTAATATTTTATATTATAAAGGCATCAATACCACCAGAGATGTGGCATTGATGTCAGGCTGTATGTCGTGGTGCCTCTACTCAGCTTCTCTGGGGTCCATTTTCAGGGCCGAATGCAACATTTGTCCTCATCAAGAGCAAAATGACATGGACTGAGGCCCAGAGCTACTGCAGAGAACACCACACAGACCTGGCCAGTGTGAGAAACCCGGCGGAGAACCAGCAGCTTGTTGAGCTGTTGTCTGGATGGGGATATGAGGCCTGGATCGGCCTTTACAGAGACTCCTAACTCCTGGAAGTGGTCCGATGGAAGTAACTCCTCCTTCAATACTGGAAAGTAAAACCTAACTACAAAGGTCTCAAAGCTTGTGTTGCTGCAGCTTTCGACAATTCTGGAAAATGGGAGGACTCGGACTGTGGAGTGGAGAAACCATTCATTTGCTACGGACGTGAGTAAAATTCACAGCTACGTCAAAGCAAGTGATGATATTGAGTCTGCTGAAAAAAAGGCCACCAAAAATGTTGTGACTGATGAAGTTTGTTTGTGTTTTTAGCTGTGCCTGTTTCAATGCAAGTGATAAAGGTGAGGGTGGAGAAACCAAACGGTGTGGATCTGAACACCCAAGCTTTTCTGGATGAGATGTTGGTGGAGGTAAATCATGTTTTATACTTTTATGCAAAACCATCAATCACCAGAAAGGAAATTCACATGACATGAGAACAAGAGACGAAAGAGGTAGGAAACAAATAAATAACTATTAAAGAATAATGAATTCAATGAAAGAAAATGTAGTAAATGAATTTCAATACGAATGAAATGGACCAAGATGAACATGAATGAAATTCTATATCCATTATACATTCAATACTTTGGCCACAAATAACAGGACCCAAGCATTTAGTAAGAAGACGTGTAAATATGTGCAGAAGTAAATAGCAGAAACTTAGCCACATGCCACCAAATGCATTAGGAAAATGTACAAATACTATTCCATAACCTGAGGTAAGCCTTTACACTGGAAGAAATAAGGGGAACAACTACCATTTCAGATGAGTGAACTAAAGATAAATCATCTGTTTTTATTGGAACTATAATGATAATGAGCTTTTGTGTCTCAGGCGAAAAAGAACCTAAGGGCCCAGGGATTGGACGACAACGTCCAACTGGCCTGGAGGAAGCAGCCGGACGGAGAAGTCTTCCACAAGGAGGAGGAGAAGAAGAGGGATGAGCTCTAAAGTCCTCATGCGACAGAATTCAGCTGCAACAATGATCTGAATAACCTATTAGTTACGATCATTTTGATAGAAGATAGAGAATGTAATGCTTTTCCTTTATATATTTGGTATGAATTTAATAGGTTTAGGGTTTTTACTATTGGATGTATTTGCTTGGCCGGTGGGAGATAATAATAAAATGTTTGGCTTTTGTTGAATTTTGATCAAGATTAAATTACCAATAAAAAAATGACCTTTAATGAAATTTCATACAAAAATGTGTTTCTTTATTTGGATCCTAATTATTGTTCTCTTGTCTCACAATATCTTCAAATGAATTATGTTGAAAACAGAAACAGGCCGTGCATTTCACACCTAGGCCTTCAGTGTGTCCTGAATTAATCCACCTCCTAATACCATTATTATGACGTCACGGCTATAGAAACCATTAATATTATACATTAACGCAGTATAACAGGGCGCTGCGTCACAGACAGGTTTCTAATGTAGCGACAATGAATGCCATTACTAAAGCAAGAACACCAAACAACACAATTCAACAAGCCTCCTTTCACTGCTGCGCCGCACATCATCTCTAGCAGAAGCAACAATATTTACTTAATAAAATGACAAGAAGATATCAACAATGTTAAATAAAGTCATTATAGCCATTACTCACCAATACGTTTGATTATTTGTACCCAAAAACCATCCTCCTTTCTTTCTTTCTGAAGAGTTCAGTTACTGTGTTGTTCAGATACCTGAGTGTTTCAGTTCCAATAATAAGTCCTGTTCTAACGCCATGGAGGCTGACGCTGAAAGTCGAGTCAGTTCAGTCGTATTTCTGTCAAAACACATTGTGGAATATAGGAATGAACAGAGTCCTGCTTCTGACAGCTCAGTTCTCTTTATACATGAACCTTCCTAAGAACAATTCGACCTCAGCCACATCCATCATGGTGCACTTTGTAATGGAGGGTATGTCCTCTTGTTGTCGTGTGCTATCCTTTACACCATCTTTATTCTTCTTTATCCAACTTCCACCTTCAGGCATCCTATATCAACTCTCTGTCCAACAGCGCCCTCTGGCTACAGTAACAGGACACAACATTTCCCCTTTTTGAAGGAATAACCTCTACTGTGGTAATCAGTAAAATGAAATATTTTAGTTAACACAGCATCCTGTAACTCAAGACAATGAAATCAACATATAAAACCATAAAGTATTACTGGTTCTTAGTGCAAGACTTGAATGCAAACTTAGATTACTCTTATAACATAGTATCTAAGTAACAGTGGCGAGCCGGCAGGGCCCTAAGATATTCTACAAAATAATATTTAAAAACATTACAAAAATATTATTTTTGAAACATTTCTTTAGTTATATTTTTCATTAGTTTTACCAAAATAACTCAGAGGTCAGAGGGCCTAGGTATAAAAGTCACGGCTCGCCACTGGGTTCCAGCATCTCAAAAGTGAATATTTTCTGGATTTCTTAGTCTTTTATGATGTATTCAACTTTAAACATTTAAAGCCAAAACAATCATTTGGAAAAGGACAAAAAACCAACAATGAAAAACACACTTTGAGCAGTAAATAGGTACATTTTGGCATTCGACACTTTATTCACAAACTAAAAGCAATCACTGTATCCAGGTCAGTGGTGACTGTACAGGTGTGTTAGGTCAGGATTAACTGGCTGTACATCGTGTGTCGTCGCTTCACCGTGAACCCTTTATTGGTCCATTCATCCCTCCATCCTCCAATCAAAGTGCTCAGCAGTTTGTCCTTCAGTGTGTGTGTGTGTGTGTGTGTGTGTGTGTGTGTGTGTGTGTGTGTGTGTGCGAGAGTCCATTTCAGAAACCAGGACTCTGATCTGAAGTTTCTCAGCTGGTCCAGAACGGTTTCTAGTGCGCGTCTTTAGAAAACACACCTAAACATTTACAAATACATTCAAAACACAACCAGGAGGTTTTTTTTCCTAGATAGTTGTTAGACAGCAAATAGCACCGCAGAGCAAATACTATGATCATTTGGGGTTAAAATAAAAAAGAATCTCTATAGACAGCAGACTGGCTGCACTCACACAGGAAGTAGAAATCACCCGGAAACACTTTTACACCGTTAGAAGGAAAATAACATAATGAACATTTCTATAGCGACGTGTGTTTCCTGTTCCTTAGATTAACATGTGGTCAAAATAGGATTTGATATATGATCTAAGACATAATAAATGTTTATCTGTGTATCCAAATCAAAGAGTCGCTGCTTTCTTTCTAGCGTGGAAACTCAGTGATCAAACAGACAGAAGTTCATTACATATGAGCGAAACAGACCAGATGCGGTACAGAAAGGTTCAACACACACTACTTGCTGTATTTTCATGAATGTATTAACACTTGCGCACCTACATTTATTAAAGTAGTAAAGGAGTATTTAATCCCTAAAGTCACATGTTTGTGTATTTAGTCCCCTCATTTTCATCATTCGTACCCAAACAATTACCCTTAACACCTTAATGTGTGCCCTTAACACAATAAACACTACATTATACCAACAGAAGTATCACCTTAAACTGACTAATGTGTATTAAATACAAAATCATGGTCGACTCTTGTCCACACAGAAACTACTTATCAAGGTAACTCCAGAATAATCCAGCATGACATTCAGTAATAGCAGTATTTAAATTACTGACCACATGATTCAGTAACTTCATCGGCCAATCAGTAAAGCCGCTTCAGATCACATGCTGATACCAAACTCCAACTAAATTGTATTCCCCAGTGCACCTTTTATCTACCTGCAGAAAACTACTGTGTTTTTATGTCACCCAGTTATAAAAAGACTATACAGAATCTGACACACCTTCTCTGCTGAAAGGCATTCTGGGAACTGTAGTCACAAACAGAGGCAGCAGTAAGCAAGACAGAGTGGCACAGAAATAATACAACATTTAACCACATAATGGAAAGGAAGTTAGGATGTAACAGTGTAAGAGAGTCTGAGCGGTGATGTGAACACTGACAAACATCTTTATATTCAAGTTTTTAACATTAAGAGGATTAAATCCCATCTCAAATCACCAGATCTGTGCAAAAATCGAAATCTTAAATCTTATGTTAATTTCTTGTGTGAATACAGTCGTGTTTTTCTATGGTTATATTTCACATTTTATAAGTTACAGGTCGTAATTTTTAACTCTGGATGTGACAGCAAATGACAACTCTGAAGTAAAACCAGCTGAAAGGAAGTGAATGAGGAGGAAGGAAGTGATTGGACGGTAATGTTTGAAGGGTAATATGGGTAAAACAAGCTCTCGATGACATCACCATGTAGTCCTTTTTTTTTTTGTAAGTCACGAGACATCAACAGATCTCTCAAAGTATTTCATCCTGTTTTTTGTTTTTTTTAATCCTTGTTTGTTCCTTCGATTTTTAATCCCAAATGTTCTCGTCGTCGTTTTTCATCAGGGCTGCCCTGTTGCATCATGGGTACTGTAGCCAGTCACCGGGTTAATACAACTGGAGCTCTGTCGTCAGTTAGGTCGCCGGTCACCATGGTGACACGGTAACACTCAAGTTAGTGGAAGAAAAATAAAGAAATACAAAATAAAAGAGAGGACATCAGCAGAGAGGTCTCAGTGTTCGACGTGGAAGTGTTTCTGCTTCAGTCTGAGAGTTTAGTAACGATAACAACAAGACTGGTCCTTTAATGTCTTTAAAGACGGTGAGAATCACTAAATATGGACATGTCAAACAAATATGGCCGCTGGGAGGTCATCTGACAAGGAGGAGGAGGAGGAGGAAGAGGAGGAAGATTGGAGTCTTATAAACTCTGTTTCATACGTAAATGACAGATTTGACGGT
This sequence comes from Dissostichus eleginoides, assembly GCA_031216635.1. Classification (NCBI taxonomy): domain Eukaryota; kingdom Metazoa; phylum Chordata; class Actinopteri; order Perciformes; family Nototheniidae; genus Dissostichus; species Dissostichus eleginoides. Next base: position 8,085,354 of record CM062267.1, on the reverse strand, counting down.
TGGACTCAGCAGAGAGGAGTTATACTCGTGTTAGTCAACTTTTTAGACTGAATTAAGAGGAGAGCCTTTGGGAACATACATTTAAGTTAGTTAGTTAACTAATATTTGTCAAAGAGGAGCTCTGGAAACAGAAAACCTCAGTCATTTGAGCCACAGAGAGCAAAGAAAAGCTAAATTATTGTCGAGAAGAAATATGTGATATTCATTTTTTAAGTCTATATCGTGGATAATTAGCTGAAGCGCACAAAACATGTGTTGGCTTTATTTTGTTTAGCAAACGAGCTGACAGGAGGTTTTTAAGACTTAAGTGTTGGGGAAATATTTTCCTAGGCCCATAACTTTGACCCAGTGTATCAGTCTGTCCTGTCCTCACTGAGCACAGGCAGCTGTAGCCTTGGCTGCTCTGCTCTCAGTGTTCTGTCTCCCTGTTCCTGCCTGTTGGCGTCAGCTGATAGAGGTGTTATTGTGCTTTGCCTATATTATCTTGTTAAGCACAATGTTGATTATTCTCTCAGAACCAGCTAAATACATGGGTCTGGGGTAGAGGTCGTCAGAATTGGTTTGGCAACCGCTGTGTCAACTCGTGGCACACGACATGTCTTGTGAATTCTCCGGCCGAAGCTCCAAATAAACCATCAGTGTTTGCCATCAAAGTCCCTGCTCTCCTCGTGTCTCTCTGAGTCTCTCTCCATTGCTTCAGAAGTTTCCATCACAAAGGAGCAAGAATTGTGCATTATTACCTTTAATTTTATATTTGAGTACATATTCCTAATATAATCACAAATGTTGTGCTTTTACATAATATGGTATTTTGACAGTGTTGTTGATCTCCAAAGAGAACAGATGTATTGTCAGGTTTAGCCTCGGGGTTGATCTATTGTTGAGCTGCTCCGGCCTTTCTAACTATATGCAAACACATAATGACTTGAACTTTATCTGATCACTGTAAGCAAAACAGATGCGTGACAGCAGTCTGCTCATTCACATGCCATTATTTATGAAACTAGACCTGGACTAATAAAAAACATAGAAAACAATAAATCAACTATTAAGCAATACTACAATACGTACAAATACTCAGTAACCGGTAAAAGTCCTGCATTTAACATAATTTTGAATGTACAAGAGTATAAGCAAAAAAGTGCCGACACTGGAGTTTGACATTTAATTTCATGGTTCTTTATAACGCTAGTTGCTTGATATCATGAAAAGCTTGGAAACTGGTGACAATATTAATACTGAAGCACTACAACTATTAAGACAGCTGGAACTAAATGATTTCCATGAGTACGGAAGACGTCTCACAAGTACAAGCTACTGTCGCAGTAATGAACATGTATTTGTTCTTGTTTTTCTAGTATATGTTTGGTATTTAAATTATGTACATGTGCGGGAATATTCATGATTTAGGAGTGTATTGTAGAAGGCTATATTTAGTATATTGTAAATATAAAGTATAATACTATCAAGAATAATTGCAGTATCAGATTACAAAACATCTTTACAGTATCACACTGTAACCAAAACAGTAAAGCTGTTGTACTCTAACATATCTTTTCAATAAAGGTACTGTTAACAGTTAACTGGGAATATACAATGAAATGTCTAACAGGGTGATTACAGTTATATCATAACATATAGACTTAAGTGTTGGGGTAATATTTTCCTAGGCCCATAACTTTGACCCAGTGTATCAGTCTGTCCTGCCCTCACTGAGCACAGGCACCTGTAGCCTTGGCTGCTCTGCTCTCAGTGTTCTGTCTCCCTGTTCCTGCCTGTTGGCGTCAGCTGATAGAGGCGTTATTGTGCTTTGCCTATTTTATCTTGTTATGCACTATGTTGATTATTCTCTCAGAACCAGCTAAATACATGGGTCTGGGGTAGAGATCGTCAGAATTGGTTTGGCAACCGCTGTGTCAACTCGTGGCACACGACATGTCTTGTGAATTCTCCGGCCGAAGCTCCAAATAAACCATCAGTGTTTGCCATCAAAGTCCCTGCTCTCCTCGTGTCTCTCTGAGTCTCTGCTCCATTGCTTCAGAAGTTTCCATCACATTAAGGAGCAAGAATTGTGCATTAATTACCTTTAATTTTATATGTGAGTACATATTCCTAATTATAATCACAAATGTTGTGCTTTTACATAATGTGATATTTTGACAGTGTTGTTGATCTCCAAAGAGAACAGATGTATTGTCAGGTTTAGCCTCGGGGTTGATCTATTGTTGAGCTGCTCCGGCCTTTCTAACTATATGCAAACACATAATGACTTGAACTTTATCTGATAACTGTAAGCAAAACAGATGCGTGACAGCAGTCTGCTAATTCACATGCCACATTCACGTTATGATCATGTTTTATGTCTTGTCCTTGTATGTTTCTTTGTAAAGCGACCTTGAGGTTATGAAAGGCGCTATATAAATTCAAGTTATTATTATTTATTATGCCATTATTTATGAAACTAGACCTGGACGGAGAAAAAACGCCTGCAAATGGTCCAGAATGCTGCTGCAAGACTGTTAACCAGGTCAAGCAGGATGACACACATTACACCAATTTTAAAATCCTTACATTGGCTCCCCACCCGTTTTAGAATTGATTTTAAGGTTCTGGTTATTACATATACTGTTGAGCCCTGCGTGGAAATGCACCAGAGTATATAAGTGACCTTCTCCATCCTTACATTGCCAGTAGGTCCCTTAGGTCTTCAGACCGGGGCCTGAAGTAGAAGTCAAAATGTATAATGATAATGACGCGCCATATTACAGTAAAATGTGATTCAAAAAGTCAAGTTATAGCCTAAATGAATGTCTGTGTCTCTACAGGGCTGAGCGCTGTCTCCTCACATGCTGAACGTCAGTACCATTTTGTCTATGAAGCTAAGACCATGTCTGAAGCACAGAGATACTGCAGAGAGAAACACACAGACCTGGCCACTGTAGACAGCATGGAGGTTGTGAAGCTCCTGAACGACATGGCAGGCCAATACAACCAAGTGAGGTCCCTTTTCTCTGTCTTTCAATTCAAATGAATTACATTTCTTTTAGAGTCAAATTTAAAAAGGAGAGATTATTACAGAAAGCTAAACCTGTTTTAAAGTCCTATGGGAACCTGAGTATTAAAACAGAGTTTAAAATGTTTTAAGCCAAAGCTATAGCATAAAACCCTGTAATAAAGTTGAAGAGGTTCAGAGTAACAAGGCTGTAAATGAATGTTGACTTGAGGGGATTCCCATTAGATCACCATGTACCAAGGCTGGTCTCATAAAGGCAAAAAAAACCTTCTCTTTATTAAACATACACATTTTCTTAAGCAGCAGCTTTAAAAGCTTCAACAGGATGTAATAATTATAACAATTTCTTGCTTTCAGTCAGCCTGGATAGGGCTGCACGATGACCGGGACACCTGGAAGTGGTCGATGTCAGACCCAAGCTTCTACGGACCCGGGGAGACGGAGTTCAGACCATGGGCGACTGGACAACCAGACAACAGGCACAATGAACAATGCACACATTTTTTTATCTGGTGGAACATGGAATGATTATGATTGTAATCACCTCGCCTGGATGGTCTGCTTTGATGTCACAGGTAAGAATATAAACTTAAAATGAATATTACACATTTAAAATCATATGTTAAGCTTCTGAAATACAATGCATTGCTCTTTATCTAACTAGCGGTTCCCAACCTTTTTTCTTTGTGGCTTTTTTTTCTTTTGTTAGCAGTTCCACTAAAGACATTTCCCTTTTCACTCAAATTCTCACATGGTTTCATTTAAATGATAACGTAAAAGGAAATGATGTATATACAATTTTTTGCAAACTTGTTTCAGAATTGTAGGTACGTTTTACATCTTATACATCTTTGCGAAACAGGATAAGAACAATATAGAATCAATATAATTTGAATGAAGCTTTAACCTGTAACACAGTATCTTCACATGTTGTACTCCTGCTTTTACTAAAAGATCTGAATACTTCTTCCACCACTGACTGCTAAGTTTCTTGCCAACATTCATGTGTTGAAAAACCCCAGAACTACAAATTACAAAGTACACATTTGTGGGATTTAAATGTAATATTTTATATCATAAAGGCATCAATACCACCAGAGATGTGGCATTGATGTCAGGCTGTATGTTGTGGTGCCTCTACTCAGCTTCTCTGGGTCCATTTTCAGGGCCGAATGCAACATTTGTCTCATCAAGACGGAATGACATGGACTGAGGCCCAGAGCTACTGCAGAGAACACCACACAGACCTGGCCAGTGTGAGAAACCCGGCGGAGAACCAGCAGCTTGTTGAGCTGTACTGCAGGGAGGGTATTATTGGATCGGCCTTTACAGAGATCCACTAACTGACTCCTGGAAGTGGTCCGATGGAAGTAACTCCTCCTTCAAGTACTGGAAAGTAAATGAACCTAACTACAGAGCTTCAAAGTTTGTGTGGCTGCAGCTTTCGACAACTCTGGAAAATGGGAGGACTTGGACTGTGTGAAGAAACCATTCATTTGCTACGGACGTGAGTAAAATTTACAGCTACGTCAAAGCAAGTGATGATATTGAGTCTGTTGAAAAAGAAGACACCATAAATGTTGTGACGGATGAAGTTTGTTTGTGTTTTTAGCTGTTGTGCCTGTTTCAATGCAAGTGATAAAGGTGAGGGTGGAGAAACCAAACGGTGTGGATCTGAACGACAAAGCTTTTCTGGATGACATGTTGGTGGAGGTAAATCATGTTTTCTACTTTTATGCAAAATCATCACCAGAAAGGAAATTCACATGACATGAGAACAAGAGACGAAAGAGGTAGGAAACAAATAAATAACTATTAAAGAATAATGAATTCAATGAAAGAAAATGTAGTAAATGAATTTCAATACGAATGAAATGGACCAAGATGAACATGAATGAAATTCTATATCCATTATACATTCAATACTTTGGCCACAAATAACAGGACCCAAGCATTTAGTAAGAAGACGTGTAAATATGTGCAGAAGTAAATAGCAGAAACTTAGCCACATGCCACCAAATGCATTAGGAAAATGTACAAATACTATTCCATAACCTGAGGTAAGCCTTTACACTGCCAAGAAATAAGGGGAACAACTACCATTTCAGATGAGTGAACTAAAGATAAATCATCTGTTTTTATTGGAACTATAATGATAATGAGCTTTTGTGTCTCAGGCGAAAAAGAACCTAAGGGCCCAGGGATTGGACGACAACGTCCAACTGGCCTGGAGGAAGCAGCCGGACGGAGAAGTCTTCCAGAAGGAGGAGGAGAAGAAGAGGGATGACCTCTAAAGCTGAATTGCTGTGTGTGATTTTTATCAGAGAAAAGTGTATTTCTTTCCTCAAAGTCCTCATGCGACAGAATTCAGCTGCAACAATGATCTGAATAATCAATTAGTTACGATCATTTTGATAGAAGATAGAGAATGTAATTCTTTTCCTTGTTATATATGGTTATGAATTTAATAGGTTTAGGGTTTTTACTATTGAATGTATTTGCTTGGCCGGTTGGAGATAATAAAATGTTTGGCTTTTGTTGAATTTTGATTAAGATTAAATTACCAATAAAAAAATGACCTTTAATGAAATTTCATACAGAAATGTGTTTCTTTATTTGCATCCTAATTATTGTTCTCTTGTCTCACAATATCTTCAAATGAGTTATGTTGAAAACAGTAACAGGCCGTGCATTTCACACCTAGGCCTTCAGTAGTGTCTACCTGAATTAATCCACCTCCTAATACCATTATTATGACGTCACGGCTATAGAAACCATTAATATTATACATTAACGCAGTATAACAGGGCGCTGCGTCACAGACAGGTTTCTAATGTAGCGACAATGAATGCCATTACTAAAGCAAGAACACCAAACAACACAATTCAACAAGCCTCCTTTCACTGCTGCGCCGCACATCATCTCTAGCAGAAGCAACAATATTTACTTAATAAAATGACAAGAAGATATCAACAATGTTAAATAACAGTCATTATAGCCATTACTCACCAATACGTTTGATTATTTGTACCCAAAAACCATCCTCCTTTCTTTCTTTCTGAAGAGTTCAGTTACTGTGTTGTTCAGATTACCTGAGTGTTTCAGTTCCAATAATAAGTCCTGTTCTAACGCCATGGAGGCTGACGCTGAAAGTCGAGTCAGTTCAGTCGTATTTCTGTCAAAACACATTGTGGAATATAGGAATGAACAGAGTCCTGCTTCTGACACTGCTCAGTTCTCTTTATACATGAACCTTCCTAAGAACAATTCGACCTCAGCCACATCCATCATGGTCCACTTTGTAATGGAGGGTATGTCCTCTTGTTGTCGTGTGCTATCCTTTACACCATCTTTATTCTTCTTTATCCAACTTCCACCTTCAGGCATCCTATATCAACTCTCTGTCCAACAGCGCCCTCTGGCTACAGTAACAGGACACAACATTTCCCTTTTCTTGAAGGAATAACCTCCTACTGTGTGTAACTCAGTAAAATGAAATATTTTAGTTAACACAGCATCCTGTAACTCAAGACAATGAAATCAACATATAAAACCATAAAGTATTACTGGTTCTTAGTGCAAGACTTGAATGCAAACTTAGATTACTCTTATAACATAGTATCTAAGTAACAGTGGCGAGCCGGCAGGGCCCTAAGATATTCTACAAAATAATATTTAAAAACATTACAAAAATATTATTTTTGAAACATTTCTTTAGTTATATTTTCATTAGTTTTACCAAAATAACTCAGAGGTCAGAGGGCCTAGGTATAAAAGTCACGGCTCGCCACTGGGTTCCAGCATCTCAAAAGTGAATATTTTCTGGATTTCTTAGTCTTTTATGATGTATTCAACTTTAAACATTTAAAGCCAAAACAATCATTTGGAAAAGGACAAAAAACCAACAATGAAAAACACACTTTGAGCAGTAAATAGGTACATTTTGGCATTCGACACTTTATTCACAAACTAAAAGCAATCACTGTATCCAGGTCAGTGGTGACTGTACAGGTGTGTTAGGTCAGGATTAACTGGCTGTACATCGTGTGTCGTCGCTTCACCGTGAACCCTTTATTGGTCCATTCATCCCTCCATCCTCCAATCAAAGTGCTCAGCAGTTTGTCCTTCAGTGTGTGTGTGTGTGTGTGTGTGTGTGTGTGTGTGTGTGTGTGTGTGTGTGCGAGAGTCCATTTCAGAAACCAGGACTCTGATCTGAAGTTTCTCAGCTGTCCAGAACGGTTTCTAGTGCGCGTCTTTAGAAAACACACCTAAACATTTACAAATACATTCAAAACAACAACCAGGAGGTTTTTTTTCCTAGATAGTTGTTAGACAGCAAATAGCACCGCAGAGCAAATACTATGATCATTTGGGGTTAAAATAAAAAAGAATCTCTATAGACAGCAGACTGGCTGCACTCACACAGGAAGTAGAAATCACCCGGAAACACTTTTACACCGTTAGAAGGAAAATAACATAATGAACATTTCTATAGCGACGTGTGTTTCCTGTTCCTTAGATTAACATGTGGTCAAAATAGGATTTGATATTGATCTAAAGACATAATAAATGTTTATCTGTGTATCCAAATCAAAGAGTCGCTGCTTTCTTTCTAGCGTGGAAACTCAGTGATCAAACAGACAGAAGTTCATTACATATGAGCGAAACAGACCAGATGCGGTACAGAAAAGGTTCAACACACACTACTTGCTGTCTTTTCATGAATGTATTAACACTTGCGCACCTACATTTATTAAAGTAGTAAAGGAGTATTTAATCCCTAAAGTCACATGTTTGTGTATTTAGTCCCCTCATTTTCATCATTCGTACCCAAACAATTACCCTTCACACCTTAATGTGGGCCCTTAACACAATAAACACTACATTATACCAACAGAAGTATCACCTTAAACTGACTAATGTGTATTAAATACAAAATCATGGTCGACTCTTGTCCACACAGAAACTACTTATCAAGGTAACTCCAGAATAATCCAGCATGACATTCAGTAATAGCAGTATTTAAATTACTGACCACATGATTCAGTAACTTCATCGGCCAATCAGTAAAGCCGCTTCAGATCACATGCTGATACCAAACTCCAACTAAATTGTATTCCCCAGTGCACCTTTTATCTACCTGCAGAAAACTACTGTGTTTTTATGTCACCCAGTTATAAAAAGACTATACAGAATCTGACACACCTTCTCTGCTGAAAGGCATTCTGGGAACTGTAGTCACAAACAGAGGCAGCAGTAAGCAAGACAGAGTGGCACAGAAATAATACAACATTTAACCACATAATGGAAAGGAAGTTAGGATGTAACAGTGTAAGAGAGTCTGAGCGGTGATGTGAACACTGACAAACATCTTTATATTCAAGTTTTTAACATTAAGAGGATTAAATCCCATCTCAAATCACCAGATCTGTGCAAAAATCGAAATCTTAAATCTTATGTTAATTTCTTGTGTGAATACAGTCGTGTTTTTCTATGGTTATATTTCACATTTTATAAGTTACAGGTCGTAATTTTTAACTCTGGATGTGACAGCAAATGACAACTCTGAAGTAAAACCAGCTGAAAGGAAGTGAATGAGGAGGAAGGAAGTGATTGGACGGTAATGTTTGAAGGGTAATATGGGTAAAACAAGCTCTCGATGACATCACCATGTAGTCCTTTTTTTTTTTGTAAGTCACGAGACATCAACAGATCTCTCAAAGTATTTCATCCTGTTTTTTGTTTTTTTTAATCCTTGTTTGTTCCTTCGATTTTTAATCCCAAATGTTCTCGTCGTCGTTTTTCATCAGGGCTGCCCTGTTGCATCATGGGTACTGTAGCCAGTCACCGGGTTAATACAACTGGAGCTCTGTCGTCAGTTAGGTCGCCGGTCACCATGGTGACACGGTAACACTCAAGTTAGTGGAAGAAAAATAAAGAAATACAAAATAAAAGAGAGGACATCAGCAGAGAGGTCTCAGTGTTCGACGTGGAAGTGTTTCTGCTTCAGTCTGAGAGTTTAGTAACGATAACAACAAGACTGGTCCTTTAATGTCTTTAAAGACGGTGAGAATCACTAAATATGGACATGTCAAACAAATATGGCCGCTGGGAGGTCATCTGACAAGGAGGAGGAGGAGGAGGAAGAGGAGGAAGATTGGAGTCTTATAAACTCTGTTTCATACGTAAATGACAGATTTGACGGTTGGACTCAGCAGAGAGGAGTTATACTCGTGTTAGTCAACTTTTTAGACTGAATTAAGAGGAGAGCCTTTGGGAACATACATTTAAGTTAGTTAGTTAACTAATATTGTCAAAGAGGAGCTCTGGAAACAGAAAACCTCAGTCATTTGAGCCACAGAGAGCAAAGAAAAGCTAAATTATTGTCGAGAAGAAATATGTGATATTCATTTTTTAAGTCTATATCGTGGATAATTAGCTGAAGCGCACAAAACATGTGTTGGCTTTATTTTGTTTAGCAAACGAGCTGACAGGAGGTTTTTAAGACTTAAGTGTTGGGGAAATATTTTCCTAGGCCCATAACTTTGACCCAGTGTATCAGTCTGTCCTGTCCTCACTGAGCACAGGCAGCTGTAGCCTTGGCTGCTCTGCTCTCAGTGTTCTGTCTCCCTGTTCCTGCCTGTTGGCGTCAGCTGATAGAGGTGTTATTGTGCTTTGCCTATATTATCTTGTTAAGCACAATGTTGATTATTCTCTCAGAACCAGCTAAATACATGGGTCTGGGGTAGAGGTCGTCAGAATTGGTTTGGCAACCGCTGTGTCAACTCGTGGCACACGACATGTCTTGTGAATTCTCCGGCCGAAGCTCCAAATAAACCATCAGTGTTTGCCATCAAAGTCCCTGCTCTCCTCGTGTCTCTCTGAGTCTCTTCTCCATTGCTTCAGAAGTTTCCATCACATAAGGAGCAAGAATTGTGCATTAATTACCTTTAATTTTATATCTGAGTACATATTCCTAATATAATCACAAATGTTGTGCTTTTACATAATATGGTATTTTGACAGTGTTGTTGATCTCCAAAGAGAACAGATGTATTGTCAGGTTTAGCCTCGGGGTTGATCTATTGTTGAGCTGCTCCGGCCTTTCTAACTATATGCAAACACATAATGACTTGAACTTTATCTGATCACTGTAAGCAAAACAGATGCGTGACAGCAGTCTGCTCATTCACATGCCATTATTTATGAAACTAGACCTGGACTAATAAAAAACATAGAAAACAATAAATCAACTATTAAGCAATACTACAATACGTACAAATACTCAGTAACCAGTAAAAGTCCTGCATTTAACATAATTTTGAATGTACAAGAGTATAAGCAAAAAAGTGCCGACACTGCTGGAGTTTGACATTTAATTTCATGGTTCTTTATAACGCTAGGGTTGCTTGATATCATGAAAAGCTTGGAAACTGGTGACAATATTAATACTGAAGCACTACAACTATTAAGACAGCTGGAACTAAATGATTTCCATGAGTACGGAAGACGTCTCACAAGTACAAGCTACTGTCGCAGTAATGAACATGTATTTGTTCTTGTTTTTCTAGTATATGTTTGGTATTTAAATTATGTACATGTGCGGGAATATTCATGATTTAGGAGTGTATTGTAGAAGGCTATATTTAGTATATTGTAAATATAAAGTATAATACTATCAAGAATAATTGCAGTATCAGATTACAAAACATCTTTACAGTATCACACTGTAACCAAAACAGTAAAGCTGTTGTACTCTAACATATCTTTTCAATAAAGGTACTGTTAACAGTTAACTGGGAATATACAATGAAATGTCTAACAGGGTGATTACAGTTATATCATAACATATAGACTTAAGTGTTGGGGTAATATTTTCCTAGGCCCATAACTTTGACCCAGTGTATCAGTCTGTCCTGCCCTCACTGAGCACAGGCACCTGTAGCCTTGGCTGCTCTGCTCTCAGTGTTCTGTCTCCCTGTTCCTGCCTGTTGGCGTCAGCTGATAGAGGCGTTATTGTGCTTTGCCTATTTTATCTTGTTATGCACTATGTTGATTATTCTCTCAGAACCAGCTAAATACATGGGTCTGGGGTAGAGATCGTCAGAATTGGTTTGGCAACCGCTGTGTCAACTCGTGGCACACGACATGTCTTGTGAATTCTCCGGCCGAAGCTCCAAATAAACCATCAGTGTTTGCCATCAAAGTCCCTGCTCTCCTCGTGTCTCTCTGAGTCTCTGCTCCATTGCTTCAGAAGTTTCCATCACATTAAGGAGCAAGAATTGTGCATTAATTACCTTTAATTTTATATGTGAGTACATATTCCTAATTATAATCACAAAATGTTGTGCTTTTACATAATGTGATATTTTGACAGTGTTGTTGATCTCCAAAGAGAACAGATGTATTGTCAGGTTTAGCCTCGGGGTTGATCTATTGTTGAGCTGCTCCGGCCTTTCTAACTATATGCAAACACATAATGACTTGAACTTTATCTGATAACTGTAAGCAAAACAGATGCGTGACAGCAGTCTGCTAATTCACATGCCACATTCACGTTATGATCATGTTTTATGTCTTGTCCTTGTATGTTTCTTTGTAAAGCGACCTTGAGGTTATGAAAGGCGCTATATAAATTCAAGTTATTATTATTATTATTATGCCATTATTTATGAAACTAGACCTGGACGGAGAAAAAACGCCTGCAAATGGTCCAGAATGCTGCTGCAAGACTGTTAACCAGGTCAAGCAGGATGACACACATTACACCAATTTTAAAATCCTTACATTGGCTCCCCACCCGTTTTAGAATTGATTTTAAGGTTCTGGTTATTACATATACTGTTGAGCCCTGCGTGGAAATGCACCAGAGTATATAAGTGACCTTCTCCATCCTTACATTGCCAGTAGGTCCCTTAGGTCTTCAGACCGGGGCCTGAAGTAGAAGTCAAAATGTATAATGATAATGACGCGCCATATTACAGTAAAATGTGATTCAAAAAGTCAAGTTATAGCCTAAATGAATGTCTGTGTCTCTACAGGGCTGAGCGCTGTCTCCTCACATGCTGAACGTCAGTACCATTTTGTCTATGAAGCAAAGACCATGTCTGAAGCACAGAGATACTGCAGAGAGAAACACACAGACCTGGCCACTGTAGACAGCATGGAGGTTGTGAAGCTCCTGAACGACATGGCAGGCCAATACAACCAAGTGAGGTCCTTTTCTCTGTCTTTCAATTCAAATGAATTACATTTCTTTTAGAGTCAAATTTAAAAAGGAGAGATTATTACAGAAAGCTAAACCTGTTTTAAAGTCCTATGGGAACCTGAGTATTAAAACAGAGTTGAAAATGTTTTAAGCCAAAGCTATAGCATAAAACCCTGTAATAAAGTTGAAGAGGTTCAGAGTAACAAGGCTGTAAATGAATGTTGACTTGAGGGGATTCCCATTAGATCACCATGTACCAAGGCTGGTCTCATAAAGGCAAAAAAAACCTTCTCTTTATTAAACATACACATTTTCTTAAGCAGCAGCTTTAAAAGCTTCAACAGGATGTAATAATTATAACAATTTCTTGCTTTCAGTCAGCCTGGATAGGGCTGCACGATGACCGGGACACCTGGAAGTGGTCGATGTCAGACCCAAGCTTCTACGGACCGGGGAGACGGAGTTCAGACCATGGGCGACTGGACAACCAGACAACAGGCACAATGAACAATGCACACATTTTTTTATCTGGTGGAACATGGAATGATTATGATTGTAATCACCTCGCCTGGATGGTCTGCTTTGATGTCACAGGTAAGAATATAAACTTAAAATGAATATTACACATTTAAAATCATATGTTAAGCTTCTGAAATACAATGCATTGCTCTTTATCTAACTAGCGGTTCCCAACCTTTTTTCTTTGTGGCTTTTTTTTCTTTTGTTAGCAGTTCCACTAAAGACATTTCCCTTTTCACTCAAATTCTCACATGGTTTCATTTAAATGATAACGTAAAAGGAAATTATGTATATACAATTTTTTGCAAACTTGTTTCAGAATTGTAGGTACGTTTTACATCTTATACATCTTTGCGAAACAGGATAAGAACAATATAGAATCAATATAATTTGAATGAAGCTTTAACCTGTAACACAGTATCTTCACATTGTTGTACTCCTGCTTTTACTAAAAGATCTGAATACTTCTTCCACCACTGATGCTAAGTTTCTTGCCAACATTCATGTGTTGAAAAACCCCAGAACTACAAATTACAAAGTACACATTTGTGGGATTTAAATGTAATATTTTATATCATAAAGGCATCAATACCACCAGAGATGTGGCATTGATGTCAGGCTGTATGTTGTGGTGCCTCTACTCAGCTTCTCTGGGGTCCATTTTCAGGGCCGAATGCAACATTTGTCTTTCATCAAGAGCGGAATGACATGGACTGAGGCCCAGAGCTACTGCAGAGAACACCACACAGACCTGGCCAGTGTGAGAAACCCGGCGGAGAACCAGCAGCTTGTTGAGCTGTCAGCTGCAGGGAGGTATTATTGGATCGGCCTTTACAGAGACTCCACTAACCCTGACCCTAACTCCTGGAAGTGGTCCGATGGAAGTAACTCCTCCTTCAAGTACTGGAAAGTAAAGGAACCTAACTACAAAGGTCTCAAAGCTTGTGTGGCTGCAGCTTTCGACAACTCTGGAAAATGGGAGGACTTGGACTGTGGAGTGGAGAAACCATTCATTTGCTACGGACGTGAGTAAAATTTACAGCTACGTCAAAGCAAGTGATGATATTGAGTCTGTTGAAAAAGAAGACACCATAAATGTTGTGACGGATGAAGTTTGTTTGTGTTTTTAGCTGTTGTGCCTGTTTCAATGCAAGTGATAAAGGTGAGGGTGGAGAAACCAAACGGTGTGGATCTGAACGACAAAGCTTTTCTGGATGACATGTTGGTGGAGGTAAATCATGTTTTCTACTTTTATGTAAAATCATCACCAGAAAGGAAATTCACCTGACTTGAGAACAAGAGACGAAATAGGTAGGAAACAAATAAATAACTATTAAAGAATAATGAATTCAATGAAAGAAAATGTAGTAAATGAATTTCAATACGAATGAAATGGACCAAGATGAACATGAATGAAATTCTATATCCATTATACATTCAATACTTTGGCCACAAATAACAGGACCCAAGCATTTAGTAAGAAGACGTGTAAATATGTGCAGAAGTAAATAGCAGAAACTTAGCCACATGCCACCAAATGCATTAGGAAAATGTACAAATACTATTCCATAACCTGAGGTAAGCCTTTACACTGGAAGAAATAAGGGGAACAACTACCATTTCAGATGAGTGAACTAAAGATAAATCATCTGTTTTTATTGGAACTATAATGATAATGAGCTTTTGTGTCTCAGGCGAAAAAGAACCTAAGGGCCCAGGGATTGGACGACAACGTCCAACTGGCCTGGAGGAAGCAGCCGGATGGAGAAGTCTTCCAGAAGGAGGAGGAGAAGAAGAGGGATGACCTCTAAAGCTGAATTGCTGTGTGTGATTTTTATCAGAGAAAAGTGTATTTCTTTCCTCAAAGTCCTCATGCGACAGAATTCAGCTGCAACAATGATCTGAATAATCATTAGTTACGATCATTTTGATAGAAGATAGAGTAATTCTTTTCCTTGTTATATGGTTATGAATTTAATAGGTTTAGGGTTTTTACTATTGAATGTATTTGCTTGGCCGGTTGGAGATAATAAAATGTTTGGCTTTTGTTGAATTTTGATTAAGATTAAATTACCAATAAAAAAATGACCTTTAATGAAATTTCATACAGAAATGTGTTTCTTTATTTGCATCCTAATTATTGTTCTCTTGTCTCACAATATCTTCAAATGAGTTATGTTGAAAACAGTAACAGGCCGTGCATTTCACACCTAGGCCTTCAGTAGTGTCTACCTGAATTAATCCACCTCCTAATACCATTATTATGACGTCACGGCTATAGAAACCATTAATATTATACATTAACGCAGTATAACAGGGCGCTGCATCACAGACAGGTTTCTAATGTAGCGACAATGAATGCCATTACTAAAGCAAGAACACCAAACAACACAATTCAACAAGCCTCCTTTCACTGCTGCGCCGCACATCATCTCTAGCAGAAGCAACAATATTTACTTAATAAAATGACAAGAAGATATCAACAATGTTAAATAACAGTCATTATAGCCATTACTCACCAATAAGTTTGATTATTTGTACCCAAAAACCATCCTCCTTTCTTTCTTTCTGAAGAGTTCAGTTACTGTGTTGTTCAGATTACCTGAGTGTTTCAGTTCCAATAATAAGTCCTGTTCTAACGCCATGGAGGCTGACGCTGAAAGTCGAGTCAGTTCAGTCGTATTTCTGTCAAAACGCATCGTGGAATATAGGAATGAACAGAGTCCTGCTTCTGACACAGCTCAGTTCTCTTTATACATGAACCTTCCTAAGAACAATTCGACCTCAGCTACATCCATCATGGTCCACTTTGTAATGGAGGGTATGTCCTCTTGTTGTCGTGTGCTATCCTTTACACCATCTTTATTCTTCTTTATCCAACTTCCACCTTCAGGCATCCTATATCAACTCTCTGTCCAACAGCGCCCTCTGGCTACAGTAACAGGACACAACATTTCCCCTTTTCTTGAAGGAATAACCTCCTACTGTGTGTAACTCAGTAAAATGAAATATTTTAGTTAACACAGCATCCTGTAACTCAAGACAATGAAATCAACATATAAAACCATAAAGTATTACTGGTTCTTAGTGCAAGACTTGAATGCAAACTTAGATTACTCTTATAACATAGTATCTAAGTAACAGTGGCGAGCCGGCAGGGCCCTAAGATATTCTACAAAATAATATTTAAAAACATTACAAAAATATTATTTTTGAAACATTTATTTAGTTATATTTTTCATTAGTTTTACCAAAATAACTCAGAGGTCAGAGGGCCTAGGTATAAAAGTCACGGCTCGCCACTGGGTTCCAGCATCTCAAAAGTGAATATTTTCTGGATTTCTTAGTCTTTTATGATGTATTCAACTTTAAACATTTAAAGCCAAAACAATCATTTGGAAAAGGACAAAAAACCAACAATGAAAAACACACTTTGAGCAGTAAATAGGTACATTTTGGCATTCGACACTTTATTCACAAACTAAAAGCAATCACTGTATCCAGGTCAGTGGTGACTGTACAGGTGTGTTAGGTCAGGATTAACTGGCTGTAGATCGTGTGTCGTCGCTTCACCGTGAACCCTTTATTGGTCCATTCATCCCTCCATCCTCCAATCAAAGTGCTCAGCAGTTTGTCCTTCAGTGTGTGTGTGTGTGTGTGTGTGTGTGTGTGTGTGTGTGTGTGTGTGCGAGAGTCCATTTCAGAAACCAGGACTCTGATCTGAAGTTTCTCAGCTGTTCCAGAACGGTTTCTAGTGCGCGTCTTTAGAAAACACACCTAAACATTTACAAATACATTCAAAACACAACCAGGAGGTTTTTTTTCCTAGATAGTTGTTAGACAGCAAATAGCACCGCAGAGCAAATACTATGATCATTTGGGGTTAAAATAAAAAAGAATCTCTATAGACAGCAGACTGGCTGCACTCACACAGGAAGTAGAAATCACCCGGAAACACTTTTACACCGTTAGAAGGAAAATAACATAATGAACATTTCTATAGCGACGTGTGTTTCCTGTTCCTTAGATTAACATGTGGTCAAAATAGGATTTGATATATGATCTAAGACATAATAAATGTTTATCTGTGTATCCAAATCAAAGAGTCGCTGCTTTCTTTCTAGCGTGGAAACTCAGTGATCAAACAGACAGAAGTTCATTACATATGAGCGAAACAGACCAGATGCGGTACAAAAGGTTCAACACACACTACTTGCTGTTTTTCATGAATGTATTAACACTTGCGCACCTACATTTATTAAAGTAGTAAAGGAGTATTTAATCCCTAAAGTCACATGTTTGTGTATTTAGTCCCCTCATTTTCATCATTCGTACCCAAACAATTACCCTTCACACCTTAATGTGGGCCCTTAACACAATAAACACTACATTATACCAACAGAAGTATCACCTTAAACTGACTAATGTGTATTAAATACAAAATCATGGTCGACTCTTGTCCACACAGAAACTACTTATCAAGGTAACTCCAGAATAATCCAGCATGACATTCAGTAATAGCAGTTTAAATTACTGACCACATGATTCAGTAACTTCATCGGCCAATCAGTAAAGCCGCTTCAGATCACATGCTGATACCAAACTCCAACTAAATTGTATTCCCCAGTGCACCTTTTATCTACCTGCAGAAAACTACTGTGTTTTTATGTCACCCAGTTATAAAAAGACTATACAGAATCTGACACACCTTCTCTGCTGAAAGGCATTCTGGGAACTGTAGTCACAAACAGAGGCAGCAGTAAGCAAGACAGAGTGGCACAGAAATAATACAACATTTAACCACATAATGGAAAGGAAGTTAGGATGTAACAGTGTAAGAGAGTCTGAGCGGTGATGTGAACACTGACAAACATCTTTATATTCAAGTTTTTAACATTAAGAGGATTAAATCCCATCTCAAATCACCAGATCTGTGCAAAAATCGAAATCTTAAATCTTATGTTCATTTCTTGTGTGAATACAGTCGTGTTTTTCTATGGTTATATTTCACATTTTATAAGTTACAGGTCGTAATTTTTAACTCTGGATGTGACAGCAAATGACAACTCTGAAGTAAAACCAGCTGAAAGGAAGTGAATGAGGAGGAAGGAAGTGATTGGACGGTAATGTTTGAAGGGTAATATGGGTAAAACAAGCTCTCGATGACATCACCATGTAGTCCTTTTTTTTTTTGTAAGTCACGAGACATCAACAGATCTCTCAAAGTATTTCATCCTGTTTTTTGTTTTTTTTAATCCTTGTTTGTTCCTTCGATTTTTAATCCCAAATGTTCTCGTCGTCGTTTTTCATCAGGGCTGCCCTGTTGCATCATGGGTACTGTAGCCAGTCACCGGGTTAATACAACTGGAGCTCTGTCGTCAGTTAGGTCGCCGGTCACCATGGTGACACGGTAACACTCAAGTTAGTGGAAGAAAAATAAAGAAATACAAAATAAAAGAGAGGACATCAGCAGAGAGGTCTCAGTGTTCGACGTGGAAGTGTTTCTGCTTCAGTCTGAGAGTTTAGTAACGATAACAACAAGACTGGTCCTTTAATGTCTTTAAAGACGGTGAGAATCACTAAATATGGACATGTCAAACAAATATGGCCGCTGGGAGGTCATCTGACAAGGAGGAGGAGAGGAGGAGAGGAGGAAGATTGGAGTCTTATAAACTCTGTTTCATACGTAAATGACAGATTTGACGGTTGGACTCAGCAGAGAGGAGTTATACTCGTGTTAGTCAACTTTTTAGACTGAATTAAGAGGAGAGCCTTTGGGAACATACATTTAAGTTAGTTAGTTAACTAATATTTGTCAAAGAGGAGCTCTGGAAACAGAAAACCTCAGTCATTTGAGCCACAGAGAGCAAAGAAAAGCTAAATTATTGTCGAGAAGAAATATGTGATATTCATTTTTTAAGTCTATATCGTGGATAATTAGCTGAAGCGCACAAAACATGTGTTGGCTTTATTTTGTTTAGCAAACGAGCTGACAGGAGGTTTTTAAGACTTAAGTGTTGGGGAAATATTTTCCTAGGCCCATAACTTTGACCCAGTGTATCAGTCTGTCCTGCCCTCACTGAGCACAGGAACCTGTAGCCTTGGCTGCTCTGCTCTCAGTGTTCTGTCTCCCTGTTCCTGCCTGTTGGCGTCAGCTGATAGAGGTGTTATTGTGCTTTGCCTATATTATCTTGTTAAGCACAATGTTGATTATTCTCTCAGAACCAGCTAAATACATGGGTCTGGGGTAGAGGTCGTCAGAATTGGTTTGGCAACCGCTGTGTCAACTCGTGGCACACGACATGTCTTGTGAATTCTCCGGCCGAAGCTCCAAATAAACCATCAGTGTTTGCCATCAAAGTCCCTGCTCTCCTCGTGTCTCTCTGAGTCTCTTCTCCATTGCTTCAGAAGTTTCCATCACATAAAGGAGCAAGAATTGTGCATTAATTACCTTTAATTTTTATATTTGAGTACATATTCCTAATAATAATCACAACATGTTGTGCTTTTACATAATGTGATATTTTGACAGTGTTGTTGATCTCCAAAGAGAACAGATGTCAGGTTTAGCCTCGGGGTTGATCTATTGTTGAGTTGCTCCGGCCTTTCTAACTATATGCAAACACATAATGACTTGAACTTTATCTGATAACTGTAAGCAAAACAGATGCGTGACAGCAGTCTGCTCATTCACATGCCATTATTTATGAAACTACACCTGGACTTATAAAAAACATAGAAGACAATAAATCAACTATCAAGCAATACTACAATACGTACAAATACTCAGTAACCAGTAAAAGTCCTGCATTTAACATAATTTTGAATGTACAAGAGTATAAGCAAAAAAGTGCCGACACTGCTGCAGTTTGACATTTAATTTCATGGTTCTTTATAACGCTAGAGTTGCTTGATATCATGAAAAGCTTTGAAACTGGTGACAATATTAATACTGAAGCACTACAACTATTAAGACAGCTGGAACTAAATGATTTCCATGAGTACGGCAGACGTCTCACAAGTACAAGCTACTGTCGCAGTAATGAACATGTATTTGTTCTTGTTTTTCTAGTATATGTTTGGTATTTAAATTATGTACATGTGCGGGAATATTCATGATTTAGGAGTGTATTGTAGAAGGCCATATTTAGTATATTGTAAATATAAAGTATAATACTATCAAGAATAATTGCAGTATCAGATTACAAAACATCTTTACAGTATCACACTGTAACCAAAACAGTAAAGCTGTTGTACTCTAACATATCTTTTCAATAAAGGTACTGTTAACAGTTAACTGGGAATATACAATGAAATGTCTAACAGGGTGATTACAGTTATATCATAACATATAGACTTAAGTGTTGGGGTAATATTTTCCTAGGCCCATAACTTTGACCCAGTGTATCAGTCTGTCCTGCCCTCATTGAGCACAGGCACCTGTAGCCTTGGCTGCTCTGCTCTCAGTGTTCTGTCTCCCTGTTCCTGCCTGTTGGCGTCAGCTGATAGAGGTGTTATTGTGCTTTGCCTATTTTATCTTGTTATGCACTATGTTGATTATTCTCTCAGAACCAGCTAAATACATGGGTCTGGGGTAGAGATCGTCAGAATTGGTTTGGCAACCGCTGTGTCAACTCGTGGCACACGACATGTCTTGTGAATTCTCCGGCCGAAGCTCCAAATAAACCATCAGTGTTTGCCATCAAAGTCCCTGCTCTCCTCGTGTCTCTCTGAGTCTCTCTCCATTGCTTCAGAAGTTTCCATCACATTAAGGAGCAAGAATTGTGCATTAATTACCTTTAATTTTATATTGAGTACATATTCCTAATTATAATCAAAATGTTGTGCTTTTACATAATGTGATATTTTGACAGTGTTGTTGATCTCCAAAGAGAACAGATGTATTGTCAGGTTTAGCCTCGGGGTTGATCTATTGTTGAGCTGCTCCGGCCTTTCTAACTATATGCAAACACATAATGACTTGAACTTTATCTGATAACTGTAAGCAAAACAGATGCGTGACAGCAGTCTGCTCATTCACATGCCACATTCACATTATGATCATGTTTTATGTCTTGTCCTTGTATGTTTCTTTGTAAAGCGACCTTGAGGTTATGAAAGGCGCTATATAAATTCAAGTTATTATTATTATTATTATGCCATTATTTATGAAACTAGACCTGGACGGAGAAAAAACGCCTACAAATGGTCCAGAATGCTGCTGCAAGACTGTTAACCAGGTCAAGCAGGATGACACACATTATACCAATTTTAAAATCCTTACATTGGCTCCCCACCCGTTTTAGAATTGATTTTAAGGTTCTGGTTATTACATATACTGTTGAGCCCTGCGTGGAAATGCACCAGAGTATATAAGTGACCTTCTCCATCCTTACATTGCCAGTAGGTCCCTTAGGTCTTCAGACCGGGGCCTACTGGCTGTCCCGGGGTCTCGTTTAAAAACTAAAGGTGACCATGCCTTTCAGGTGGAGCTCCAACACTGTGGAGCTCTCTCCCTATAGACATCCGCTCTGCAGTCTCTGTAGAAGCTTTTAAAAAAATACTGAATGTCTATCTTTTTACATTGGCTTTTATTTCTATTTGAAATGTGTGTGATGTGTTCTGTTCTTATGTTTGTTCCTTTCAGGACTCCACGTGGTCTGTGTTTTGTTTTTTATGTTGACCTTACATTTCTCCTCATGTGGTTATTGTATTCATGTTTCTGTGGTCTTCATTTTAACTTTTGTTCTTACTTGTGAAGCACTTTGTGAATTATATTTCTGTGAATAGTGCTATAATAAATAAACGTATTATTATTATTATTATTATTATTATTATTGTTATTATTATTATTTATGAGACCTGGACGAAAAAGAAAAAAAAGAACAATGAAGCAAATATAATTTTTTCTTATGATTTCCATTTCTTAATCTTGAATATCAAGCCATGCCAGAGTACAGCCGAACTTAGCTGCTAGCATGACTAAAGACTCTCCACATGAAGAATTATGACTATAACTATAAATGTAACAATGAACTGTTATTTAGGCAAAAAAAAACTTTAATGGTTTAATTTGTTGTAATTTCACTACTGTTGTATTGAGTGTATATTTAATCTTGTCGAACCCTTTTATTAAGTATGAAAACGGGGTGTGAAGCTTTATTAATGTAATAGATATATTATTGTAGTGATTTTTTGTTGCTATAGTTCAATAATATCGTATTAAAACATTTTTTTTATCAAAGCTGAAGTCTCAAATATGTAATTCAGCTACATGCTTATTATTTGCCTATGCAAACAACTTTTGCGTCAGACCTATTTGCATGAAGACACATGACAATAGCTTACTGAAAGACATTTATGTGAAACACAATCAGTTGTAACAACAGTTGCAGTCAGAGAGCAAACAACGATGGACGTAGTTCTGCTGCTGATCATGGCAGCTGCAGGCAAGTGTTTTATATATTTGGAAATCTTTTTATGTCTTTATTGATTATTTCATGTAAACCTGAGGGTGGGGAGATAATAACTAGAGAAGACATTTCTGATTATATTTGACAATTACTTCTTTTGCATTCTTGACACCTTTGATATTGCTTAAAAACAACTAAATGAAGTTCAGCTGAAAGCTACATATTTCACTGTGAATTGTTTGAAGTAGAAGTCAAAATGTATATTGATAATGACGTGCCATATTACAGTAAAATGTGATTCAAAAAGTCAAGTTATAGCCTAAATGAATGTCTGTGTCTCTACAGGGCTGAGCGCTGTCTCCTCACATGCTGAACGTCAGTACCATTTTGTCTATGAAGCAAAGACCATGTCTGAAGCACAGAGATACTGCAGAGAGAAACACACAGACCTGGCCACTGTAGACAGCATGGAGGTTGTGAAGCTCCTGAACGACATGGCAGGCCAATACAACCAAGTGAGGTCACTTTTCTCTGTCTTTCAATTCAAATGAATTACATTTATTTTAGAGTCAAATTTAAAAAGGAGAGATTATTACAGAAAGCTAAACCTGTTTTAAAGTCCTATGGGAACCTGAGTATTAAAACAGAGTTGAAAATGTTTTAAGCCAAAGCTATAGCATAAAACCCTGTAATAAAGGTGAAGAGGTTCAGAGTAACAAGGCTGTAAATGAATGTTGACTTGAGGGGATTCCCATTAGATCACCATGTACCAAGGCTGGTCTCATAAAGGCAAAAAAACCTTCTCTTTATTAAACATACACATTTTCTTAAGCAGCAGCTTTAAAAGTTTCAACAGGATGTAATAATTATAACAATTTCTTGCTTTCAGTCAGCCTGGATAGGGCTGCACGATGACCGGGACACCTGGAAGTGGTCGATGTCAGACCCAAGCTTCTACGGACCGGGAGAGACGGAGTTCAGACAATGGGCGACTGGACAACCAGGCAACAGGCACAATGAACATTACACATATTTTCCTTCTGGTGGAACAGGAAAATGGGAGGATTTATATTGTCATTATCCCCTCTGGGTGGTCTGCTTTGATGTCACAGGTAAGAATATAAACTTAAAATTAATATTACACATTTTAAATCATATTTTAAGCTTCTGAAATACAATGCATTGGTCTTTATCTAACTAGCGGTTCCCAACCTTTTTTCTTTGTGGCTTTTTTTTCTTTTGTTAGCAGTTCAACTAAAGACATTTCCCTTTTCACTCAAATTCTCACATTGTTTCATTTAAATGATAACGTAAAAGGAAATGATGTATATACAATTTTTTGCAAACTTGTTTCAGAATTGTAGGTACGTTTTACATCTTATACATCTGTGCTAAACAGAATAAGAACAATATAGAATCAATATAATTTTAATGAAGCTTTAACCTGTAACACAGTATCTTCACATTGTTTATACTCTTCTTCCACCACTGATACTAGTAAAGTTTCTTGCCAACATTCATGTGTTGAAAAACCCCAGAACTGCAAATTACAAAGTACAC
Source organism: Dissostichus eleginoides (assembly GCA_031216635.1). Classification (NCBI taxonomy): domain Eukaryota; kingdom Metazoa; phylum Chordata; class Actinopteri; order Perciformes; family Nototheniidae; genus Dissostichus; species Dissostichus eleginoides. Next base: position 8,061,641 of record CM062267.1, on the reverse strand, counting down.
ATTTGTGGGATTTAAATGTAATATTTTATATTATAAAGGCATCAATACCACCAGAGATGTGGCATTGAGGTCAGGCTGTATGTTGTGGTGCCTCTACTCAGCTTCTCTGGGGTCCATTTTCAGGGCCGAGTGCAACATTTGTCCTCATCAAGAGCAAAATGACATGGACTGAGGCCCAGAGCTACTGCAGAGAACACCACACAGACCTGGCCAGTGTGAGAAACCTGGCAGAGAACCAGCAGCTTGTTGAGCTGTGGTCTGGAGGGGGATATGATGCCTGGATCGGCCTTTACAGAGACTCCTGGAAGTGGTCCGATGGAAGTAACTCCTCCTTCAAGTACTGGAAAGTAAATAAACCTAACTACAGAGCTTCAAAGGTTTGTGTGGCTGCAGCTTTCAATGACTCTGGAAAATGGGAGGACTTGGACTGTGGAGTGAAGAAACCATTCATTTGCTACGGACGTGAGTAAAATTCACAGCTACGTCAAAGCAAGTGATGATAATGAGTCTGTTGAAAAAGAAGACATCATAAATGTTGTGACTGATGAAGTTTGTTTGTGTTTTTAGCTGTGCCTGTTTCAATGCAAGTGATAAAGGTGAGGGTGGAGAAACCAAACGGTGTGGATCTGAACGACAAAGCTTTTCTGGATGAGATGTTGGTGGAGGTAAATCATGTTTCTACTTTTATGCAAAATCATCAATCACCAGAAAGGAAATTCACATGACATGAGAACAAGAGACGAAAGAGGTAGGAAATAAATAAATAACTATTAAAGAATAATGAATTCAACCAAAGAAAATGTAGTAAATGAATTTCAATACGAATGAAATGGACCAAGATGAACATGAATGAAATTCTATATCCATTATACATTCAATACTTTGGCCACAAATAACAGGACCCAAGCATTTTGTAAGAAGACGTGTAAATATGTGCAGAAGTAAATAGCAGAAACTTAGCCACATGCCACCAAATGCATTAGGAAAATGTACAAATACTATTCCATAACCTGAGGTAAGCCTTTACACTGGAAGAAATAAGGGGAACAACTACCATTTCAGATGAGTGAACTAAAGATAAATCATCTGTTTTTATTGGAACGATAATGATAATGAGCTTTTGTGACTCAGGCGAAAAAGAACCTAAGGGCCCAGGGATTGGACGACAACGTCCAACTGGCCTGGAGGAAGCAGCCGGATGGACAAGTCTTCCAGAAGGAGGAGGAGAAGAAGAAGAGGGATGAGCTCTAAAGCTGAATTGCTGTGTGTGATTTTTATCAGAGAAAAGTGTATTTCTTTCCTCAAAGTCCTCATGCGACAGAATTCAGCTGCAACAATGATCTGAATAATCAATTAGTTACGATCATTTTGATAGAAGATAGATAATTAATGCTTTTCCTTATTATTTGGTTATGAATTTAATGTTTAGGGTTTTTACTATTGAATGTATTTGCTTGGCCGGTTGGAGATAATAAAATGTTTGGCTTTTGTTGAGTTTTGATTAAGATTAAATTACCAATAAAAAAATGACCTTTAATGAAATTTCATACAAAAATGTGTTTTTTATTTGCATCCTAATTATTGTTTTTTTGTCTCACAATATCTTCAAATGAGTTATGTTGAAAACAGTAACAGGCCGTGCATTTCACACCTAGGCCTTCAGTAGTGTCTACCTGAATTAATCCACCTCCTAATACCATTATTATGACGTCACGGCTATAGAAACCATTAATATTATACATTAACGCAGTATAACAGGGCGCTGCATCACAGACAGGTTTCTAATGTAGCGACAATGAATGCCATTACTAAAGCAAGAACACCAAACAACACAATTCAACAAGCCTCCTTTCACTGCTGCGCCGCACATCATCTCTAGCAGAAGCAACAATATTTACTTAATAAAATGACAAGAAGATATCAACAATGTTAAATAACAGTCATTATAGCCATTACTCACCAATACGTTTGATTATTTGTACCCAAAAACCATCCTCCTTTCTTTCTGAAGAGTTCAGTTACTGTGTTGTTCAGATTACCTGAGTGTTTCAGTTCCAATAATAAGTCCTGTTCTAACGCCATGGAGGCTGACGCTGAAAGTCGAGTCAGTTCAGTCGTATTTCTGTCAAAACACATTGTGGAATATAGGAATGAACAGAGTCCTGCTTCTGACACTGCTCAGTTCTCTTTATACATGAACCTTCCTAAGAACAATTCGACCTCAGCACATCCATCATGGGCACTTTGTAATGGAGGGTATGTCTTGTTGTCGTGTGCTATCCTTTACACCATCTTTATTCTTCTTTATCCAACTTCCACCTTCAGGCATCCTATATCAACTCTCTGTCCAACAGCGCCCTCTGGCTACAGTAACAGGACACAACATTTCCCTTTTCTTGAAGGAATAACCCCTACTGTGTGTAACTCAGTAAAATGAAATATTTTAGTTAACACAGCATCCTGTAACTCAAGACAATGAAATCAACATATAAAACCATAAAGTATTACTGGTTCTTAGTGCAAGACTTGAATGCAAACTTAGATTACTCTTATAACATAGTATCTAAGTAACAGTGGCGAGCCGGCAGGGCCCTAAGATATTCTACAAAATAATATTTAAAAACATTACAAAAATATTATTTTTGAAACATTTCTTTAGTTATATTTTTCAGTAGTTTTACCAAAATAACTCAGAGGTCAGAGGGCCTAGGTATAAAAGTCACGGCTCGCCACTGGGTTCCAGCATCTCAAAAGTGAATATTTTCTGGATTTCTTAGTCTTTTATGATGTATTCAATTTAAACATTTAAAGCCAAAACAATCATTTGGAAAAGGACAAAAAACCAACAATAAAAAACACACTTTGAGCAGTAAATAGGTACATTTTGGCATTCGACACTTTATTCACAAACTAAAAGCAATCACTGTATCCAGGTCAGTGGTGACTGTACAGGTGTGTTAGGTCAGGATTAACTGGCTGTACATCGTGTGTCGTCGCTTCACCGTGAACCCTTTATTGGTCCATTCATCCCTCCATCCTCCAATCAAAGTGCTCAGCAGTTTGTCAGTGTGTGTGTGTGTGTGTGTGTGTGTGTGTGTGTGTGTGTGTGTGTGTGTGTGTGTGCGAGAGTCCATTTCAGAAACCAGGACTCTGATCTGAAGTTTCTCAGCTGGTCCAGAACGGTTTCTAGTGCTTTAGAAAACACACCTAAACATTTACAAATACATTCAAAACACAACCAGGAGGTTTTTTTTCCTAGATAGTTGTTAGACAGCAAATAGCACCGCAGAGCAAATACTATGATCATTTGGGGTTAAAATAAAAAAGAATCTCTATAGACAGCAGACTGGCTGCACTCACACAGGAAGTAGAAATCACCCGGAAACACTTTTACACCGTTAGAAGGAAAATAACATAATGAACATTTCTATAGCGACGTGTGTTTCCTGTTCCTTAGATTAACATGTGGTCAAAATAGGATTTGATATATGATCTAAGACATAATAAATGTTTATCTGTGTATCCAAATCAAAGAGTCGCTGCTTTCTTTCTAGCGTGGAAACTCAGTGATCAAACAGACAGAAGTTCATTACATATGAGCGAAACAGACCAGATGCGGTACAGAAAAAGGTTCAACACACACTACTTGCTGTATTTTCATGAATGTATTAACACTTGCGCACCTACATTTATTAAAGTAGTAAAGGAGTATTTAATCCCTAAAGTCACATGTTTGTGTATTTAGTCCCCCTCATTTTCATCATTCGTACCCAAACAATTACCCTTAACACCTTAATGTGTGCCCTTAACACAATAAACACTACATTATACCAACAGAAGTATCACCTTAAACTGACTAATGTGTATTAAATACAAAATCATGGTCGACTCTTGTCCACACAGAAACTACTTATCAAGGTAACTCCAGAATAATCCAGCATGACATTCAGTAATAGCAGTATTTAAATTACTGACCACATGATTCAGTAACTTCATCGGCCAATCAGTAAAGCCGCTTCAGATCACATGCTGATACCAAACTCCAACTAAATTGTATTCCCCAGTGCACCTTTTATCTACCTGCAGAAAACTACTGTGTTTTTATGTCACCCAGTTATAAAAAGACTATACAGAATCTGACAAACCTTCTCTGCTGAAAGGCATTCTGGGAACTGTAGTCACAAACAGAGGCAGCAGTAAGCAAGACAGAGTGGCACAGAAATAATACAACATTTAACCACATAATGGAAAGGAAGTTAGGATGTAACAGTGTAAGAGAGTCTGAGCGGTGATGTGAACACTGACAAACATCTTTATATTCAAGTTTTTAACATTAAGAGGATTAAATCCCATCTCAAATCACCAGATCTGTGCAAAAATCGAAATCTTAAATCTTATGTTAATTTCTTGTGTGAATACAGTCGTGTTTTTCTATGGTTATATTTCACATTTTATAAGTTACAGGTCGTAATTTTTAACTCTGGATGTGACAGCAAATGACAACTCTGAAGTAAAACCAGCTGAAAGGAAGTGAATGAGGAGGAAGGAAGTGATTGGACGGTAATGTTTGAAGGGTAATATGGGTAAAACAAGCTCTCGATGACATCACCAGTAGTCCTTTTTTTTTTTGTAAGTCACGAGACATCAACAGATCTCTCAAAGTATTTCATCCTGTTTTTTGTTTTTTTAATCCTTGTTTGTTCCTTCGATTTTTAATCCCAAATGTTCTCGTCGTCGTTTTTCATCAGGGCTGCCCTGTTGCATCATGGGTACTGTAGCCAGTCACCGGGTTAATACAACTGGAGCTCTGTCGTCAGTTAGGTCGCCGGTCACCATGGTGACACGGTAACACTCAAGTTAGTGGAAGAAAAATAAAGAAATACAAAATAAAAGAGAGGACATCAGCAGAGAGGTCTCAGTGTTCGACGTGGAAGTGTTTCTGCTTCAGTCTGAGAGTTTAGTAACGATAACAACAAGACTGGTCCTTTAATGTCTTTAAAGACGGTGAGAATCACTAAATATGGACATGTCAAACAAATATGGCCGCTGGGAGGTCATCTGACAAGGAGGAGGAGGAGGAGGAAGAGGAGGAAGATTGGAGTCTTATAAACTCTGTTTCATACGTAAATGACAGATTTGACGGTTGGACTCAGCAGAGAGGAGTTATACTCGTGTTAGTCAACTTTTTAGACTGAATTAAGAGGAGAGCCTTTGGGAACATACATTTAAGTTAGTTAGTTAACTAATATTTGTCAAAGAGGAGCTCTGGAAACAGAAAACCTCAGTCATTTGAGCCACAGAGAGCAAAGAAAAGCTAAATTATTGTCGAGAAGAAATATGTGATATTCATTTTTTAAGTCTATATCGTGGATAATTAGCTGAAGCGCACAAAACATGTGTTGGCTTTATTTTGTTTAGCAAACGAGCTGACAGGAGGTTTTTAAGACTTAAGTGTTGGGGAAATATTTTCCTAGGCCCATAACTTTGACCCAGTGTATCAGTCTGTCCTGCCTCACTGAGCACAGGCAGCTGTAGCCTTGGCTGCTCTGCTCTCAGTGTTCTGTCTCCCTGTTCCTGCCTGTTGGCGTCAGCTGATAGAGGTGTTATTGTGCTTTGCCTATATTATCTTGTTAAGCACAATGTTGATTATTCTCTCAGAACCAGCTAAATACATGGGTCTGGGGTAGAGGTCGTCAGAATTGGTTTGGCAACCGCTGTGTCAACTCGTGGCACACGACATGTCTTGTGAATTCTCCGGCCGAAGCTCCAAATAAACCATCAGTGTTTGCCATCAAAGTCCCTGCTCTCCTCGTGTCTCTCTGAGTCTCTGCTCCATTGCTTTAGAAGTTTCCATCACATAAGGAGCAAGAATTGTGCATTAATTACCTTTAATTTTATATTTGAGTACATATTCCTAATAATAATCACAACATGTTTGTGCTTTTACATAATGTGATATTTTGACAGTGTTGTTGATCTCCAAAGAGAACAGATGTATTGTCAGGTTTAGCCTCGGGTTGATCTATTGTTGAGCTGCTCCGGCCTTTCTAACTATATGCAAACACATAATGACTTGAACTTTATCTGATACTGTAAGCAAAACAGATGCGTGACAGCAGTCTGCTCATTCACATGCCATTATTTATGAAACTACACCTGGACTATAAAAAACATAGAAACAATAAATCAACTATCAAGCAATACTACAATACGTACAAATACTCAGTAACCAGTAAAAGTCCTGCATTTAACATAATTTTGAATGTACAAGAGTATAAGCAAAAAAGTGCCGACACTGCTGCAGTTTGACATTTAATTTCATGGTTCTTTATAACGCTAGAGTTGCTTGATATCATGAAAAGCTTGAAACTGGTGACAATATTAATACTGAAGCACTACAACTATTAAGACAGCTGGAACTAAATGATTTCCATGAGTACGGCAGACGTCTCACAAGTACAAGCTACTGTCGCAGTAATGAACATGTATTTGTTCTTGTTTTTCTAGTATATGTTTGGTATTTAAATTATGTACATGTGCGGGAATATTCATGATTTAGGAGTGTATTGTAGAAGGCTATATTTAGTATATTGTAAATATAAAGTATAATACTATCAAGAATAATTGCAGTATCAGATTACAAAACATCTTTACAGTATCACACTGTAACCAAAACAGTAAAGCTGTTGTACTCTAACATATCTTTTCAATAAAGGTACTGTTAACAGTTAACTGGGAATATACAATGAAATGTCTAACAGGGTGATTACAGTTATATCATAACATATAGACTTAAGTGTTGGGGTAATATTTTCCTAGGCCCATAACTTTGACCCAGTGTATCAGTCTGTCCTGCCCTCACTGAGCACAGGCACCTGTAGCCTTGGCTGCTCTGCTCTCAGTGTTCTGTCTCCCTGTTCCTGCCTGTTGGCGTCAGCTGATAGAGGCGTTATTGTGCTTTGCCTATTTTATCTTGTTATGCACTATGTTGATTATTCTCTCAGAACCAGCTAAATACATGGGTCTGGGGTAGAGGTCGTCAGAATTGGTTTGGCAACCGCTGTGTCAACTCGTGGCACACGACATGTCTTGTGAATTCTCCGGCCGAAGCTCCAAATAAACCATCAGTGTTTGCCATCAAAGTCCCTGCTCTCCTCGTGTCTCTCTGAGTCTCTGCTCCATTGCTTCAGAAGTTTCCATCACATTAAGGAGCAAGAATTGTGCATTAATTACCTTTAATTTTATATTGAGTACATATTCCTAATTATAATCACAAATGTTGTGCTTTTACATAATGTGATATTTTGACAGTGTTGTTGATCTCCAAAGAGAACAGATGTATTGTCAGGTTTAGCCTCGGGGTTGATCTATTGTTGAGCTGCTCCGGCCTTTCTAACTATATGCAAACACATAATGACTTGAACTTTATCTGATAACTGTTAGCAAAACAGATGCGTGACAGCAGTCTGCTCATTCACATGCCATTATTTATGAAACTACACCTGGACTTATAAAAAACATAGAAAACAATAAATCAACTATTAAGCAATACTACAATACGTACAAATACTCAGTAACCAGTAAAAGTCCTGCCTGTAACATAATTTTGAATGTACAAGAGTATAAGCAAAAAAGTGCCGACACTGCTGCAGTTTGACATTTAATTTCATGGTTCTTTATAACGCTAGAGTTGCTTGATATCATGAAATCTGGGAAACTGGTGACAATATTAATACTGAAGCACTACAACTATTAAGACAGCTGGAACTAAATGATTTCCATGAGTACGGCAGACGTCTCACAAGTACAAGCTACTGTCGCAGTAATGAACATGTATTTGTTCTTGTTTTTCTAGTATATGTTTGGTATTTAAATTATGTACATGTGCGGGAATATTCATGATTTAGGAGTGTATTGTAGAAGGCTATATTTAGTATATTGTAATATAAAGTATAATACTATCAAGAATAATTGCAGTATCAGATTACAAAACATCTTTACAGTATCACACTGTAACCAAAACAGTAAAGCTGTTGTACTCTAACATATCTTTTCAATAAAGGTACTGTTAACAGTTAACTGGGAATATACAATGAAATGTCTAACAGGGTGATTACAGTTATATCATAACATATAGACTTAAGTGTTGGGGAAATATTTTCCTAGGCCCATAACTTTGACCCAGTGTATCAGTCTGTCCTGTCCTCACTGAGCACAGGCACCTGTAGCCTTGGCTGCTCTGCTCTCAGTGTTCTGTCTCCCTGTTCCTGCCTGTTGGCGTCAGCTGATAGAGGCGTTATTGTGCTTTGCCTATTTTATCTTGTTATGCACTATGTTGATTATTCTCTCAGAACCAGCTAAATACATGGGTCTGGGGTAGAGGTCGTCAGATTTGGTTTGGCAACCGCTGTGTCAACTCGTGGCACACGACATGTCTTGTGAATTCTCCGGCCGAAGCTCCAAATAAACCATCAGTGTTTGCCATCAAAGTCCCTGCTCTCCTCGTGTCTCTCTGAGTCTCTTCTCCATTGCTTTAGAAGTTTCCATCACATAAAGGAGCAAGAATTGTGCATTAATTACCTTTAATTTTTATATTTGAGTACATATTTCTAATAATAATCACAACATGTTGTGCTTTTACATAATGTGATATTTTGACAGTGTTGTTGATCTCCAAAGAGAACAGATGTATTGTCAGGTTTAGCCTCGGGGTTGATCTATTGTTGAGTTGCTCCGGCCTTTCTAACTATATGCAAACACATAATGACTTGAACTTTATCTGATAACTGTTAGCAAAACAGATGCGTGACAGCAGTCTGCTCATTCACATGCCATTATTTATGAAACTACACCTGGACTTATAAAAAACATAGAAAACAATAAATCAACTATTAAGCAATACTACAATACGTACAAATACTCAGTAACCAGTAAAAGTCCTGCCTGTAACATAATTTTGAATGTACAAGAGTATAAGCAAAAAAGTGCCGACACTGCTGCAGTTTGACATTTAATTTCATGGTTCTTTATAACGCTAGAGTTGCTTGATATCATGAAAAGCTGGGAAACTGGTGACAATATTAATACTGAAGCACTACAACTATTAAGACAGCTGGAACTAAATGATTTCCATGAGTACGGCAGACGTCTCACAAGTACAAGCTACTGTCGCAGTAATGAACATGTATTTGTTCTTGTTTTTCTAGTATATGTTTGGTATTTAAATTATGTACATGTGCGGGAATATTCATGATTTAGGAGTGTATTGTAGAAGGCTATATTCAGTATATTGTAAATATAAAGTATAATACTATCAAGAATAATTGCAGTATCAGATTATAAAACATCTTTACAGTATCACACTGTAACCAAAACAGTAAAGCTGTTGTACTCTAACATATCTTTTCAATAAAGGTACTGTTAACAGTTAACTGGGAATATACAATGAAATGTCTAACAGGGTGATTACAGTTATATCATAACATATAGACTTAAGTGTTGGGGTAATATTTTCCTAGGCCCATAACTTTGACCCAGTGTATCAGTCTGTCCTGCCCTCACTGAGCACAGGCACCTGTAGCCTTGGCTGCTCTGCTCTCAGTGTTCTGTCTCCCTGTTCCTGCCTGTTGGCGTCAGCTGATAGAGGTGTTATTGTGCTTTGCCTATTTTATCTTGTTATGCACTATGTTGATTATTCTCTCAGAACCAGCTAAATACATGGGTCTGGGGTAGAGGGCGTCAGAATTGGTTTGGCAACCGCTGTGTCAACTCGTGGCACACGACATGTCTTGTGAATTCTCCGGCCGAAGCTCCAAATAAACCATCAGTGTTTGCCATCAAAGTCCCTGCTCTCCTCGTGTCTCTCTGAGTCTCTGCTCCATTGCTTCAGAAGTTTCCATCACATAAAGGAGCAAGAATTGTGCATTAATTACCTTTAATTTTTATATTTGAGTACATATTTCTAATAATAATCACAACATGTTGTGCTTTTACATAATGTGATATTTTGACAGTGTTGTTGATCTCCAAAGAGAACAGATGTATTGTCAGGTTTAGCCTCGGGGTTGATCTATTGTTGAGCTGCTCCGGCCTTTCTAACTATATGCAAACACATAATGACTTGAACTTTATCTGATAACTGTTAGCAAAACAGATGCGTGACAGCAGTCTGCTCATTCACATGCCATTATTTATGAAACTACACCTGGACTAATAAAAAACATAGAAAACAATAAATCAACTATTAAGTAATACTACAATACGTACAAATACTCAGTAACCAGTAAAAGTCCTGCATTTAACATAATTTTGAATGTACAAGAGTATAAGCAAAAAAGTGCCGACACTGCTGCAGTTTGACATTTAATTTCATGGTTCTTTATAACGCTAGGGTTGCTTGATATCATGAAAAGCTTGGAAACTGGTGACAATATTAATGCTGAAGCACTACAACTATTAAGACAGCTGGAACTAAATGATTTCCATGAGTACGGCAGACGTCTCACAAGTACAAGCTACTGTCGCAGTAATGAACATGTATTTGTTCTTGTTTTTCTAGTATATGTTTGGTATTTAAATTATGTACATGTGCGGGAATATTCATGATTTAGGAGTGTATTGTAGAAGGCTATATTTAGTATATTGTAAATATAAAGTATAATCTATCAAGAATAATTGCAGTATCAGATTACAAAACATCTTTACAGTATCACACTGTAACCAAAACAGTAAAGCTGTTGTACTCTAACATATCTTTTCAATAAAGGTACTGTTAACAGTTAACTGGGAATATACAATGAAATGTCTAACAGGGTGATTACAGTTATATCATAACATATAGACTTAAGTGTTGGGGTAATATTTTCCTAGGCCCATAACTTTGACCCAGTGTATCAGTCTGTCCTGCCCTCACTGAGCACAGGCACCTGTAGCCTTGGCTGCTCTGCTCTCAGTGTTCTGTCTCCCTGTTCCTGCCTGTTGGCGTCAGCTGATAGAGGCGTTATTGTGCTTTGCCTATTTTATCTTGTTATGCACTATGTTGATTATTCTCTCAGAACCAGCTAAATACATGGGTCTGGGGTAGAGATCGTCAGAATTGGTTTGGCAACCGCTGTGTCAACTCGTGGCACACGACATGTCTTGTGAATTCTCCGGCCGAAGCTCCAAATAAACCATCAGTGTTTGCCATCAAAGTCCCTGCTCTCCTCGTGTCTCTCTGAGTCTCTGCTCCATTGCTTCAGAAGTTTCCATCACATTAAGGAGCAAGAATTGTGCATTAATTACCTTTAATTTTATATGTGAGTACATATTCCTAATAATAATCACAACATGTTGTGCTTTTACATAATGTGATATTTTGACAGTGTTGTTGATCTCCAAAGAGAACAGATGTATTGTCAGGTTTAGCCTCGGGGTTGATCTATTGTTGAGCTGCTCCGGCCTTTCTAACTATATGCAAACACATAATGACTTGAACTTTATCTGATAACTGTAAGCAAAACAGATGCGTGACAGCAGTCTGCTCATTCACATGCCACATTCACATTATGATCATGTTTTATGTCTTGTCCTTGTATGTTTCTTTGTAAAGCGACCTTGAGGTTATGAAAGGCGCTATATAAATTCAAGTTATTATTATTATTATTATGCCATTATTTATGAAACTAGACCTGGACGGAGAAAAAACGCCTACAAATGGTCCAGAATGCTGCTGCAAGACTGTTAACCAGGTCAAGCAGGATGACACACATTACACCAATTTTAAAATCCTTACATTGGCCTCCCACCGGTTTTAGAATTGATTTTAAGGTTCTGGTTATTACATATACTGTTTAGCCCTGCGTGGAAATGCACCAGAGTATATAATGGCGCGTTTCCGCTACAGCGCGGAGCCCGGTTTAAGAGGGCTGTGACGTCAGCGGCCCGAATTTGGTTGCGTTTCCTCTTGGTCTAGTACCGGCCGGCGGGTCCTAATTCACAGTTTTTCTGGCCTCATAAAATCGTGGTTCTAGGGCCAGGAACAACCAGGCTGAGTTGTGACGTCAACACTCTCGACTGCTGATTGGTCAGAGAGAATCGTCACAATCGGCGCGCGAGATAATCCCTAGCGTCGCATATATATATATATAGCGAAGCTTGCAGCATTTTTATAAACAGCATTTTTGTCAACAGAGGAGCTAAAATGGCAAAGAAAGCACGCCGTGGTTGGTCGAGGAAGTGACGACGTTCCTACATTACATTGCAGATGATAAGATCCAGCGGGAGCTCGACGGGACAACTCGCAATATTAAAGTATTTCAGGAGGTCTCTACACAGATGTCCACAAGCGGCTACTCGAGGACTGTCGTGCAGTGTAGGGAAAAACTCAAAAAGATGAAGAGTGAATATCGCTTGGTCAAAGATAATAACAACACGAGTGGTGCCAGTAGGAAAAACTGGAAGTGGTTTGAGCTAATGGACACCATTTACGGCCATAGACCGGCTAGCGTTGGGAGGGATGGAGGCCTGGACTCTGCAACGGCGTTACTGGAGTCTCTGCATGGTACGTTTTTTCTAACGCTCTGTTATTTGCTTGAAAGCGTTGTGTCCCTATCTGTTCTAAAGCTCACTTCTAACAAATAAGTCGTCACGGCAGTTTTAAGCAGCGTGACTCCGCCCACCAAAAAGCCGATCGCTCCGCTTACACTGCGTTACTATAGTTACTGCCCCAGTTCCTAAACTGTAATGGAAACGCGCCATCAAGTGAGCTGGTCCTAACAAGGCCTAACGAGGCCGAGCGAGGCCGAGCGAGGCCGGGCTCCGCGCTGTAGTGGAAACGCGCCATAAGTGACCTTCTCCATCCTTACATTGCCAGTAGGTCCCTTAGGTCTTCAGACTGGGGCCTACTGGCTGTCCCGGGGTCTCGTTTAAAAACTAAAGGTGACCGTGCCTTTCAGGTGGAGCTCCAACACTGTGGAGCTCTCTCCCTATAGACATCCGCTCTGCAGTCTCTGTAGAAGCTTTTAAAAAACTACTGAATGTCTATCTTTTTACATTGCCTTTTATTTCTATTTGAAATGTGTGTGATGTGTTCTGTTCTTATGTTTGTTCCTTTCAGGACTCCACGTGGTCTGTGTTTTGTTTTTTATGTTGACCTTACATTTCTCCTCATGTGGTTATTGTATTCATGTTTCTGTGGTCTTCATTTTAACTTTTGTTCTTACTTGTGAAGCACTTTGTGAATTATATTTCTGTGAATAGTGCTATAATAAATAAACGTATTATTATTATTATTATTATTATTATTGTTATTATTATTATTTATGAGACCTGGACGAAAAAGAAAAAAAAGAACAATGAAGCAAATATAATTTTTTCTTATGATTTCCATTTCTTAATCTTGAATATCAAGCCATGCCAGAGTACAGCCGAACTTAGCTGCTAGCATGACTAAAGACTCTCCACATGAAGAATTATGACTATAACTATAAATGTAACAATGAACTGTTATTTAGGCAAAAAAAAACTTTAATGGTTTAATTTGTTGTAATTTCACTACTGTTGTATTGAGTGTATATTTAATCTTGTCGAACCCTTTTATTAAGTATGAAAACATGGTGTGAAGCTTTATTAATGTAATAGATATATTATTGTAGTGATTTTTTGTTGCTATAGTTCAATAATATCGTATTAAAACAGTTTTTTTATCAAAGCTGAAGTCTCAAATATGTAATTCAGCTACATGCTTATTATTTGCCTATGCAAACAACTTTTGCGTCAGACCTATTTGCATGAAGACACATGACAATAGCTTACTGAAAGACATTTATGTGAAACACAATCAGTTGTAACAACAGTTGCAGTCAGAGAGCAAACAACGATGGACGTAGTTCTGCTGCTGATCATGGCAGCTGCAGGCAAGTGTTTTATATATTTGGAAATCTTTTTATGTCTTTATTGATTATTTCATGTAAACCTGAAGGGTGGGGAGATACATAACTAGAGAAGACATTTCTGATTATATTTGACAATTACTTCTTTTGCATTCTTGACACCTTTGATATTGCTTAAAAACAACTAAATGAAGTTCAGCTGAAAGCTACATATTTCACTGTGAATTGTTTGAAGTAGAAGTCAAAATGTATAATGATAATGACGCGCCATATTACAGTAAAATGTGATTCAAAAAGTCAAGTTATAGCCTAAATGAATGTCTGTGTCTCTACAGGGCTGAGCGCTGTCTCCTCACATGCTGAACGTCAGTACCATTTTGTCTATGAAGCAAAGAACATGTCTGAAGCACAGAGATACTGCAGAGAGAAACACACAGACCTGGCCACTGTAGACAGCATGGAGGTTGTGAAGCTCCTGAACGACATGGCAGGCCAATACAACCAAGTGAGGTCCCTTTTCTCTGTCTTTCAATTCAAATGAATTACATTTATTTTAGAGTCAAATTTAAAAAGGAGAGATTATTACAGAAAGCTAAACCTGTTTTAAAGTCCTATGGGAACCTGAGTATTAAAACAGAGTTGAAAATGTTTTAAGCCAAAGCTATAGCATAAAACCCTGTAATAAAGGTGAAGAGGTTCAGAGTAACAAGGCTGTAAATGAATGTTGACTTGAGGGGATTCCCATTAGATCACCATGTACCAAGGCTGGTCTCATAAAGGCAAAAAAACCTTCTCTTTATTAAACATACACATTTTCTTAAGCAGCAGCTTTAAAAGTTTCAACAGGATGTAATAATTATAACAATTTCTTGCTTTCAGTCAGCCTGGATAGGGCTGCACGATGACCGGGACACCTGGAAGTGGTCGATGTCAGACCCAAGCTTCTACGGACCGGGAGAGACGGAGTTCAGACAATGGGCGACTGGACAACCAGGCAACAGGCACAATGAACATTACACATATTTTCCTTCTGGTGGAACAGGAAAATGGGAGGATTTATATTGTCATTATCCCCTCTGGGTGGTCTGCTTTGATGTCACAGGTAAGAATATAAACTTAAAATTAATATTACACATTTTAAATCATATTTTAAGCTTCTGAAATACAATGCATTGGTCTTTATCTAACTAGCGGTTCCCAACCTTTTTTCTTTGTGGCTTTTTTTTCTTTTGTTAGCAGTTCAACTAAAGACATTTCCCTTTTCACTCAAATTCTCACATTGTTTCATTTAAATGATAACGTAAAAGGAAATGATGTATATACAATTTTTGCAAACTTTTTTCAGAATTGTAGGCACGTTTTACATCTTATACATCTGTGCTAAACAGAATAAGAACAATATAGAATCAATATAATTTGAATGAAGCTTTAACCTGTAACACAGTATCTTCACATTGTTGTACTCCTGCTTTTACTAAAAGATCTGAATACTTCTTCCACCACTGATACTAGTAAAGTTTCTTGCCAACATTCATGTGTTGAAAAACCCCAGAACTGCAAATTACAAAGTACACATTTGTGGGATTTAAATGTAATATTTTATATTATAAAGGCATCAATACCACCAGAGATGTGGCATTGAGGTCAGGCTGTATGTTGTGGTGCCTCTACTCAGCTTCTCTGGGGTCCATTTTCAGGGCCGAGTGCAACATTTGTCCTCATCAAGAGCAAAATGACATGGACTGAGGCCCAGAGCTACTGCAGAGAACACCACACAGACCTGGCCAGTGTGAGAAACCCGGCGGAGAACCAGCAGCTTGTTGAGCTGTGGTCTGAAGGGGTATATGATGGATCGGCCTTTACAGAGACTCCTGGAAGTGGTCCGATGGAAGTAACTCCTCCTTCAAGTACTGGAAAGTAAATAAACCTAACTACAGAGCTTCAAAGGTTTGTGTGGCTGCAGCTTTCCATGACTCTGGAAAATGGGAGGACTTGGACTGTGGAGTGAAGAAACCATTCATTTGCTACGGACGTGAGTAAAATTCACAGCTACGTCAAAGCAAGTGATGATATTGAGTCTGTTGAAAAAGAAGACACCATAAATGTTGTGACTGATGAAGTTTGTTTGTGTTTTTAGCTGTGCCTGTTTCAATGCAAGTGATAAAGGTGAGGGTGGAGAAACCAAACGGTGTGGATCTGAACGACAAAGCTTTTCTGGATGACATGTTGGTGGAGGTAAATCATGTTTCTACTTTTATGCAAAATCATCAATCACCAGAAAGGAAATTCACATGACATGAGAACAAGAGACGAAAGAGGTAGGAAATAAATAAATAACTATTAAAGAATAATGAATTCAACCAAAGAAAATGTAGTAAATGAATTTCAATACGAATGAAATGGACCAAGATGAACATGAATGAAATTCTATATCCATTATACATTCAATACTTTGGCCACAAATAACAGGACCCAAGCATTTAGTAAGAAGACGTGTAAATATGTGCAGAAGTAAATAGCAGAAACTTAGCCACATGCCACCAAATGCATTAGGAAAATGTACAAATACTATTCCATAACCTGAGGTAAGCCTTTACACTGGAAGAAATAAGGGGAACAACTACCATTTCAGATGAGTGAACTAAAGATAAATCATCTGTTTTTATTGGAACTTAATGATAATGAGCTTTTGTGTCTCAGGCGAAAAAGAACCTAAGGGCCCAGGGATTGGACGACAACGTCCAACTGGCCTGGAGGAAGCAGCCGGATGGACAAGTCTTCCAGAAGGAGGAGGAGAAGAAGAAGAGGGATGACCTAAAGCTGAATTGCTGTGTGTGATTTTTATCAGAGAAAAGTGTATTTCTTTCCTCAAAGTCCTCATGCGACAGAATTCAGCTGCAACAATGATCTGAATAATCAATTAGTTACGATCATTTTGATAGAAGATAGAGAATGTTATGCTTTTCCTTGTTATATGGTTATGAATTTAATAGGTTTAGGGTTTTTACTATTGAATGTATTTGCTTGGCCGGTGGGAGATAATAAAATGTTTGGCTTTTGTTGAATTTTGATCAAGATTAAATTACCAATAAAAAAATGACCTTTAATGAAATTTCATACAAAAATGTGTTTCTTTATTTGCATCCTAATTATATTTTTTTTGTCTCACAATATCTTCAAATGAGTTATGTTGAAAACAGTAACAGGCCGTGCATTTCACACCTAGGCCTTCAGTAGTGTCTACCTGAATTAATCCACCTCCTAATACCATTATTATGACGTCACGGCTATAGAAACCATTAATATTATACATTAACGCAGTATAACAGGGCGCTGCATCACAGACAGGTTTCTAATGTAGCGACAATGAATGCCATTACTAAAGCAAGAACACCAAACAACACAATTCAACAAGCCTCCTTTCACTGCTGCGCCGCACATCATCTCTAGCAGAAGCAACAATATTTACTTAATAAAATGACAAGAAGATATCAACAATGTTAAATAACAGTCATTATAGCCATTACTCACCAATACGTTTGATTATTTGTACCCAAAAACCATCCTCCTTTCTTTCTTTCTGAAGAGTTCAGTTACTGTGTTGTTCAGATTACCTGAGTGTTTCAGTTCCAATAATAAGTCCTGTTCTAACGCCATGGAGGCTGACGCTGAAAGTCGAGTCAGTTCAGTCGTATTTCTGTCAAAACACATTGTGGAATATAGGAATGAACAGAGTCCTGCTTCTGACACAGCTCAGTTCTCTTTATACATGAACCTTCCTAAGAACAATTCGACCTCAGCCACATCCATCATGGTGCACTTTGTAATGGAGGGTATGTCCTCTTGTTGTCGTGTGCTATCCTTTACACCATCTTTATTCTTCTTTATCCAACTTCCACCTTCAGGCATCCTATATCAACTCTCTGTCCAACAGCGCCCTCTGGCTACAGTAACAGGACACAACATTTCCCCTTTTCTTGAAGGAATAACCTCCTACTGTGTGTAACTCAGTAAAATGAAATATTTTAGTTAACACAGCATCCTGTAACTCAAGACAATGAAATCAACATATAAAACCATAAAGTATTACTGGTTCTTAGTGCAAGACTTGAATGCAAACTTAGATTACTCTTATAACATAGTATCTAAGTAACAGTGGCGAGCCGGCAGGGCCCTAAGATATTCTACAAAATAATATTTAAAAACATTACAAAAATATTATTTTTGAAACATTTCTTTAGTTATATTTTTCAGTAGTTTTACCAAAATAACTCAGAGGTCAGAGGGCCTAGGTATAAAAGTCACGGCTCGCCACTGGGTTCCAGCATCTCAAAAGTGAATATTTTCTGGATTTCTTAGTCTTTTATGATGTATTCAACTTTAAACATTTAAAGCCAAAACAATCATTTGGAAAAGGACAAAAAACCAACAATGAAAAACACACTTTGAGCAGTAAATAGGTACATTTTGGCATTCGACACTTTATTCACAAACTAAAAGCAATCACTGTATCCAGGTCAGTGGTGACTGTACAGGTGTGTTAGGTCAGGATTAACTGGCTGTACATCGTGTGTCGTCGCTTCACCGTGAACCCTTTATTGGTCCATTCATCCCTCCATCCTCCAATCAAAGTGCTCAGCAGTTTGTCCTTCAGTGTGTGTGTGTGTGTGTGTGTGTGTGTGTGTGTGTGTGTGTGTGTGTGTGTGTGTGTGTGCGAGAGTCCATTTCAGAAACCAGGACTCTGATCTGAAGTTTCTCAGCTGGTCCAGAACGGTTTCTAGTGCGCGTCTTTAGAAAACACACCTAAACATTTACAAATACATTCAAAACACAACCAGGAGGTTTTTTTTCCTAGATAGTTGTTAGACAGCAAATAGCACCGCAGAGCAAATACTATGATCATTTGGGGTTAAAATAAAAAAGAATCTCTATAGACAGCAGACTGGCTGCACTCACACAGGAAGTAGAAATCACCCGGAAACACTTTTACACCGTTAGAAGGAAAATAACATAATGAACATTTCTATAGCGACGTGTGTTTCCTGTTCCTTAGATTAACATGTGGTCAAAATAGGATTTGATATATGATCTAAGACATAATAAATGTTTATCTGTGTATCCAAATCAAAGAGTCGCTGCTTTCTTTCTAGCGTGGAAACTCAGTGATCAAACAGACAGAAGTTCATTACATATGAGCGAAACAGACCAGATGCGGTACAGAAAGGTTCAACACACACTACTTGCTGTATTTTCATGAATGTATTAACACTTGCGCACCTACATTTATTAAAGTAGTAAAGGAGTATTTAATCCC
The DNA here is from genome assembly GCA_031216635.1 of Dissostichus eleginoides. NCBI lineage: Eukaryota > Metazoa > Chordata > Actinopteri > Perciformes > Nototheniidae > Dissostichus > Dissostichus eleginoides. The sequence continues at coordinate 8,042,456 of CM062267.1, read as the reverse complement.
TAAAGTCACATGTTTGTGTATTTAGTCCCCTCATTTTCATCATTCGTACCCAAACAATTACCCTTAACACCTTAATGTGTGCCCTTAACACAATAAACACTACATTATACCAACAGAAGTATCACCTTAAACTGACTAATGTGTATTAAATACAAAATCATGGTCGACTCTTGTCCACACAGAAACTACTTATCAAGGTAACTCCAGAATAATCCAGCATGACATTCAGTAATAGCAGTATTTAAATTACTGACCACATGATTCAGTAACTTCATCGGCCAATCAGTAAAGCCGCTTCAGATCACATGCTGATACCAAACTCCAACTAAATTGTATTCCCCAGTGCACCTTTTATCTACCTGCAGAAAACTACTGTGTTTTTATGTCACCCAGTTATAAAAAGACTATACAGAATCTGACACACCTTCTCTGCTGAAAGGCATTCTGGGAACTGTAGTCACAAACAGAGGCAGCAGTAAGCAAGACAGAGTGGCACAGAAATAATACAACATTTAACCACATAATGGAAAGGAAGTTAGGATGTAACAGTGTAAGAGAGTCTGAGCGGTGATGTGAACACTGACAAACATCTTTATATTCAAGTTTTTAACATTAAGAGGATTAAATCCCATCTCAAATCACCAGATCTGTGCAAAAATCGAAATCTTAAATCT
>CM062267.1:8034282-8036782 GCA_031216635.1 Dissostichus eleginoides | reverse complement strand
AAATGTGAACATCAGCTTTCCCAGACCAGAACAGACCCGGTCCAACTTGAAATGAAGCATATCGAATCAAGACCTCTTTTAATCGTCACACATGTGTACACAGCATCGCCCACACAGTGAAATTGGGCATAAACTAATTGGTCAAATGTAAGATTTGTGGAGGGAAAAAAGGGGATAAATGGTCAGATGGTCAATGGTTCGATCCCAAACCCCTGCAGTCAAAATGTTGAAGTGTCCTTGGTAAAGGACTCTTCTGGGACTCAAACCAGCAACCCTTCTCTTCCTAAGCCAGGTCCCTACAGACAGAGCTCGTACACATCAGTTTAATGTTCAAGACATCGATCTTCTCTGCTGCTTCTCTACTGAGCGTTGGTCTCACCTGAAGGGGTGCCCGCCACCTCTGAACCTCAGCTTATTCTTCAGTTTGGACTTAAACCTGAAAAAGATACATGTTAACACCTGCTGTAACACCAAGCGGGGGTATTATTCTGTGTGTGTGTGTGTGTGTGTGTGTGTGTGTGTGTGTGTGTGTGTGTGTGTGTGTGTGTGCATTTGGTCTCACTTACAGATACTTATTACAGTCACACTTTAGCGGCCGGGCCTTCTTCAGGTGACCTCTGACCTCTCGCAGGTTCTTTATCTTCGTCTGAAGCGTCTCAATCTAATAAAAATGTATAATGAGTTGACAAACTACAACTGGACAAACCTGATTTTTCTTTCATATATACGAGTAATGATAATCAATTGATATGAAATAATATGTAAACAGTTACAGGAGACATTTTTCATATCCTAGCTACATTTCCTGATATAAATACTTCTTGGTAACTTTGTGGTAATAGTACTTTTACTCAGTTAAAGGGTGTGAGTGCTCCCTCAGCAGGCAGTGTGTTACCTCGTGGTCGATGTGCAGCTTGTGGTCCTTCCAGGCCTGCAGAGACTGATACACTCCAGTATCACACTTCACTGTGGCGTTAGGGAGAAGGAAACATCTGCAGAAAGAGAGAAATCCTGTATTAACCAGGTGAAAAAATACACAAAGAGCAGAATATATATATAAATAGATAAACATCAGGCCTTATAGAAGCTGACGGAGCAGAACACACACTTTTATCCTGGTTGTTTAAGTTTATAAAACAAAGATTATTCAGGAGAACAAGCTGAGCTATATGATGATTCTCATTAGTCATGATTAAACACTAACATTCATCTTAATTCCAACAGATGTAAATAAGCCCAAGTTATATACTGTGTAGAAACAAGAATATATTCAGGGAACACTTCATAGTGATCAATGACGGGGTCTTATGATTAAAGACACTGAGGTCCATATTTCTTCTAGGAATGAAGGATGGAAAACTTTTAGAGTAATTACAGAACTTAACTTCATTTTTAGGAAAAGCGTGGAGATGAATATGAACCTTCAAGTATACCTTTTATGTTTGGAAAAAATGGTTAAGCTTCATTTTGTAAGTGGTATTTATTCCTAAGAAAGATAAAGTTAAAATACCAGCATTAAAGTGGGGTAGGTAAGTTTGAGAAACCGGCTCGAGATACACTTTTTGTTATATTCCATGGAATGCTCTTAACATCCCGATAGCGATGAATATCTTAAATGCTTTGACAAAAAATCCATAAAAGAATGTCATCTGTGGAAGCCGTAGTACTGTAAAAAGCACGACCAATCATCTGAGCCGGCCCGGCTAAAGTAACTGGATGGCCTACCTGCCTGTCAGCCTTCCATCTGCACAAACTTATCTCGTGCCCTCATTGGACATGTGCGCGTTCGTGTGTGTTGGAGGAGGGGCTCTGTAAGGAAGTGGCAGATTTTTTCCGGCTGTGTATTTTCAAATTCTAGCGCACTCGAGCTGGTTTCTCCAAAATTACCTACCCCACCTTTAAGGCTTGGTTTGGTTGAATTTTAGATAGATTTTCTTGAAAAAGCTGTACCATTTAAAAAAAAGCGTCTAAAGATATTTTAGACTATTGGATAGACGAGTATTTGACCTCAGTATTCCTGGTTCCCACCCAACGTAAAGTTCAGATTGGCTAAAATGATGCTAAACAGACACACACACACACACACACACACACACACACACACACACACACACACACACACACACACACACACACACACACACACACACACACTCACTTGTGTGTGACCTTGTGTGAGTTTGGCAGAGAGACGCCGTTGGGATCTCCCCCCATCCCGCTGAACTCGTCCTCGTCGCTGATTGGCTGAGGCCAGTCTTCCCCTCCCACCATGCTGTCGTTACCGGGGTAACTGTTCGTCATGGACACCGAGCGGCTGTAACGGTTCCTGGAGTAACTCTTCAGGGTTTTGAACTCTGAAACACACACACAGTATTTTTGGTATTTAAATTGTATTACAGTGATTACCACTGCATTTATTTGGCTTTATTTTACTATATTTTCAATTAAAGTTATGAGGAAAGTAAGGCAGAACTTTTTAAAAGGCTTTTTCACTGAAACC
>CM062267.1:7984282-8024282 GCA_031216635.1 Dissostichus eleginoides | reverse complement strand
CTGATGAGCTGATGAGGATGGTGCTCTGTTGATTGCCTTACATGTTTTTATCACATAGTAAGGTGTGTGTCTGTGTGTGTGTGTGTGGTGTGTGGTGTGTGTGTCATTGCTCCATGTGGGCTCCTCTATTGAAGATCATAACGACAGAGCTGATGAATGATAGTGCTTCGCCCCCACTCCACTTGTTCAAATCTTAAATGTTGCCATGTTGGCACATATTTTGTTTTCTTTGAGACCAAGCAAGTTGGAAAATATAAACTGTTCTCATGGGTTGCCAGGCTGGAATTAAGATCTGTAGAAATGTGTCTGTGTGTCTTTGTAGCTCTACAGACATTTGTTCTGCTAAATGTAGCTGGAGGCATCAGCTCTGATTGTCAGAGATGAGTTGCTCTGTTAGTCCGTTTATAATCAAACATGCTGATGTAGGCCACTTTCAGATCTGCCAGAATGTGACATAATGCCAAATGCATGCTCAGCTGTTTTGCATAAAATGAAACTGGTTTAAGCTTTTACACCGGACAGGAGAACACAGTGTGTGTGTGTGTGTGTGTGTGTGTGTGTGTGTGTGTGTGGGTGTGTGTGGGTGTGTGTGGGTGTGTAAGTGTGTGTGTGTGTGTGTGTGTGTGCACTCATTATACTGGTGTGTGGAGGTAACAGGACACATCCAGCTGTGTGTGGAGTAATGGCAGCAGATGCTCCTGTTCATTAATTACACACACTCACCTCTCACACACTCACACACAGACACACACTGTGTTAGCAGAGGATGTTCTGACACTGTGTTCTGTGTGGATAATGAATGAGTCCCATCAGACAACTCATTTACTCTCCTCCTCTCTCCTCTGCAGTAATTACATTTTAACATTGGGACAGAAATAACCTTAAACATGCTGCAAACTTCTGCATCTGCTTCCCTTTCTCTCACACACACACACACACACACACACACACACACACACACACACACACACACACTGACACACACACACCTCGCATTAACACTCCGGGCTACAGTCTTTCCACGACACACTGTAAGGAAGTAAAAACCAGGCTGCTGTTGGAGGAGTGATTTTGTTTTGCACTTCATTCTCAGTGAAGTCCTGAATTTTATGATGAAGTTTTAATACGGTTTCACGAAATGTAATTCTATTTTAGGCCCTCGTGTTCGGTATATTGCAGTTTGTTCTAAGGTGAACACCTCAAAAATCTTATTAGGTGTCATTGTTACACTTCACTTTATTTTATGTAAAACAAAGTGGATTTGTGGAATTAAGTGTTAACTTACTGGGAATAAATATTGAAATAACAGGAAAATCAATATGCCTAAAATGCAAGTTAATAGTGTTAACTGTTTTTAATGAGTATTTTAAATGTGTTTAAATGTGTTTTTATAATGTGTTTCATTTGCACCATTTCTGATGTTTTTAATGATTTTTGTAAAACCCTTTGAAAAGCTTCATTGTTGAAAGTTGCTGTATAAATAAACTAGCCTTAGGGGACGGTTTTCAGTCATTTTAAGTCAAAAAGCTCAAAGTCACAAGTCTTTTGTTTTAAAGTCGGGGTGCAAGTCTTTTTGGGATTTCTCAGTTTGAAATTAAAGTCAACATACTTTTATACTGGAGTATAAACATCTGATTCATTGACTTCCGACGATACATTAGGTTGAATTTCACAACCTCCCGATCTTTCCTCTGGTGTTATACTCAGTAACAACTCAACATCTCCCCCCTAGCAGAGGTAAAAAGCAAAAGAATAAAATAGAAATGTTTTTATTCTTGCAGCATGTTTGTTTCTGATGAGTCAGCCTCATGGCGTGCCTGCAGGCAGTTAGAGGAGTTTCAATATTTCATGTGTTTGTAAATATCTTGTCCTGCATCCTTATTTAATGCTTCTTATTCATTATGTAACATGCTTTGATTCGCCTTTGTGTGCGTGTCAGGTTATAATTAACTCGCTACGGCTTGTTTCTCTTCCAAACAGACTTATGTTACGATGTGAAAGCAGGTCATTAAAATAATTATCGTAAGTCTTTTAAGGAGTGTAAACATCCACCATATTACAAAACCCAATCCGCCTAAATATGAAAATCCTCATTTGTGGTGAAAGAACAAAAAACGAAGCATTTGGAAATAACTTCAAAATGTATTTTCTGTTTTTCAGAAGACAAAATGTTTCAACTTCATCTTTAGCTGCATGTTCATTTGTTCTGCTGCGTGTCTTATTTTGTGTTGACTCTCTGAACTCTGCTTTATTTCTCCGGGGAGACGCTCCAACCTTTCATCCAGATTTCATTTTTACAATATGATGTTCAGCTTTTATGTTCTTTCCTCCTAAAAAGAGAACCTGTTACCTTTAAACTGCAGGTTAGTCTGTTTTAACACAGACATTTCATTAAAGAGGCCTTATTCTGATGTTCCCTTCCCTGTAGTGTGTTATATAGGTTTGTGTGCATGTCAATGGTCTGCAAAGACTAAAATCCCTGTGTTTGTGCTGCAGCACAGGCAGTATGAGGAAAATAAAGAGCTTTTTGAACCTTAAAGCATGGAGACATGTCACAGTAGAGACACTAAATACTAATATGAACCTGAACATCAGCATAATATAGGGCCCCTTTAATACTAGAACAACACTGATAATGCTAGAACTGAACAAAGCATGATTTAACATATAATGACTTGTTATAGCAACAGTACATGTCATATTTAAACACACAGCTTGCACTGCTGCTTCATTGTCTCTTGCAAATATGTAATGAAGAGACTATGTTCCCTATCTAGCCTGTCTAAAGTCTGAATCCAGAACTTCTTGAGGTATCCTGGGTTCTAATTTTAAATTTAAATCAGTATGAAAGTTGTGTTTCTGTGCAAGAGTCATGTGTTTCCCAGGACAGTGTATTAGGGTTTTATTGTTTCCCTCCAGAGGACAGGGATTTCTGTCTGTCCTGCAGAGTTGTTGTATTACCAGAAAGCCAGCTGAGCTTTAAATGGGATTTAAATGTTCTTCTGACTGGAGTCCGGCCGGCGATTCCTCCGGCATCTGTTTGGCTTTACAAGGGAGGTAAAAGATTGTCTGGCACTGCTGTGATGCGTGTGTGTGAGTGTGTGTGTGATCTTATGTGTGTGTATGTCTCTCTTTCAGCTCATACTGTAAGTGTAGACTGACGGGTTTTAAAAAATTCTGTTCAAATCGGAAAAATAATTAACTAAGAAATAAAACCCATGCATTTGTAACACACAAACACACACACACACACACACACACACACACACTACAACCTCACACACAGATATGAGGGAGGATTGCTTTGTTTCAGTCGTGTTATATCAGGATTTATCCCTCAGAGCGGAGCGGAGCAGCCCCATTCTTCAGCTGGATTACAGTGGCTTAGTCTCATTGTGTGTAGGTGTGTTTGTGTGTGTGTGTGTGTGTGTGTGTGTGTGTGTGTGTGTGTGTGTGTGGGCCTACATGTGCTGTGATGCGTTGGGGAAGGCGGTGCTGTACTGCGGCGCTGAGTCTTCAGGTCCGTGCGGCGCGGCGTGGCTCAGCACCATCATGACGGGCCGGTGAGGATACACTCTCTTCGAGGAGCGGAAGTACCGGATGGACTCGGCCGTGATCAGGTCCGTCAGGTAGTCCTGGAACACAAACACAGAAGCATTTTTATAATTATTATTATTGTTAAAACCCTGGATCACTATGTTTTCATTTCATTCTGTTTCACTTTTAAATTGAATTGTTTTGCTTTGATTTGTCCCAGAATACATCATTATTTCTAGGAATATTGCAGTAAACTTGAAAGAGAGAGACGTTGTTTTAAAATATAAATGTTGAAAAATGATTTCACAACGTGTGAAAAGTGTATCATTGATATCATCAACTATCATACTGTATGCAAGATAAGAAGTTGGGAAATGTTATGGTTTGTATTTCTTTATTGTTGTAGCTTAAGTGAGGTTTTTTGAGGTAAAAATGGATGAAATAAATCCTGAACATTTCAAAATGTTATGAATTATTCTTGAATATTTATTGGTTTTGTAAAGGGAAGTTTTAATGAGGACTTATCTCAACTAATTGACTGCAGGACACATAACAACACATTTCCCCTACTTTTGTGTGCGTTTGTGTGTGCGTGCGTATGAGCTTGTGTGTGTGTGTGTGTGTGTGTGTGTGTGTGTGTGTGTGTGTGTGTGTGTGTGTCCCTGCCTGTGGGTACTGGGCTCCGTGCTTCTCTCGGACTCCGTTGCGGCTCAGTGTGTAGTTGTAGAAGCGGCTGTTCTTCACCAGGCCGAGCCACTCCCTCCACCCGGGGGGGACGTACGTGCCGTTGTACTCGTTCAGGTACTTCCCAAAGAAGGCTGGATCAAGGACACACACACACACACACACACACACACACACACACACACACACACACACACACACACACACACAAAGAAAGAAAGGTAAAACTGTCAGAATCCAGAAATGTGTGTGTGTTTGTTTTTGAAAGTGGGGTACACATCATGCCATGGGTTTGTGGTCCTCACATATGTAGCATAACATGTTTGTAGGTGTGTTTTTGTTTGTGTGTATGTTTGGTGTGTGTGTGTGTACCTGTCCTGTATCCAGTGTTGTTCAGGTACACCCCGAAGGACCGCGGCTCATGCTGCCGTTGCCATGACATCGAGGAACAGTTCTCGTTGTTGGTGTAGGTGTTGTGGTTGTGAACGTACCTGAGGGACACAAGGAGTGGGTGTTATTGATATATATATATATATATATATATATTTATATTTAGTGTGGTTCAATGAAACCAATCTAATTCTATATATGAAACATGATAAACTTACTTCCCAGTGAGCATGCTGGAGCGTGACGGACAGCACATGGGCGTGGTCACGAAGGCGTTGGAGAAGGAAGTCCCGCCCTCCTCCATGATGCGGCGAGTTTTATTCATCGCCTGCATCGAACCTGCCGAGACAGAAAGAGAAAGAGGTATACTGTTAGTACACTGTACATACAACATTTATTGGTAATACTGTATGTATAAGGGGAATTATTTATCACACAAAAACAAGTGATAAAATAATACTAGTTATACCATACTATGAAAAATACTCAATTACAAGTTCTTGAAACTTTAAAAAAAGACACAAATGACCAAAATGATCAGATATTCTTTGTACTACTCATTCAAGCACAGTCTTAAAAAGTGGCTCATTGACAACCAACAGTGTCAGCACTGATGTGTGGGTGTAGGTGTGTGTGTGAGTGCGTGCGTATTGTGAATGTTTTCTTTATTATTATGACTTGCTCCTTACCTGTATTCAGTGATGTCGTCTATTGTAAATATGTACATTTTTTTGTATAACAATGCAGTTGTATTTGTATTCTTGCTTTTAGGATGCCTATCACCATCTGGCAAAGGGACTATCGGTGAAAACTAGCCTTTTGGCTAATTCGAGTACATTTACATGTTTTTAATATGTTGATTAATGTACACTGTCCCTTGTTTTAAATCAATCAATTCAATTCAATTCAAAATAAAAAAAATGATTTCTGATCAATAAAGTATAAATCTCATTGTCAGTGTTATTAACAGTAAAGGCATTAGTGGTAGTGTAGAAGTATTATAATAGTGTGTATTAGTGAAGTATTAATACATTATAACAGTAGTATGTGTGTTTACTCACCCAGCTCCTGGTCCTGGTCGTCGGTCAGGATCAGGATGATGTTGGGCCGGATGTTGCGGCGGTCTCTCTGGAGGCGGGGCTTCTGACGCTGGCCAGCCGGGAAGTGGGCGTGGCCAAGCGTCACGGAGACAAACAGGAAGAGGAGGAGTCGGCCCGCCATGGCCTTCGACCCCTGACCTCCAGACACGATCAACCAATCAGCTGCTTCCCCCCTGGAGGCTCAACGTCTGCACACAAAACAGACTTTTTAGTCTTTAAAGTCCCCACGCATTGGTCACTTTTTCATGCTTTTAGCACCAGGAAAAGTGCTATATAATTAACATGTATTATTATTATTATTATTATTATTAAAGAGAATCTACCTGTTTTACCTGTATCGCTTGTACCTTGGACAATAAAAAAAGCACTTGAGAGTTGAATGTATGCAGCTGCACTTACAATGGTCTTGCTTATTAGAAGTAAATATCACACTATCATAATAGCACTCTTCTTGCTGCTCTGCGTTTGAATCCTCATGGTTCATTGTTCTTATTTGTAAGTTGCTTTAGACAAAAGTGTCAGATAAATGTAATGTAATGTAACTTATCAGGGCCGCCCCTCCCTACAGGCCGATCACGCAGACTGCGTGGGGCCTCACCTCGCGGAGGGGGCCTCACCTTGCGGAGGGTTCTTCATTTTGCGGAGGGAGCCTCATCTGAAGCGCAAATGCGGCGCACATACAGTGTAAGCGCGCCACAGTTTCGCTGCAGCGAGGCTCCACTAGCACCCCCCCCCCCCCCTCGACGCTCGCGACACAGAGGGGGGGGGTATATAAAAATATACATTGGTATTTGTTTCCCCAAACGTGATGTCAAGGGCATGACTTCTTAAGATTACATTATACTTTCTTCATCGTCTCTCGAACATTTAAAAGGTTTTTCTTAATGTATTTGCAATTCCACTTGTAAACCATTTTCTTATTGTGAAAATGTATACGTTATCATTCGTGAATTATCTCTGCTTCTGTCTATGCATTATCTGAATTATGTTTATACATTTTTTTTGTTCGCAGCTCTCTTTTGAAATAAGCTTCCTGATCTCGATGAGACTACATGTTGTAATTCAATCACTATCTCTTTTCTACTTATGTGCAATGCCTTGTCTTTTCTGCTGCTGCAACGCAAACATTTCCCAAATTGGGATCAATAAAGTACATCTTATCTTATTTCTTCTTACAAAGATAATTTACTGTTTCAATTGAGTTGTAATTAACGTTATTTTTAGTAAAGTGATTTGTTAGAAATATGTTAGAAATGTGAGCAGCAGTGTTTCAGATATTTTTCTTTGTCAGGCCTCGTGTCTAGCTGCTGCTGAAGAAAACATATTATTATTATTTCAGCGGTGTTTGAGAGAAATGTCAGCGCCGAACGTGACGCTCAGTGTTTATCTGCTGAGTGAGGACGAGAATATTGATGAACGAGGGAGAAAAAATGAAACTGCATGATTAACACACACACACACACACACACACACACACACACACAAGCCCGCAGTAGAGATGAACACGTCTCATACACACACACATTGTTGTACAGAAAGGAAGCCACACACACATACACACACTGTCCCGCTGTGCTTTGTGTCAGTGTGACTTATAGGATTTCAGCGTTTTATTATCTGAGAAACAAAAGACTGTAGCTAATAGTGTGTGTGTGTGTGTGTGTGTATGTGTGAGCTCACAGCAGGGTGCGTCATGCAAATTAGCCAGTAATCAAAACAGAGGAGGCTTAGGGATCTTTCTCAACACACCCACCCACACACAGACAGAGAGGTGTGTGTGTGTGTGTATGTGTATGTGTGTGTGTGTGTGTGTGTGTGTGTGTGTGTGTGTGGCTTGTGGTTGCTCTCATGTTAAAGTGGTCTGGAGGCTCCAGCTGTGAGCAGACTGAGATTACACACAACCCGCTGAGAGAGAGAAATGAGCCTCGCTCGCCCAGTGTGAGGGTTCAGTGGACCTCTGTTCTCCAGCAGAACACGTAGAACGGTTAGCAAATGTAGAATGTGTACAACATTTAGAATTCTTTTAGAAAATGTATAACCTTTAGAACATCAAGAAAGCTTAGAAAATGTAGAATGTATACGCTGTGAGAATGGGTCTGAGGAGAGCATTTCTCCGCCATCCCAACTCGACTATTACCAGCGTTCAGGGAGCTCTATGCAAGTCAATGGGGACTCCCTGTTAGTTAGCCAAGGGATCCTGGTGTGTGAGGTGCTCCGCGGATTGGTCCATTTGGGCCAATCCGGTCATTTGTTGTTGATTTGGGTGTTCACACGTCACAGAACCCAGGAAGCAAACAATGGAAAATGAGAAATGTCCAACGAGGCGTTCTGGGGCAGCATAGACCGGTCTTTTCTGTGTTAGAGTTTTACTCGCTACAGGGTGTACTTTGAGGGTTTGTGACTCTGCAGACCGTTTACAGAAAAACCTTCATAACACACAAGGGGACGGGTAATAACCGGAAAAGCATGACATGGGACCTTTAAAACAGAACATTTCGAAAATGAACAATGTATAGACATTTGTAACATTTAGAAGATAGTAGAAAATCTGAAATGTTGAGAATTCAAAGAACTATTTAATACATCTAGAATGTCTTATACATTTAGACAGTAGAACGTCTCCATTGTTTAGAACAATTAAAATAAAATAAAAACTATTAAGAACATCTAGAACGTTGAGTAACATTTTGAACGCATATAAGATTTAAGATTTGAAATTTGGCCCCAACATTTCCTTAAAGCGGCCCTATTATGCTTTTTGGGGTTGTTCCTTTGTGTGTTATTGTGTAAGTGGTCTGCAAAGGCTAAAATCCCAAAGTTCCCTTTCACAACAGAGCCGGCCAGCTAACCAATCAGAAATAAAGAGCTTTTTGAACATTAAATCATGGAGACATGTCACAGTAGAGACACTAAATACTAATATGAACCTGAACATGAGCATTACAGAGCCCCTTTAAGCTTTAGGCAACAAAGCTACTTATTAAGTTAAGTTATGTTAAGGGGAAGATCCTGTTTTGTGCAACATTCACTATGTGAGTGAAAGTTAAGCTCCGGGGGAAAGGTTGTTTGTTTAGTGAAAAAAATACAAAAACATGTGGACACTCCCCGTTGAAATACTTTGGCTCTGTGGAGTACGTTCAGATTTAATATCTGTCATATTTCTGCCTTTATTGCCTTTTTTTTACCTTTCAGATAAAGACTTTTAAACAGTGTGTTTTCCATCGAGAAGCTACATGATATATATCCTCTAAGTGACTCATCCGTTATATTTTTACTTCATTTAAGGTTGTTTTCTATTCCCTTTAGTGACGCTTTCTGTATGTTTACTAATGTGGTGTTTACTGCCCTCTCCTCAGGCCGAGGTGAGGAGATAATGTTTCTCTGCTCTCTGAAGAAATCTCTGAATATCAAATAAACACAACTCTCTGCAATCCACAGCAACAACTACCACTGTCAGGAGGTAGAGCTCCATGAATATCAAATGGAAGAAAGTATCAGGATTCAAAAGAGCTGCTGTTATCTCCAGCAGCTTCACATCACAGTAATAATAAGGCTTTTACCTTTATTGAACTGAAACCTCCTAAAGGTGTCAGATTAAGCTCCTCCAGGCAGTCGGTGCATCAGGAGGACACATGCAGCGTTTCACACGAAGAGAAATATTATGAAATGCTTCTCAGACTGCTAAAGAAGTGTAAGGCAAATATTGATAACTATCCACCTTCAAGCATGCACCTCTTACCCCTTACATTACTCTGATGGCAAATTAAGGTGCAGTTTCACGTCTGAATGAACACCTGAGTCCCGTTTATGTAAAAGGGACTGAAGTCGATAAAAACCCGGTGTCAAAAAACAGAGACAGAGTTATCGTACATGTTCAAAGTACTGTACTGCCAGGTAGCTCATTTGGAGATGAAGTGGAAATGTTTTTAGTTATTACTTCATTTGACAGGGACCATTATTAAAAATGACATTTGTAAAAATATGCCCGAAGCTTTAAAAAAGGCTTTTTTCCATCTGCAGTCCACAGTCAGGCAGTTGCTAAAAGAACAGTAAAGAATAAAAGCATAGAAAATACAATTAAGGTTAAAAGCAGTGAAAAAATGCAGATAAAAAGGGCGTGCAAAAAGAGACAAGAGAGAGAGCGAAGAAAAAGCTGAGACGAAAAAAGGTGATCTAGCAGGTGAATAGTGGAAATAATTACCTAATCATAGAAAGGGTCCTCAAGAAACCTGTAGTAGTAGTTTGTATTTATCTCCTTTTTAACATTATTGGCATTATCAGGGAATGTTTATGAGAAGTTTGAAAGAATATGTTTGTGTCCGAAACAATATTGGAGCCTCTTGGCCGAGACGAGGGGGTTGTGCGTTGGTGTTGGGATCAGGGGGGTCACAGGTTCAAACCCCACTGCAGTCAGCATGTCCTTGTGTCCCTGGGCAAGACACTTCACCCCAAATTGCTCCTGTGGGGATTGCCCACAGTATTGAGTATGTAAGTTGCTTTGGATAAAAGCGTCTAACAAGTAACATGTAATGTAATGTACACCTCAAAAAGAGATTTAAGATGCTTGTAAAATGCAAAATGAAGAGGCTAATTAAAATCTTCTTTCTTGTAGAGGCTTGTGTTACTGTAGCAGGAAGATGTAATTGGACAGAAAGTTTAACTAGAAGAAGATGGAGTTGAAGAAAGCAGGTTGAGTGACATTTAATCTGAGGGAAGTGAGAGAGATGGGACTACACATTCATGCTTTTTTTATTTAGTTATTCGTGCATGCATGCCGATAAAAAGAGTACTGATTTATCATTGTCAGAAACATAATGGACAGGATAAAAGGAACTGAATCAAGGCTGCTGAACCAAAACATCATTGTCATTTTACCGTCACCAAGGACGTTTGTGTACCCGTCTGGTTGTCAGAGGGACAGAATAATACTGTCCCAATTATCATGACACTTGGGCCAAGAATGATCCATTAAATGTTTTTGTGGATCCAAATGATTTGCTCTAATGGAAACGGCCTTGGCGAAGGTCTGCGATCTCTGAGTGCCTTTCTGCTTCTGCTGCATGAGACAATGGGATAAATTCCTATCATCACATGAGCGCCACATTTAATTCATGACCAGTGTGAAGACAAACAGCCATTAGTCAATCACACTGCGGCAGTTATCTTTTCATGCTCACACTGTATCTTCTTTCTCCATGATTAGATAGATGGTTAGATGGATGGATGGATGGATGGATGGATGGATGGATGGATGGATGGATGGATATAGAAATGTTTGCGTTGCAGCAGCATAAAAACCAGGCAATGTACATAAGAGAAATTAAGACACTAGAAATAAACAGTCCAACATATTTCTGAAATAGAAATAAAATAGCATTAAAAAGTTAAAAAATATATATATACGTGTGGAAAATATACATATGGAAATACAAATTTCAGTAACAAATGTAACGCAGGATATTATTGTGCAAGAAATGGATTTAAAGCTTGTCTCTGACCAGCGGTTTTTACAGTGACTGCGAGCCAGACTGAAACATAATCCAGAAGGTTATTCTGGTCCTGGGTCAGTTTTAGGACAGTTTCATAACGAGATTGTATGATAAAAGATAAACGTGGATTACAGCAGCTTGTAGTGTGGTCACTGCAGGACACATGTTGGGCTGAGGTCAGTCCAGATGTTCCTCATCTGATCCAGAACCCGAGGTAACAAATGCTGCAGCGTTGCATCAGATCCCAGACCTGCTGCTCAATACTACTCTTATCAAGGTTACAATCATGGTTAAAACATTAAACGACTTTATGTAATGTCATGTATGCATCTAATTAATATCATGAATACATATTTTTCCATTATTTAATATCATTTTAAACAGTTAGTTAATTAACTGAAGTATATAGTGTTCAATAAAAGATTATTGGCTTAAAAATGCAGTTGTTGCTCCTTCCACTCCACAACTAGAAAATGTATTAAGAAGTTTGCTTGTGTTCAAAACATTTTTTAAATTCCACTTTAAAACAGGGACAGTTTGGTCCATTTGATGTGTTTAATGGTATCGATAACCACCAATTACGCCTGTAATACAATACAAAGTATTTTATTCTACTGTAGAGCATTTCATTTTGCATTATTTGTTTTTTATCTCATACAATTTGACATGAAGTTGACTTATTCCTGGATTTTACCCACAACATTCTGTGACTTGCACCATTTTATTGCTCTACTTTATTTCTTAAGTTTACGTAGCATGGATTTTTATTGCCGAAAACAATGTTGAATCTATTGTGCATAAAACAATACAGCCTTTGCATCTCAAATGCAATCGGCTGATGGTATTCAAAACAGGGGGCAAATCCCTTCAGCTGGTTTGACTTTTAGCAGAAGCCATTAGAGCGGAGGCTGTTACAGCGGCACTTTAATGACGTGCTCACATATGGAGGGGACGCTCAGCTGTTCACATTCTTTTGTCCCTGCAGTGTATCACACTATATTACCATACTATATTATGCGTGTTGAAATGTGCAGTCATGCTCTCCTGAACTGCAAACAGGACTCCACACTCCCCCGGGCGTCGTAAATCCTGCCGCCTGTCGTCCTGATGTGCCCTCGGTCCTCCATCACAGCTATCTGCTCGTTAATATTCATGAGCCGGGGGCGGGCCTTGGCGCAAATACAGCTGGCTGCGGAGGAACTCAATATGAAATGTGGCGAGTGTCAGTAAAGAGATGCGGCGATAATTCAGCCCTGGTGTTCCATATTCATTAGTGGAATTTAGTGTTAACTTGCAGACATGAAGGTTGCGGTCAAATTGGCTTTTTTGCATAGAAGGTTCCTAATTGTTCGAATAGAGCGGTGCAGGAACGAGTCCTGAAACCCAAAAATGAGTTGGCATCATACCACTGTTTTTGGTTAGATGCCTGAAATAAAGTCTGCGGTTAACACAAACTCACAAGATTTCCACGTTTTGTTCTACGGCATGAAATATGTCAGTAAATACTCCACTGGTTGACGTCTGAAGCTTCTACGTGACTTAGGTTCCTAACAAGTGACTAAGTGAGAATACTGAATGTAATCACGCCGCCGTTAGCTTAGCGGTGGTGAAGTCATGTGACCGTGCCGTAGTTCCTTTATAGCCCAACATTAGCCACCTTTAGCTTAGCGGTGGTGATGTGAAGTCATGTGACCGTTTTTTTGTTCTTTTATAGCCTAACGTTACCTTTGTACTTTGTTCGATAGCATTTCCATTAAAAAATCACAATGTGGTGTTAATATGTGGAGATTATCCAGCTGAAAAAAAAACTTGTGAGTATCATACATTTTGTTTTGTTAATACTCTGAAATCCAGTGGCCAACTGCAATTGGTTTTGTTGCAGGAGCCAGAGAGACTCTAACTTCAGGGTCAGCCTAAAGAAATATGTAATCTCCTTTAAGACAGGATACACTGAGCCATCCTTAGGAAAGGAGAGGAGATAATGCTGTCCCACAATTCCTAGCAGCGACAACGTGCAAAGTGACGCACTATTTGGCTGTTCACGGGAACAACCGATCGTTCAGTTTCAGACCTATTTAAGGGTTTTCCATTTTATGCCATAACTTGCCAAAGTCCTTATCTGTACAACTTCCAACCATATGTTAAACCACTTTCCAGTTAGGCAAAGACACAGGACCTGACTTATGTTGGCAATTCAACCGCAACTGGAATGTCCGACCATGCTGAGGTGAAGGGTCAGAGGTCAGCTGGTCGTTATGTGAAATGTCCAGTTTCTATGAGAAATGGAGATGATCTTATTACTCTTTATCACAGAGCCAGCTGAGCTTTGAACATAAAGTCTTTCATGTGCGTCACAGAAAGAAAACGATCGATACGTGAGCCGATATTTGCTTTGTCTCTGATCAATACGGCAGCTGATGTTTCCTGACTGTTATCAATAAACATGTCAGCAGGTATTCACTGTGAGGGGATTTAATTCCAGGACAACCTCACATCTTAACGTCCAGTCAGCATCAACACTGACTTTCACTCTCTGACCAAATCAGCTTCACAAGAGACGAGATGTGAAGCAGATTCAGGACATGCCTGTGAATCGTTTTAAGTTTTGTCAGTATCAAAGTAGTCGAGTGAGAGTTGACTCCACAAAAAAGCTTCTAATTGCTGATTCTGCATACCTTTTGATGGTCCAAATCAGACAAAATGTTAACAATATGAGTTAAAATAACACGTAGTTCAAGTCGTAGCCCACAGCTTAATAACTAACACGTTACAACATTATACTTCCTGATTTGAACACACATTTTTAGTATTAAATATTCCCAAAATAGAAATAAGACCAAGAATAATAAGTTCACGAGCCAGACACTGACCAAAGAAGAAGAAGAAATGCAGTTGCATATCTGAATAAAATCATCTTTACTCTCTCAATGCAATAATTGTCATACAAACAATCATCGTCTTAGTGTAAGCACACAACTGACAAAGTCTCTATTCATCTGTAGTTTTTGCGAAACCAATAATATTACACAAGACATATGTTTTAAGGATATTTTCTCAAATTATTGTTCTCTTTCTCTCCCATAAATCTCCACATCAGTAGCACTTACACACACCAAACCTTTGCTATAATGCCTGTCTTTATCTGAAGGTTTTTACTGTGGGGTTTTGCTCGTTTGTTATTCACCGTCGGATTTATATTACATACGGAGGTGTGTGGCGCAGTGGGTTGTGCGTTGGTGTTGGGATCAGGGGGTCACAGGTTCAAACCCCACTGCAGTCAGCATGTCGTTGTGTCCCTGGGTAAGACACTTCACCCCAAATTGCTCCTGTGGGGATTGCCCACAGTATTGAGTATGTAAGTCGCTTTGGATAAAAGCATCTAACAAGTAAGTAATGTAATTGTATTCCTAAAAACCTGGCAAAATCAATGGTTTTGAAAAAGCAGTTGACAGTATTTACTGATTTATGGAGGGATACAAAAGACAGCCTTGACTGTAATATGTCACAAAAAAAACAAAAATGTTAAACCTAGCTTTATCTAATGTTTGGATTTTTGTTCTGAAAATGTATGCAACTTGCTGTATCACATATTCAATGGGGTCAGGCTTCATTTGCATATTAAAACATTTCAGAAAACATGCAATACAAAAAAACCAGATGGATTTAATCAAAGGGGAACGTTTCACGGTGATATCTATTATTACAATTGTTTACCCTATTCTCCTTACATGACTTTTCCTTGAACCACAGCTTCTGTGTCAGCTTCAGAATGACCTTAAGGTTGTGACGCTAGGCTAAGTGCTAGGAAATGAAACTGATATCCATCTGAAGTATCTGATCAGAGAACTGAAGTATCCTCCAGGAATTTGGAGCTCCTCGCCTCACTGTTTTCAGAACATAAAGTTTTGTGCAGCATTAAGTGTGATATCAGATCCCAGGACGATCTGGAGAAACAGGAAACTTTATTTCTGTTCTCTCGGTGCAGCACTGAAACCAAATGCTGACTCAGGACAAGCAGGATGTACACATAACTGAAGCTTTAAATCATAACACTGGTGGTTTACTGTGTTGTTTTTATGATCGACGGACACCGTAAAGAGTCCAAAACCAACAACATGTGAGTCTCTCTCTCAAAACACTCTGATTTCCAGTCGGTGGCTCAGCACATTTATTCCTAATAAAGATATGAAATCATGAAAAAATCACAAATATGCAGCCTTACCTTTTTCAACTATGAAGATTTTATGACATTTCATGTTATGTAGTCCTAAACAACACAATTACAACTTCTGTTACGATGGCTGCAAATAACTCAAAATAATACTTCAATTCCACCATTTATTTATTAAACTCATTGAACTGTTTTTTCTGTTATTTTAACTGGATCCGTGTGTGCCTAATTATATAATTAAATGTAAATCCTGCGTTTCAAAGCAGCTTCTTGTGTCTCTGTCAAAAGAAAATTCCCTTTTGGAAAATACAGAAACATTGTCAGTAAACCTTTTCAGTATTATCATCAAAATAAATGCTAAGAATTTTCTAATTCACAAACACTGCTTACAGTTTATATGTCAAATTATAGTAAACTAAATGTATTTAGCAAAATATTTAAATATGAATCATTGTGTTTGGAGCAAAACACAAAGTCAGAAGTATTGAGAGACAGATTAAAAATATATTTTTATCAAATCTACAACCAGTTATTCCAAACATCCTGCAGATATGTATCTCCCTTCACAAACACAAATTAATTCAAACAAATCCAAACTGAACCTCAAGAACCTGATCTGATGTGAGATCAGCTTCAAAACAGACTCACTCACTGAGCGCTTATTCCTCTGAAGAACGAGCCAACAATCAGAGTGAAACAAAATACAGACGCAAAGACAAGAGAAACATCCCAGAATCACTTCTCCTTTTCTTTTCCTCTTCTCCCTCTTCTTTCACTTCCTCAGAGAATATTTGACACTCTGAAACCTCTCTTAATTTCTAAATCTCTCCATATTTCTCCCCATCTTTTCTTCCTCCTACCTGCTTTTCATGAGCTGCCTTGCTCTTCGGGCTTTTTCCCCAAAACCGACAACCTCCCCTTCAGTTTACGTCCTGCCGGTTGTTGCCGCGGCAGCAGACATGGTAATAATCCCTGTGGCAACCGCTCTCGATGACCGCACGCTCGCCTCCCGTTGTAACAACAGCTGAGCTCCTCCTCCTCCTCCTCCTCCTCCTCCTCCTCTGGCTCAGTCTCTTTATCTCTTTCTGTGAATCTTTTTATACCTCATATTCAGTTCCTCCCCGCTCTCACCTTCGAACATCTCCCCCTCTCTGCATCTATTGTCCCTCTATCTCTTCATCACTTGCTCATCTCTTGCCGCCTTATTGCTGTTTATTCTCAGAGAAGAAGAAGGGGCGAGGAAAATGAAAATGAGCTGATTAACTTTCTGTCGGGAGAACAAAAAGGAGGAACGGTAACAAGAGTCGAGACACGGTTAAAGGCGAATCACAGTTGTAAAAATATCTTTGTTGTCTGTGTTATTGCTCACAGTAGATGATCTGTCTCTAGCTTCAAACGAGCCTGCACTGAGTGACAAACACGTCATTTAAAATCTAGTTATTTTCTCTCTTTGTAAAGCGGTTTATTTTTTTAAGTCCCGGTAGCTTATTACCATATTCAACAGAGAAGTGATTCACTTCAACAAAAGGATGTTCCCTATTTTGTTTAAAGTTGTTTTACAGAGTTGGAGAGAAATGCTTTTGTTTCCTGGTGGAATAAAATCAAGCACAGTCGGTTGTCACCAGCATGTCACTCCAACATGTCAGGGTCTACTTTCTTTTGTTGCACCATGAGACTTTAGCAATACACGCCTTTTCTAGGGAACAGTGAAATTACTATTCAGTTAGACCTTTCGGTTCAATCAGCCCCAAAAAGGATGTGATGATAAAGAAACATTGATCAGAGTGATCAGAGTGATGCTACAGTTTTTACTATAGTCTCATAATGTTTCTAAAAGTATATCCTACTGTAGCAAAACAACCTCCAGATCCCCCTAAAGTGCCACTAGATCCTCCAATGGCACTACAAAAACCTCCTACTGTGCCACCACAACCTCCTAAAAAAACACCACAACCTCTTAAGAAACAACCACAACCTCCTAAGGAACAACCACAACCTCCTGGAACAACTAGATCCCACCAAAGTACCACTAGACCCCTATAGTACTACAAAGAACTCCAACGTGCCACCACAACCTCCTAAAAAAACACTACAGCCTCCGAAAATATGACCCCAACCTCCCAAAGAACCATTAGATCCCCCAAAAGTGCCACTGGGTCCTACTATAGTACCACAAAAACCTCCTTATGAACCTCTACAACCTCCCAATACAGAACCACAACCTTCAAAAGAAACTTCCCACCTCATAAAGAACCATTACATCCCCCTATAGTGAGATTCGGACCAACACTTGTACAGTATTGCACAACTCTAAAACACTCGTTATGAAACATGTAAAAAACGACTTCTGGGACTAAAGAGTCACCTGACTAACGAAAGATATTGATAGAGCATTAACGTTGACTTTTACTTTTACTATGAACATGGACAACAGTGTCCAGAGTGAGGGTCTTGTGTTTGATTGACCCATTGACATTAAACTCAGATATTCATGCTATATAGATTACACAAGTGGCTTAGTGGGTCTAATATTGGCCTATAGAGGACGCAAGGGACTTCTACTGTTGTTCAACATTGAAATAATGAAGGATCCTCTTGATGTGAAAATGATAAATAACAGCGACTAATTACTCTGATTGATGAGTTGGGTTTGTCCATTTTAGATCAATGAATTGATTTTAGATCCCAGTTGTGGTAATTAAAGCAGAAGTGACCCAGGTTATGATATAATATGGATGACCCGGAGGCGCTGACCCGGACGCTGAAGGTTTAATCTGTGTTTTCTTTAAACAGTCACACAGTGTCGAGGTCTGAATGATTTATCCGCAGCAGAGAGATGTTCTGCGGCTGCTTTATTGATGCGCTGGATGTCAGGAGCATCAGATGTAAATGCACCTCTCCACTTTCAGCCTGCTGATGTTTCCTCTCACAGATGTCTCGGGAGAATCTGATGACTTTGTGTTTCTCCCACCATCAGTCTCTGTGAAGCAGCCTCCACCAGCCGCAAATAAACTGTGAATGTTCAGTCACGACGAAAACATACTGAAAACCTTCAGAAGAGGAGGGGTTTTATTGAAAAAGAGACAATTAAATGCTGTGTTAAAGAGGCCTTATTGTGCTTTTTGGGGTTTTCCCATTCCTATAGTGTGTTATATAGGATTTTGAGCATGTAAAATGCTAAAATCCTCCAGAGGGAGTTTCTGTCCCATGAGACTCTCCTGAGGCGCTCCAGTATCTCACCTGGTTTTTGGCTCCCCAGTTTCTACCAAGGTCTTCAGAGAAATGGGCATTTGTTTTTGGCTGTGTCATTTGTTCTTGTTTTTGACAGTTGGACAAATGGGTTTTTGTTCCAAAGGGACAGTTTGGGATTTATGGGCTTTTAGAGAAATTGCTTGGCACCTGTAGGCCTTCTCTTGACAAAACAACACAACAGCTTACGACCATGTCTGTCAAAGTCACTACTTTATTTTAATCTATTACTAATTTGTGTGAAATTATCCAAAAACACATTTTCTCGTTTCTGTATAAAGGTCTACATTTGTTTGACTCATTTGAAACTAAGTCAATTTGCTCCTCTTCATATTCTCATGGTTTATTGCACTTATTAATAACATTCTTTGGATAAAAGTGTCACCAAAATAAAATCTAAAGTTGTATCGAGATAACAGTGACCAACACATTCCTAACAGTTCGGCTCAATAAGTGAACATTTGTGCCGTTAATGAGGAATCACATTGATGAGAATCCGGCGGATGAAAAACTTGAAAATCGTCGCGAGTGCAGAGACATGGAAGTAATTATAATGGGAAACATAACTTCACAAATGAACATATTGGAAATGATATAATAAATTGTCTTTCCAAAATGTTCCAGGTAAATCTATTTAGAGATGAATGATTAAATCCACACTGAATAAATAAATGTTTGGAATGGTTTACAGACAGAAAATCAAATATCTGCCAGATTTCAAATGACTGAAACTGAAAATAAAGAAGAACAACATGGGAATACTGGGGTGGAATATCCCTTTAAGAGCCCATCTGCTATAAGCTATCACACACACACACACACACACACACACACTTGGACATGAATAGAACATGAAGACAGAAGCATCATACTAAGTACAAACCTATCTCTCTCTCATTTACACTCATCTTTTTCATGCTGCCTTCATTTTCACACCACCCCCGTCTGCATTACATCCGTCCATCAGATATACATATTATATATCCAGCATACAGGCTCTATACTCATGTGTGAGCGGGCATACTAATTGGGAAAAAACTATATAATAAGACTGTATTGACAACCGGAGTTGCAGCACATTATGACACTATTAATATCTTTAAATAAACTGATGTGATGGCATTGCATTAAATACTGTTGTGTTGAGTTAGTAGAAAGAAGAAGGAGAAAAACAGAAACAAAAGCCAAGTAAATGTTTTAAATTACCTTTAAAAATCATTTTACTGACACCATCAGCGTCTAAGACAACGACTTCTTCCTATAACAGAAAGGGAAATCCCCCAAAAGCTTAAAAGGTCTCTTTAAGTCAGATTTCCATGATATTTACTTTGGATATTCACAATCCTTTCGTGCTACCATCCCTGTGTCCGCATGTTAAAACTGCATACATACATTACGATATGATACATTATTGTGAGATAAAGCCTAACGTTTTCCCCGTTTGGCAGCAGCTTCATTTCCAGCATCAACGCTAACAATATTCAAGACAATAAACAAGAATACGTACATTTGATCTTACATTACGATCACTGGAGAAGTTCAAGACCCATTTCATTTGGAATATGTTGGCATAAATGTTTACATAAGTCAGACAAGCATATCCACTTTTCATATATTACTACAGTATACAGTATTTATTCTGTCTGTTTTTGATCAAATGTTATCTTAGATTTTCTTGTTCCTTTACTTTACTTGCATAATTATGTCTATTTAAATTTTCATTGCATTGTTTTATGTCTTTATCTTTCGAGTATAGTGTATGTTGCATGAGTTTTTAGACTTTCATTGCCAAAACTACCATGCAGCTTTTTGCATTTGACAAATAAAGCCTTTGACTCTTTGAACATTTTGAAAATATACATATAATGTGTGTGTAAATCACACACAGAAGCATGTGTGAGGTTAAACAAGATGTTGAAGAGAGGAAAAATAAGTAGTCTAGAAACAAAGGCAGGCAGAAAGAGAAAGGAACACAGACGTGGAGAAGGGAGCATGTTTTAAAAGGGAGTAGAGGAAGACGTGGAGGTGAAGGAGGAAGAGCAGAGTGTGAGGAAAGAAGAGAGGAGAAGCAGAGATGAGTTATCTGACTAATGAACTGCTGTTATCTGGAGAGAGACGGAGGAGAGACGGACGGAGGTTTGTCCTCCGGTGAGAAGCTGCTCTGAAGAAGGAGCAGCTGATGAAATAAATGCTAATGAGTCGACGCTCACGCTTCTGAGGGACTCAACATCACGGCCCTGCTCTGAGGCGCTGATGAAACTCAAAGCATGTGGAGAACACTGGTTTGTTGATCAGAGGAATACAAACCACAACGGATCTACGAGTCCACATCCACCAAAACATCATGCAGCATTATACAACATTTGGGAGAATACCTTATGAAAAGTTACACCTATTTTTTCGTGCGTTCTCCTCTAAATATCCAGCAACGTGTGTGAATCATTCGTTTCAAGCACACAGTCATTAAAACAATGTAATATCTACCACAAGAAACACAAAGTGATTTGGTGGTCAGGGAAAAAGAAAACTAATTATTTTTTACTTAAGAGTCTAAAACATTTTGACGTCCAGATTCCTACCAGTAAAAGTCCAAATATTCATCACGTCATTCTAAAACATTTCAGAAGATGTATTGGGAAAATGTATTCCATATTTTTGTTGCGTTCTCCTATAAATATCTAGCAAGAAGTGCATTTTTCGCTCGTTTTAAACATACTATCATTGAAGAACTAGTGTGTATGTGTGTATGTGTGTGCGTGTGCGTGTGTGTGTGTGTTTGAGTCAGAGGTGAGTGTTTAACATGATCACAGCTTTCTAATGGAGTTAGTAATTACTTCATGGCAGCCTGCCAGCAAAACTCACCTGTGTGTCACACACACACACACACACACACACACACACACACACACACTTGGATCATAGTAAAAAGCAGTAATTTTGTGTCATTACCTTCAATCACTCGATCAGAAGCTCTAACACTGAGCTTTGACCCTTTTTTGAAATATGAAATTCCACAGAGACGGAATAACTTAGAGACACATGTATTTATTAAAGCAGAACAATATTTCACAGAGGAACAACAGAAGATAAAAGTCTGAGGATGAAGATGATAATTATGTCTGTAAAAATCTTGTAGAAGCGCCTCACATTTTCTTTAGTAGTGATCAAATTATGATGAGCTAGGAGTTCATTTTCAATTAAATGACTGAAACCAAACCCTGAAATAATTACATTTTCTAAACTGAAATGTTTGTCTTAGAAGTCTGCAAAAAAGAGGATTTAATTAGTTTTTACTCAGATTTCTCTTGTATGGTTTTGCATGTGATATGAAGTAATTTCATTGTTTTTGAAAGCTTTGTCTTTCCAATCATTTAAATTCATAATTCTTTCAGATTGTGTGTTGTTTTTCATCTTTATCTAACCTGCTAGACTGGTATTGTTCTTCTATGTTTTGTAACGCTTACTTGACTGTCATGATGTGTAAAATGTGTGTGTGTGGGTGTGTGTGTGTGTGTGTGTGTGTGTGTGTGTGTGTGTGTGTGTGTGTCAGCTTGTTTTCATCAAGTCTCTGGAGCGTCTTGTGACTCTTTGGAGTCAGCACAGTCAATTCACAAATTAATTTGCTGTGCAGAAAACAATTCAGCTCCACTGCTCTGTATTCTTCACAGTCACTGCTGCACTGATTCGTGAGTGTGTGTGTGTGTGTGTGTGTGTGTGTGTGTGTGTGTGTGAGCTCTATTCAGACAAACAACAAAAGAGCTTTCAGATTCAAATCCAGTCCTACGACACACATGATGGAGAGAGTTGAGATAAAGAGGGAGTCCGAGCGGCTAAAAGAACATCTCTCTCTTTCTCCTGACTCTTTTTGATTGCTGTCGTTATGGTAACCACGCATGATTATTATGGGCTGCTCTGAGATGTGGACTAATGGAAGCAGAAGAGCTGCACAAAACATGAAGACTGTGTTTATTAGCTGCATACTTATTTCTATAAACTAAGGACGCACTGATTCCAATTTGCTTAGATGATTGCAGTTGCTCTGTTTTTAATACATTTGTCTAACTTTACCTAAATGAAAATGTCCCTTTATGTTCATAAGTAATTAACCTAATATACCGAGATTTTTTACACATAGAAGAAGTGTATTATTGTTTACTGTATGGACTCCTTTTATAGTCAACTTTTTATTTATCTAGAACTATGTATTTATTAATCCATTTGTCCATTCAAAACTATTTATGAATTAGTGTTTTTTACCACAATATAGCGGTGTGTTTATTATCTTAAATTAAATTGCGGCGTAGGCTTGTTGGCTGCCTCACACACTGGCACACTGCACCATGTCATATTATCACTTTAATTCAATGTGCTTAGATGGCATGGACATATTCAAGATAGTAATATAGACAAGACATGTCTGTCTGTCTGTCTGTCTGTCTGTCCGTCTGTCGTCCGTCCGTCCGTCCGTCCGTCCGTCCGTCCGTCCGTCCGTCTGTCCGTCTGTCCGTCTGTCCGTCTGTCCGTCTGTCCGTCTGTCTGTCTGTCTGTCTGTCTGTCTGTCTGTCTGTCTGTCCGTCTGTCCGTCTGTCCGTCCGTCCGTCTGTCTGTCCGTCCGTCCATCTATCCATCCATCTCTCTATCTATCTGTCTGTCTGTCTGTCTGTCTATCTATCTATCTAAGTGTTTAATTTCAGGTGTTTTTTGTTAAGGGTCTCGACACCAGTCCAGTTCACACCGATCCTCCTGCTCTCAGGTCCTGATCCTCTCAGGCTGTGAGGAAATATTATAATAAATCCTGTTGAAACACCGCAGTAAGTGGGGGTTAAACTAACCCTTTATAAAGCTGCATCTGTAGAGTATATTTCCCCTCCAGGTTGGAATGTTCATTATGTAAAATCACTTATAAGGCTGGTGATACTCTAGACTCAAGTAGCAAGTACTGTGAGTTTCAAAGCCTGATTGAGCTTCTTTCTCCGAGCCATGAAGGTCTTTTATTGTCCATCAACTATTAAAAACACATAGCCACCAACCCTCACTAGGGCTGCCATTGTTTTAGTAATCTAATGTTCTACTGATTATTCTATTAATTAAATCAATTAACTGAAGCAGAAATACTTTCCCTTCATTAAAAGCAATAGTACATTTAGAAAAGTATCGTAAAGTCAACCACTCATTGGTTTTCTTTTTAGAAAATGCTTATTGTTTTGATAAATTCTACTGCTAAAAATAATATTATCGGTCAAAACTGAATCTATTTAGTGCATCTAAGTATCATTACAACAAGGAAAAGATTCTGAAAGGCCAAAACGATGAATTATAATAATAGTTAGGCTACTGTTGTTTCAGCGCAACAGACTAGAGCACAGAAGTGTGGATTAATCCGCCGCTGAAAATAGTCCCTAAAAAATGGACTCGTTACTTCTGTTTTCTGTTAAAAAAACTAAAAACTACAGTACGTAGTTGTTTTAAACATGAAAACATATATCTGTTTCATAATTTAGATTATTATGTAGGTCAAAGGGTGTGGGGCTACGACAAAATTAAAAAATATATATAAATGAACATTAACACATCTCAAGAATGTTCAAGAAAAAGATAAATATTTAGACAAACATAAGAAGCAAAATGTCAAATAACAAAATAAAATGGGATTGGAAAAGACGTTATGGGATATTAGCACATCACCAGGGCCGTCCCTGGCCAACTTGAGGCCCCACGCAAAGTTATATGATGAGGCCCTCTGTTTCGCGAGCGTCGACGGGGGGTGTGCTAGTGGAGCCTCGCAGCAGCGAAACCGTGCCGCGCCACACTAATTGTGCCGCATAAGCTCAGTTGAGGCTCCCTCTGCAAGATGAGGCCCCCTCCGCAAGGTGAGGCCCCACGCAGTCTGCATGATCTTCCTGTCGGGAGGGACGGCCCTGCACATCACACTCTTTGCTGATGAGACTGTATGCTATATTATAAATAAGATACTGCTTGTAAACAGAGCAAAGGACATGAGACAGTTATTTTTGATGGATCCTCTATGAGACTTCAAACAGAACGATGATGTGATTCGAAGAGATAATGTTTGAGATAATTAATCCAAACATGTCAGATTTTCCGATCATCGTTCATTCAGATGGAACCAGCTGTCCAAACATGTCCTAACAGCTACTGTCAGATGTACATGTACATTTTTACATAAAGATGCACGCCATCAGAAGGGAAACCATCAGAAGTGCTTTGGTTGTTTTTACAGAAACTGGAGAAGCTGTCGGCTCGTCGGCTTTTAGGGGAAACTGAACTTGACACAAAGAGACAACTAACAGACGGATGAGAGTAAATAATATGTGTGTTTCCTCTCCGACCCGCTGTGAGGAAGCATCGACAGCCTCGAGCAAGTTTGGTTTTCAGCTCGTTATCACAGTCAGGACTCCAGCAATCCACTAAAGAACAACTGAACAACAAACAATCATTTCCAGTGGACAACTTTCAAGATCAGCTCACCAGTTTCTATTTTAATTGATGTTTTTTCTTTACTAGAAATAAGATTTGTAATGAACAACATACATATTTGAAACTTAGGGTATCACTTTAATTTCACCATAATTCATGACGGCTTGATGCATTGCAGGAGAAAAGACGAGGAAGACGAAGAAAAAGAAGAAAAAGAAGAAAACGAAGAAGACGAAGAGAAGACGAAGACGAAGACGAAGACGAAGACGAAGACGAAGAAGAAGAAGAAGAAGAAGAAGAAGAAGAAGAAGAAGAAGAAGAAGAAGAAGAAGAAGAAGAAGAAGAAGAAGAAGAAGAAGAAGAAGAAGAGAGAAGAAGAAGAAGAAGAACCTCAGAAACAAGATCCACTGAGAGACAGAGTAATGGCACGCTGCAGCCTACTGGGCCCCTGGCATCATTTGGCAGTGTGTGTGTGTGTGTGTGTGTGGTGTGTGTGTGTGTGTGTGTGTGTGTGTGTGTGTGTGTGTGTGTGTGTTGTGTGTGTGTGTGTGTCTGTGGGTGTATGTACCTCCTGCAGTTAGCCTTGTTGCCAGCAGCAGGCTGAACTAATCAGTTAGCGAGTTAGCTGCAGCGCTACTTGACCTTTTGAACTATGGCTGCTTTAACAGACACATACAAAAAATATCTAGATACACACACACACACACACACACACACACACACACACACAAACATGCATCATAACACAGCCGACAACACAAACTATCAGCAGCGTAAAAGGGTTTCAAACACCAAATGAACCCAAAGGTAACCATGGATGCAGATGCGAAACAGTCACAGCTCAGTGGTCTGAGTGTGTGTGTGTGTGTGTGTGTGTGTGTGTGTGTGTGTGTGTGTGTGTGTGTGTGTGTGTGTGTTCATGATGGATGTGGTATCTAACCAGTTTTAGCGGCCCGCCTGCAGGAGGCACACATCGAAAAATTCATCACACATGCAGGCTAATTACAAATTGGTTCTCTGCGTGTTGCTGTGTGTCTGTGTTTCTGTGTGTGTGTGTGTGTGTGTGTGTGTGTGTATCTGTGTGTGTTACCTTGTGCAGACGTAAAGTGCAGTTTGACACAATGTGTTCAGCTCAGCAGGAACCTGAAACAAACACACAGAAACACACACATTTTGAGTGAAAGCGCACACACATAAACAGAAACCAGTTTAACAGTGTGTAGTGTAGTTAGCGCCCCCTAAAGACTGCAGTGTTCATTACAGCAACCATTTTAAAACGTGCAACAGACAAAATCCTGAGGATACTTTATCTGATTGCACATGTTTGTTTTGTTTAAAGCAGCACTATTATGCTTTTTGGGGGTTTCCCCTTTCCAGTAGTGTGTTATATAGGATTCTGTGAATGGTCTGCAAAGACAGTAGAGACACTAAATACAACTATGAACCTGAAAATGAGCAGTATTGCGCCCCTTTAAAGTTATCATTACCAGCTCACAGAGATACTGTTGGTGCTGTAGACTTTGTCCTCTTAATAAGGTGTTTCCAAATAAAGCATG
Source organism: Dissostichus eleginoides (assembly GCA_031216635.1). Taxonomy (NCBI): domain Eukaryota; kingdom Metazoa; phylum Chordata; class Actinopteri; order Perciformes; family Nototheniidae; genus Dissostichus; species Dissostichus eleginoides. Next base: position 7,997,668 of record CM062267.1, on the reverse strand, counting down.
CATTTGTCAAAGTAAGAAGAGACAGTGAAGATGCTTAAAATCCTAAAATGATCTCCAAACAAACTCCAAATCCTCTGAATCTCAAAGTGATGAGGAACTACAGCACGGTCATATAATCCTTCAGTTTCCATTCATCACCCAATCAAACATGACAACTGGAAACAAGAGCTGCTTATGTGGCTGGCAGGCAAAACAATGTTGAAATGGCACTTTATTATTTCAGTATGATGACTAATCCTCAATTATGAAAGTCTCTTATGAACTAAAGTGTTTTCTGTTTGCTTTTAGCTTGTAGCACGACAGACAGAACATTTCACATTATAGAAATGCATTCATGAATGAATTCAAATCCTGTTGATGATCAGAAACACATTGTTGGGGGATTTTGCTTTTAAATATGGGTTCATATCAGGCGCATGAAAATGCATGAAATAATACTAAGCCGTGTTTTTATATGGGGACACATTTTTGTCAAAGAAATAGCCCCCCAACTGTGTCCCCGATGCAGTAAACTTTACAAGACTGTAAATACGATAAAAGATGAAGGTAACTTTAAACAATGGCGTATTCCAAGTTACCGTGCAGCAATTTGGTGGGTAGCCATTGGACAAAAGGGTAATCGGAGGGTGGAAACATTTAGCTGAAGTGCCAAAAACTCTAGTTTGTCTAATGGCCAGAAAAATAGTTGTTCCCATATACCTTAATGGAACTGAAGACTAAAGGAACTACAGCACGGTCACATGACTTCACGTCACCACTGCTAAGCTAAAGGCGGCTAATGTTGGGCTATAAAGGAACTACAGCACGGTCACATGACTTCACGTCACCACCGCAAAGCTAAAGTGGCTACTGTTGGGCTAAAGGAACTACAGCACGGTCACATGACTTCACGTCACCACCGCTAAGCTAAAGGCGGCTAATGTTGGGCTATAAAGGAACTACAGCACGGTCACATGACTTCACGTCACCACCGCTAAGCTAAAAGCAGCTAAAGTTGAGTGTATCCAGGTTTTAGGCCCACTTTATGATGCTGCGATTTGGCGTTGCGGCATGTGTGATCCCATTGCATTTCATGTGGCTGATTTTATTACCAGAAGATATTAAGAACAGATGTTAATTATTTTGTGGGAGCAGGTCTCACTCTGCCTGCAGACGTATTTAGCTCAGATCTTTTCATTTGGTTTCATGTCAGTTTTCTGCATTAATAAAAGTTATTGTTTGATCATGCTTCTCTTTCAACATGTGATACTGTAAATCTTTGTCGACACAAAGCACTTGTCGTGTTCGTGTTTCCTCTTGTTTAAAATCTGTGAACTGTGATCATTCTGCAGCCGGAGGCGTGCAAGTGTTTTCATGTCATAGAAACCAAAATAGACTCACATCAGAGATTCATTAGAGCTCAGCTAAAACTGTCTGTGGGGGGTTTACACCTCCTGTAAATATGACTGTGAAGTGATGCTGTCAGTTTCTCTGCACCCCTGGTGGGTAACAGCGCTGTAGGGGCCCTATTATGATCATTTTCAGGCGTTTGTGCCTCTACTGTGACATGTTTCCATGTTCCTCTGGAGGGAACACAGGGATTTTAGCCTTTCCAGACCGTTTACATGCACAACAACCTATAAATCACACTACAGGAAAGAGAAAACCCCAAAAAGCATAATAGCGCGCCTCTTTAATGGAAAACAAAACAAATTGTCAAGACGTAATTACACAATAATCTCTCTCAGTTTCATTTTCTGTGACACTTAAACAAAGAGTGACACACACACACCCTGATGGTTAGACAGAGCATGGCGACAGTGACACCATGGTAATGATTGCCACTGCTCATCCTCCACCTGAGACTCTGTGTGTGTGTGTGTGTGTGTGTGTGTGTGTGTGTATCTTGTAATTAATTCTGAAAAACACTCTGCCAGTGAGGCAGGTCTTTAGGGGGAACACACACACACACAGCGCACACACACAGACTAACACACCCACACAGTTGCACAAGACTGAGACACATGCACACTGTAACAATATCTGACACACACAGCTGATATAAATGGACACACACACACACACACACACACACACACACACACACACACACACACACACAGGTCCGGAGGTAGAGTAATAGAAAAGTAAATCAAAATGGTGACAGGAAGTTGGCGAGGCCGACAGGTAATGGACAATCTCTCTATGAGCTGCACTACTTCTATCCAACACAACAATGCATGTGTGTGTTGCTCCCAAGTTGCTCCTGATAGCATGGCTAACGGCGCGCGAATGAATGAATGCTGACTTGTAAATTGCCATTAGGAGTTGTAAAGACTGGATGAAGCACTTTATAAATACAGACCATTTACCATATGATGTGTGAGGTAATAATGCTCTCTATTGTGCACATTTTGACCACAGTGTTAGTCCCGCCCATGGCTGATTACCTCAAATGCTTTTTAATCGAGAAACCGCAGTTTCATGTCATGATGCCAGCGAATCAGTCACCTCAATAGAGTGGGAGGATTGAAAAGTCTGCACAGAGACAAGTTGTCTTATATTCCTTCAGTTTTTCTTACAATAATTCATACAGCGAACGGGTCTTCACCTCAGTTTGCTTCATGTAAATGCTGCTTGCGTCCTTGCTCCTTTGCATTTAACCCCCGCCTCTAAAAGTAGCTCTCAACACACTTTTAGTGCAATACATTTTATATGCAAATCAGCAACTCCCTGCTTCCTCTGCTGTTTCAAACACTGCCTGTGTGTGTGTGTGTGTGTGTGTGTGTGTGTGTGTGTGTGTGTGTGTGTGTTTCCCGGGATTCATTTCCTGCTCTTGTGCTGGTGTTTTTGTAATCTCCCTCTCTGATTCAGAGTTTGTGAAACAGCGGCAGAGGAGGAGAGCCGCGGGCAAGATTTAGTTTGTCTTCCACAGAGCAGCGGACATTTGTTTGCTTATTTATTTATCTTCCTTTCTGTACAAATAGCTGAAGGCTGTAAGAAGCAGCGGCCATCAGTTACACCACCTCTTCCTCCTCCTCCTCCTCCTTCTCCTCCCTTATCGCCTCTCTCCTCTCACCCGTCCTCCACCTACACCTGGTAGCCTGTTGACCTGTCAGCACACAAGAGAGCTCTGTGTGTGTGTGTGTGTGTGTGTGTGTGTGTGTGTGTGTGTGTGTGTGTGTGTGTGTGTGTGTGTGTGTGTGTGTGTGTGTGTGTGTGTGTCACTGCGGTCCCTGAGGCGCACCTCTCCACCAGTGAAGCAGCTGTTTCCCTCGGAGCAGGAGGAGAAGCAGCTGCTGCCTCTGTGAATTCACTCTGTTGGTTTTACTGAACGTCTGCAGAGCGCCTGCAGCTCTCAGTCAGACCTCAGGCTCATCAGCTTAAACCCAGCACCTCCAAATAATTCTTCAGTAAAGTACAACTACTGTATAACACCAAGGCAAAAGAAGGGACTGGAGCACACTGACTGATTTGCAGCTATTTACATTCAAACTGAAATTAGAACTAAATAGACAAGGGCAAAAACATGTATAACCAACGTACAACAGGTGTTTGATTCTCATTGGATACTTTTTGGTTGAACAGGATTTCAAATCTTTTGGATAGGGGATCCAAAAAGGGGAAGGTTAAGTACCACAACCTTATCAGGAACAAAAGCACTAAAGATATCACTCAACAAGTACATTTTTCTGGGGCTCTAAGCAGAATAGATGTCAAAAACGTAGCCCGTGTGACCCTAAATATCAAACAAATTGCTTGATCTGGAGGGAAGTTGCATGTTGAAACTAATGAAAACTACACAGAAAGATACCAAAAATTCACATTTCTAGAAATAGAAAATGCAAATGTCCAAAAACATTGATGCATGTTTGATTTTTACAGCAACATCTTGTAAAATTGGGTATTTTGCCAAACTTGTGTAGTGCAATTCACTTACATACCACTTAGTATGGTATGTCTTAGTAAATACGGACAGCTCTATTGCTACAAATGCATTTTCTAAGATGACCTATGATCAGAAACCAGCAATTTAATAACTTTGCTAACACAACAAAACCACAATATGTGCAAGACTGCTCATATATCAAGCCAGCTAATACTAATAAGCTAGCTTTCTCTACTCACAGAAAAAATATTCCTCCCAGCGGCAATAAGCTTTTATGCTAGCAGTGGGAACACCAACTGTCCTGGCAACTAACGTCAGCTAACGTCAGCTAACGGCAGCTAACGGAAGCGACTTTAGTTAGCAGTTACCTATTAGCGTTACTTTAGCTACAATCATACTTCTAGTCTACGCTAAATCACAGATAAGAGGCAAAGCAGGTGGATGACATCAGAGGGAAAACCAGCAAATATTTTCTCCATAAAATATGATCCAGTTTCATCCACTGTAACAATAATTTTTCGCAACATGCACCTGGTCTCCCCGCCCTCTGGCCCCCCTCCCCCCATGGGAACTCGACCTTTCTCAAAGTATATTTACTAACACTTGAACCTGAACACACACATGCAATGTGCAATATGTGGTGTAATGTGTTTTGGGGTCATACAATAAGATTACAACAGGATTGTACGGTTATGAATGCATTATAAGTTAGTTATGATGTAGTTAAAACAATATTGGATGATAGTCATTCTTTTTGAGTGTTTTGGACTGAAATAAATCATGCGTCAAAATTGACCCGCGAACACCATGAACTGTAACAGCTTTCCAACACAACACAAGGGTTAAAAGGTAAAATAAACTTTATTTAGGCTAACGTTTCTTCCATATTCATAATCTTATGATATAATGTGCAGAGCATTTAGAGTGATGGATTTACTGGCAGATCTTAGCTTGTTGCAGATATATTCATATTAGATATGTTAATATGTTCCAATACATTTCTTGGAAGTTAAAGGAATCTTATGAAATAGTTTTGCTGTAAAGAGTAGTATGATATGCCCTAATGATTTTTCCACATAGTGAGTCAGAGGCAGGTATAGACGAGATCGAGTCTAATGCTGGAAATCAAAATTCATGGAAATGTTCCTGGAAAGATGACATTTACATCTTCATGTCCAAGCTTGTTATGCAGTAATGCTTTAAGAAGACACCTGGGCACACCCTGCCAATCACTGCAGGCACAAATCTGTTCTTAAACCAAGGAATTCAATGAAGACCTTTGCAGATGTGTCAGTGATCATATCATCAATCATTTTGAAAATGTGGTGTTTGGTTTCCTCAAAAACCCAAACTAGGAAGACAAATATTGTTTAATGACAATTTTGATAATGATTTTAGCAAATTTAACAATGAAGGTATATTTTATTATTTTGCTGCAACCCTTTTATTGCTTTGTTTGTTCACTATCCCTTACAAAATGTGAAATCACTTTTTCAGGCCTCTAACCAAAAACACTTTGAAACAAGGGAACCTGAAGTGTTCAAATGCTGACTCATTTCTGGGTTTTAGGACTCATTCCTGCACCACTTTATTCTGCATCATCTAATGCATTATTTGGATAAGATGAAGATTTCGTGAGAAAGTTTCCAAATTTCAGATTGATTTCACTCACTACTTCCTCCTTAAAACATCAAACTCTTCCTCTCTAACACCTCCTCTTCCTTTCTTCACCTCCTCCATCCACAGTCTCTGTTCCTCCTCCATTACAAGGCCTCAAGGCTTTTTTGTTGTTGTCATGTGTACATAGCTACAGTGTAGTTATATCAATGAAAATCTTAGTTCACAGGCTCCTCCCACGGTGCAACACAATAAAACGGATAAAATAGTTAAAATAGTGCAAGTAAATACAAATAAAATAGGATAGAAATAGTGCAAGGAGAGTCTATATAAAAGTAATTGGAATGATATATTAGATAAATAATTTCTAAGTTGCAAACAGATGATTGTTATGGGTGTTCTTTCAAAAGTTCAGGTGTTTAAGAGTCTTATGGCCTGAGGTGGGAAGTAGTGGAGTACAAATACTGCGTTACTGTACTTAAGTACATTGTTCTGGTATCAGTACTTTACTCCACGACTTATTTTACTGACGACTTTTTACTTTTACTTCTTACATTTTGAACACAAATACCTGAACTTTCTACTTCTTACATTTTCCAAACAGGCTGGTTCCTTTAGTTTGAATGTGTGTTTGGTGGCGTGATCATTATTATTTAGAGTCATTGCGTGCCTATTGATTTGAACACGATCCGTGTATCCATCATTTCCTGGTCTTCTCTAAAGAAGAGGGACCAATGAAAACGTTGTCATGTTGCCGTTGTTCAGCATGGAAACATTCATTAGCTAACAATGACATTATTGTTCTATTAATATAAAGGGAGGTCAGGTACTCTTTAAAACAGCTGGTAGTTATGGGTACTTTTTACTTGAGTACATTTCAAAGCCCATACTTCTTTACTTTTACTTGAGTAAAGAAGTTTAGTCAGTACTTCTACTTTTACCAGAGTATTTTTAAACTCGAGTATCTGTACTTCTACTTGAGTAAAGGATGTGTTACTTTTGCCATCTCTGCTTATGGCCTGTGGAATGAAACTGTCCCTGTACAGTATCACTCTCTATGTGAAGGCAGCTCCAATTAATTTATTACGAGCTGTAAACAAAAACAGAATGAACACAGAGAGCTGCACCGAGCGACACAGGTCGATCACAACAACAGAGGACGGAAATACATCACACACTCTCCTCCTCTCCTCTCCCCTTTCCTCCCCCTGTCCTCCCGCCGGCGCTCCATCCTCCCACTCACAGACAGAAATAGACTGATGGAGAGCAGGAGGCTCTGCTGGGAGATGACCACTGGACACACACACACACACACACACACACATATATATATATATATATATATATATATACTGTACTATGCTCCTATAGACACACACTCTGTATATGTGGATGATTCAAAGCCGACAGCCGGTTGAATATTTATATGCTTCACACTTGTGCAGTTTATTAAGTATATAGAGCCTCTCACCTTGATGAAGGGAGGATTTATTACAGGTCGGTTGTTATGGACTGCATTAGTTTTAACCAGGTGTTTCTAATCAGCTGAGTGTGTGTTATAGACAGGGGTGCACATAACTGGTACGCAGGTACGCATGCGCGGCAAAAATCTGAAATGCGTAACGTCACTTGTGTCACTACGCGCCTTTGCGTACCTGATAGGTCATCCAAACAAAACACATATTTCGTCTACACGTGTTTTTTGTCAACACTCAGTGGAGTAAACTATTAGACATGTCCAAAAAACCAAAGACATTAAGCAGCCACTTTGGCGTTTTGCTCCCTGCAAAAAATCTTCGGACTTTCTTGGACTGATTGAACTGGGTGCTGGCCGAGCCGCGCAGGCCAGAACCGACGGACCTGTGAAGCTTTACAGGAGGCGGGCTTAGATCACTGGACGACAGAGTTGGTCGCCGTGTGCACAGACAGGGCTGCTGTTAACGTCGGTGTGTACAACAGAATTGTACCAAAACTACGTTACTGGCTGCGGTGCGAGACTCCCCTGTGCACATTCTGTGCATGCGCACACACTGGAGAACTGCGCAAAATCAGCTGATCACAACGTTCACGTTCTGTGCTGTGCTGCTGCAGTTTTTTTACAACAAGGTGGAGCAGAACACACAGCTGCAAACTTACTCAGGCTGTTAATGGAAGAGTTTGAAATCAGACAGAGGTGGAAGAAGTACTCAGATCTTGTGTAGGAATACTCTGTTACAGTAAAAGTCCTGCATTCAAAATGTTACTCAAGTAAAATTTGAAAAGTATTATCATCAAAATATAGTTAAAGTACCAAAAGTAAAAGTAGTCATTTTGCAGATTGGTCCATTTCAGAATAATATATAGATATGTTTTATAATTATTGATCATTAAAGTGTTATAAAATTAGTTTTAATGACTTTGTATACTGCAGGGTAGCTTGTGAATTTACTCCAGGTGGAACTAAAGTCTGATTTAAGACTTGATTATATTTCACATCATTAATCAGAATCTGTAAAGTAACTAAAGGTATTAAATAAATGTAGTGGAGTAAAAGTACACCATGTTCCTCTGAACTGTAGTGGAGTAGAAGTACAAAGTAGCATAAAATAGAAATACTCAAGTAACGTACAAGTATCTCAAAATTGTACCTAAGTACAGTACTTGAATAAGTGTACTTTGTTCCTTCCCACCTCTGAAATCAGATATGACTTCAAGTCACGTGATCATTTCTTAGTATTTGATCCTTCAACGCGGCCTCAGGAAATGCAAGGACTTCACAGTTTTGGCAACAAGTTTGGAGAAAGCAAATTGGAGGTTTAAACAGGGACAGGGAGGTGCATCTTCATCATCTTCATCATCTACCATGCAAGAAGTGTAAATAGAGGACAGTGAGGAAGACACTGAGGAGGACAGTGAGGAAGACTGCACTTATTAACACCACGCTACGTGTGGGGTGAGTACCAAACACTGTCTCCTGGTACTCATCTGAGTAACTCACTAAAAAAGTTATGTGCACCCCTGGTTATAGAGTCCCACACACTGCAGAGGCCATGTTGCAAAGTGTCGAGGTATCTGACTTATATGGCTGATTGAAATAAATCTCTCCTTTTATGTGGCAGTGTCAGCAGATATTGTGCTTTAAGGAATATGTGCTCAATCTAAGGGACTGCACGAAACATAGTGAAATCACCTCGTAACACTCGCGCTTCTATTGGCTAGCGCTCCAACAAATTGTACGTATGGCTAAGGGGCGGGACATCTCTAAGCGGTTGACCAATCACAACAGAGCCGGCCAGCTAACCAATCAGAGCAGACTGGGCTCTGGTTTCAGACAGAGGGTGAAAAGAGGTGCTGCAGCACAGGCAGTATGAGTAAAATAAAGAGCTAAAGCATGGATACATGTCCCAGTAGAGACACTAGATACAAATATGAACCTGAACATTTGCATAATATGTCCTCTTTAACAGTTTTGATGACACAAAATAGTTATGTGGTGAATAGATACGAAGGGAAAACTGTGATATGAAAAGCTCAGTTCACACATTCTCTCTTACTCTCATAGTTTCAACCAGATAGTAGTTTGGATTTGACTCGGTTTGGTTTTCTGCCCTCACCCCAAGACAATGGAAGTGAAGGAAATAAGGAAATAGGGAACACTACTAAATAATTTATCTACTTCTCTTTTCAGAAACTGTGTCCATATCTGTCTGGAAAATCAAGAGCACACTGTCAGCAGGTTTTATGAAAACCTTTTTTCGGAAAGTGTAGTTCCAATCATAATAAAAATAACTTGTAATTTAACTGAGGCAACCTTTTAAAGAGCACGTTTGGGATTCAGGAGTGCTGTCACAGAGTCAGGCTGCCAATCAGATTCAAGATCAGCGCTGACGGCTGCAGACTGAAAACATTTGAATTTTGCAAATAACTTCCTCTGAGATTTGTATTTCTCTCTCTGACACACACTCGCTTTACTTTCACACTCACAACTAAGTGTGAACCCTCAAACAGCACTTTATAGAAACACACACACACACACACACAACACACACACACACACACACACACACACACACACACACACACACACAGCTCTACTGGTTCAGTCCCAGTGGTCACTGCAGTCAGGAGACTCAACGGGACAGGTTAACAATATGATGCATGGCTCAACTTTGAGAGTGTGTGTGAGTGTGTGTGTGTGTGTGTGTGTGTGTGTGTGTGTGTGTGTGTTGTAACAGTGATAGATGAAGCTGCTACACTGATATAGATAGATTAAATCCCTGCAGCACATCTGACCTGTTTCAACTGAAAGGACGTTGCCCCTTCAACTTTCCTGCAAAATGTTGTACACTTTTAAAAGACATTTACGAAATAAAACGTACACAGAGGTTGTTATGCGCCTGAAAAATGTGCAATGATCACACTTATACCCTTTATCTATATGGGGGCTGATAATGATTTTTTAACTGATATCTTTCTCTTAGTTTCACTTGATATTTGGTGGTTTGTGTGTGAGAAAAAACTCAATTTTGTTTAGCCTTTTCAGACCATTTACATGCACAAAAACCTATATAACACACTACAGGTAAGGGAAAACAACAACAAGCATAATAAGGTCTCTTTAAATAAACACATTTTCCAATAAAGACTTTAAAATATTGTATTCAACATGTATTGTTCAGATTAATATGTATTCTGAACATTTGACAGTGTATAAATGAACTATGTGATGTATAGGAGACCTTCTCCAGCTGATAAAACAATCTCTGCCCTGACCTTTTCTTTTCTACACATAAACCAACACCATATATCTGCTATAAGATAATATTCTCCGACATATTGGCTCGAATGGAGATTAATCGAGCGGCAGAAATGTCAACACGTTCATGGAAAACAAAACAGAACTTTTTTTCAGATTGACAGTGAGACTGTATTTCAGAATAATAGGTTTTCAGAGTCTTTTTAGTCAATGATGTGTGGGTCAACATCAGATTGAATCACCATCTGAATAATTTATCGATCATTAAGTCCATCATTTCGCTGTTTCTACAATTGAAAAAGACGTCAGCGAGTGTCGACGTGACAAGTTTTCTGTCTCATCCAACTCTCTCTGTCTCTGCTCAGTGATCAGAAACACATGTGGGAAAACACACACACACACACACACACGCGCACACACACACATAGAGAGGAATGTGGAGGCGTGCAGGTCATCTGGAGCTGAACCAGAATCATCTGCAGGGAAACAAACAGTGTTTTCTGTGGAGGTTACAGAGTTCAGACTCAAACTCTTTCACTGCTTCAATGTTCTACCTCCTCTTCATATCTATTCTCAACACAGATATATCAGGAACTGAACGGTGACACTGACAGCAGTGCTTATATTATGTTTTATCTTCTACAAAACTTGATGTTGAAGGTGAATGTTGGTCCTTTTTCAGAAGCAGTTTTAAAGATCTCGAACTGAAAAGCCTTGATCATATTTTGTTCCTCCAGCCAGCAGTTGGTCTATAACCCTGATATTTGTTTCCCTTAAGAAGATGAAAGTGTATAATTTGGACAGTCCGAAAGCATATGTCTACCTTTGGCTTGTTATGTTTACACTGTTATCTTTTAATTACCTTTGCGAGGCGTCACTAATGAGGTTACATGGTGACACAGCCAAAATGGTAAAAGGACTGCATTTGATTAGCATTTTTTGAGACACCTCAAAGTGCTTTTACATATACAAATCAGCATTCACCCACTCACACACATTCCCGCAGTGTCAGAGGCTGCCATGCAAGCTGCACTTGCTCAAGGAAAGTAACATTCACACACTCACGCGTTGTCCATCAGTAACAATTTGGGTTAGGTATCTTGCCTAAGGACACATCAACAAGTGCTACAGGGACGACCATCTACCTCCCGAGGCACAGTCTCCCCGAAAAACTCTTCCAATATGAGAGTCCACATGATAACAAAGGTATCCCAACTGTAGCTGTGTGCATGACAGGATGTATGATTACCTAGAAGAGCATCAGGACTGTTTGAGGCATATGATAGCTATGTGATTAACATGATGATTCAGCCTCTATGGAGATAGACATATGACAAGCATGATCATTTCTGACGTGGAGCTAATCTGAATTAAACATTGAATACTGCTTTCTATTCCTCCATCTTGTGACTGTGTAACTCCCTCTCTTGTATATCAGCATGTGAAGGACACTGTTCAGGAACTAGTTGATGCTCTGTATGTGATGACTACTTCCATTCTGGAGAGGATCACAAATACATGGATCCTGAGATTGAAGCTGGTCGGTGACGAGTGAGATTTTTCCAACAGTATAAATGCACTGATATTAGTTTCTGATAATAAAGGACACAGTTTGTCTGTTATCATGTCTGTCTGCCTTTGGCGTGTAACATATGGGACGCTTGGCTTATTTGAAGATAATGCAGTCGCACTTTAAATGGTTTGGTTATTAAAAGCTAATGTACCTGCAGGTTTCTTGCTTTTTGAGATTGTATCCTCATGGCTGATTGCGCTCTTTGTAAGTGGCTTTAAAAAAAAAGCGTGATCTAAATTAAATGTAATGTGATGATATAAGGTATCTGCTTTGCAAGGTGTCACAAAGTGTATGCGACCAAATTACTGCGTTTTCTTACCTTGCTTACATTACTTTTTAAATGTGTACAAATACAAGTACAGTTACTATTAAACTATATTGAGTAACAGAGGCGTCAGGATGCACTACGGAGATCTGGACATGACTTCAGGTTTGAAGATATTTGATATAATCCTAGATTTGTGTTTAACTGTGTTTGTGTTAATAGGGTTTTTATTCATAACTTAAGAAAAACACATTTGAAAAAGTAGCCGAGTACATGTGGACTTGGTGTGAGTTGAATTATAGAAAAATGAGAAAAACGTGAAATGAGGAACGACGGTGTTTTGTATCCTCGAAATACCATTTTCAGTCTTCATGTTGGGTGTTTGGATGTGATGACCTCATGTGCAGGACTGCGCTGTGTGTTTACGTGTTGCAGTGTGTGTACAGTACCAATGTATTGGGCTGATTGTGTGTGTGTGTGTGTGTGTGTGTGTGTGTGTGTGTGTGTGTGTGTGTGTGTGTGTGTGTGTGTTCATTGTTTGGGTCCAACCTGCATCATTAATCAGGAATGTGCGGCTCTGGGTCACAACCGGGGAACGAACTCCGAGTGTGTATCATTTTTCTGACCAGAAAATCTCAACATCACAGTTTCATGCCTTTGTCATCTTGAAATGAAAGAAGAATCTCATGATAACAAAGCAATATTGAGATATCCCAGCCTACAAATTATATTCTACGGGTGCAACAAAACAGATTTGTTTGCGACTGATCCTCTTAAAAACTACACTATGATAATTTAGATATATTTGTCAAAGAAAATGATATCAATGATGCAAAATCCATATCGCAATTTAAATGTAATTCTAAATAGTTGCAATTTGGTGTTATAGTCTGTGTTGTTGTGTGTGTGTGGTAGACCCGCACACACACAACAACAGACTATAACACCCCTTGTTGTGCAATACCAATTAAGTGCAATATATATATATATATGCCGTTAATAGCTGTGCAATGCTATCTCTCTCAGAACTGTTACAGGATGTGTATTTTGTAAATTGTGTATCTTTAATATGTTGTATGCATGCTTCTAGGTTAATATTAAGCTGTCTTTGGCTCTTTTTTCTTGCTGTAACAAATGCACATTTCCCCAAAGGTATTCTGATGTTGTAATCGTACATCCCTTGCTGTCATATTTTTATCCATTTGCAAATACAATGTCTTGATTATTGATCAATTCAATTATTTAAAAATATTTACCAAAAAAAAGAAAAATATAAAAATAATAACAAAAGAATAAGGAAAATAATAAAAGAGGAAAATAAAAAATGT
>CM062267.1:7939282-7981782 GCA_031216635.1 Dissostichus eleginoides | reverse complement strand
TCTGTTCCACCTCCGTTCGAGTCCAGATTAAAAAATCTTAATATTGTACGTTTTTTTCTGCTCTGCTGCAGCTCTGAGAAACTAATCTGTGCTCGACTCAGTGAAGCTACAACAGTCACAGAGACATTTAATGTTAATGTTATTATATAGAGGGCCCTTTTGGGGTTTTCTCTTTTCTGTGTTAGAGAGGTTTGTGTGCATGTAAATGGTCTGCAAAGGCTCAAATCTTTGCTCCTGTGTTCCCTCCAGAGGGAGTTTCTCTCCCACACACCCCCCCCTGCCTGAAACACCTCCATTGGACTACTTTGTTTACTTCCTCAACATGGTGAAATCACTTTGTGATAGGCTAAGGGGCGGGACATCTCTAAGGGGTGGACCAATCACAACAGAGCTGGCCAGCTAACCAATCAGAGCAGACTGGGCTCTGGTTTCAGACAGAGGGTGAAAAGAGGTGCTGCAGCACAGGCAGTATGAGAACAATAAAGAGATTTTTGAACATTAAAGCATGGAGACATGTCCCAGGAGAGACACTAAATACTGATATACACCTGAACATCAGCAGGAGAGGACTCTTTAAAGCAGAGACACTACACACTGATATACACTTGAACATCAGCAGGAGAGGACTCTTTAAAGTAGACACTACATACTGATATACACCTGAACATCAGCAGGAGAGGACTCTTTAAAGTAGAGACACTACATACTGATATACACCTGAACATCAGCAGGAGAGGACTCTTTAAAGTAGAGACACTAGATACTGATATACACCTGAACATCAGCAGGAGAGGACTCTTTAAAGTAGAGTCACTACATACTGATATACACCTGAACATCAGCAGGAGAGGACTCTTTAAAGTAGAGACACTACATACTGATATACACCTGAACATCAGCAGGAGAGGACTCTTTAAAGTAGAGACACTACATACTGATATACACCTGAACATCAGCAGGAGAGGACTCTTTAAAGTAGACACTACATACTGATATACACCTGAACATCAGCAGGAGAGGACTCTTTAAAGTAGACACTACATACTGATATACACCTGAACATCAGCAGGAGAGGACTCTTTAAAGTAGAGACACTACATACTGATATACACCTGAACATCAGCAGGAGAGGACTCTTTAAAGTAGAGACACTAGATACTGATATACACCTGAACATCAGCAGGAGAGGACTCTTTAAAGTAGAGTCACTACATACTGATATACACCTGAACATCAGCAGGAGAGGACTCTTTAAAGTAGAGACACTACATACTGATATACACCTGAACATCAGCAGGAGAGGACTCTTTAAAGTAGAGACACTACATACTGATATACACCTGAACATCAGCAGAGAGGACTCTTTAAAGTAGACACTACATACTGATATACACCTGAACATCAGCAGGAGAGGACTCTTTAAAGTAGAGACACTACATACTGATATACACCTGAACATCAGCAGGAGAGGACTCTTTAAAGTAGAGACACTACATACTGATATACACCTGAACATCAGCAGGAGAGGACTCTTTAAAGTAGAGACACTACATACTGATATACACCTGAACATCAGCAGGAGAGGACTCTTTAAAGTAGAGACACTACATACTGATATACACCTGAACATCAGCAGGAGAGGACTCTTTAAAGTAGAGACACTACATACTGATATACACCTGAACATCAGCAGGAGAGGACTCTTTAAAGTAGACACTACATACTGATATACACCTGAACATCAGCAGGAGAGGACTCTTTAAAGTAGAGACACTACATACTGATATACACTTGAACATCAGCAGGAGAGGACTCTTTAAAGTAGACACTACATACTGATATACACCTGAACATCAGCAGGAGAGGACTCTTTAAAGTAGAGACACTACATACTGATATACACCTGAACATCAGCAGGAGAGGACTCTTTAAAGTAGAGACACTACATACTGATATACACCTGAACATCAGCAGGAGAGGACTCTTTAAAGTAGAGACACTACATACTGATATACACTTGAACATCAGCAGGAGAGGACTCTTTAAAGTAGACACTACATACTGATATACACCTGAACATCAGCAGGAGGGACTCTTTAAAGTAGAGACACTACATACTGATATACACCTGAACATCAGCAGGAGAGGACTCTTTAAAGTAGAGACACTACATACTGACATACACCTGAACATCAGCAGGAGAGGACTCTTTAAAATAGACACTACATACTGATATACACCTGAACATCAGCAGGAGAGGACTCTTTAAAGTCAAACATAAAGTCTGTTTCTAACCACCGCCGAGGAGGTCAAGTATTCAGCTCAGTTTGTTAGTCTGTCAGCAGTTTAACGAAAAAGCTACTGGTCTGATGTTAATAAACTTAAGAGGGAGTCCCAAGGCCCAAAGAAAAAGAACACTCATTTTAAAATGGATTTAAGATGTGATGTAAAAACCCACGAGAAGTTTGTTGGATATTTGTTTCCCACATCTGAGAGACTCTCTAGTTTCTGCTGCTGGTTAGTGTTGATGGATGACACACACACACAGACACACACACACACACACCCACACCCACACACACACCCACATGTGTGTGTTGTGCACTATGAGTCTGTGTGCATGTGTGTGTGTGTGTGTGTGTGTGTGTGTGTGTGTGTGTGTTTTCGACCAGTAAGAACCCTCAAATTCTCATTTCATGCTTCAGTGAGAAGCTCCTCGGCCATTGTTGTTCTGCTCCTCATCCTCAAATTCCTCCTCTCCTCACCCCCTTGTCTCCTCTTCCCTTCCTCTTATTCTTCCCTCTTAAGATAAACTATTATGAGCTATAATATTATAATTACTATGCCAAAAGTGTTTAAAATATCAATCTTCTCTCTTGCGACCTCTATCCTCAGACCTTCAATTCAGATAAGCAAAAGAGAATTGAAGAGGAGCTCGATGAAGAGCAACAGAGCAGGATTAAAGAGTGACCTCCTGTCTTTCTCACACTGATGGGTTGTGAAAAAGGCAATTTCTCCCATTAAGTGTGCCACAGACTGTGAGATTGACCTTCTTTAGTGTCAATAACTTAATGTCAAAGTGTCTCATCTCTGTTTCTGTCACAGTTCAGCGCGGCTCTAAAGACATGCGTTAGGCAGCTGCAATAATATTATCCCTTAGTATGTCCACCGACGCTGCTGAAAGTGATGAATCTGACATCTTTACAACTCATTTTGTGACTAAATCTTTCACCAAATAGAGCAGCACAGGCAGCTTTAAATGGCAACTCGGGAAGGTCGATGATGCTAATGATTAAATCTCACAAACACAGAGGTGACATTCATCACGTGAAAAAGAACATTACAGATTCAATACCAGTTTTCGCAGGTACAGTAGAGAGTTTGGTAAATCCGACTTAGAATATTCGTACAGAAATCTCAGCAGAGGATAAGGGGCCCTATCATGCTTTTTGGGGGTTTTCTCTTTCCTGTAGTGTTTTATATACTGTAGGTCTATGTGCATGTAAATGGTCTGCAAAGCCTGAAACGCCTCCATTGTACTCCAATTGTTTACTTCCATAACAAAGTGACATCACGATATAACACTCGCACTCCTATTGGCTAGCGCTCCAACACATTGTACATGATAGGCTTGGAGGTTTGTGTGCATGTAAATGGTCTGCAAAGGCTCAAATCTTTGCTCCTGTGTTCCCTCCAGAGGGAGTTTCTCTCCCACACACCCCCCCCTGCCTGAAACACCTCCATTGGACTACTGTGTTTACTTCCTCAACATGGTGAAATCACTTTGTGATAGGCTAAGGGGCGGGACATCTCTAAGGGGTGGACCAATCACAACAGAGACGGCCAGCTAACCAATCAGAGCAGACTGGGCTCTGGTTTCAGACAGAGGGTGAAAAGAGGTGCTGCAGCACAGGCAGCTTTTTGAACATTAAAGAGTGGAGAAAGTAGATGCATTAACACTGATATGAACCTCAAAATCAGCATAATAAAACCCCTTTAAAAGACAAACTGGTTATAGCTGTTTTAATTGACACTCAAACAACTTCTCATACAACTTACATTTTTAGCTATTACTGTGTCTTAGTCATTTAGTCATTTGTTAGCAACCACCGTTTTTATAGGAGCTTCAGACATTCACCAGTGGAGTATTTACTGATGTATTTTTGTCAGACAACCAAGCGTGAGAGTCTCGTCAGTTTGTTTAAACCACAGACTTTATATCAGGCTCTTAACCACAAAAACACGTTCCCAAAAAACATTGACTTCTAAGGGAAACGGAAGTGGTACAACTATCTCTATAAAGATATAAAGATGTGTAGCATGGGAGTTAGTGGACCAGTACTCTACAGGTGCTCTGTGAAACTAGGTGGAGTATTTTGGGATGGTGTTAGTCGTCGGTGACCGTGTCAACCGCCATCTCGACCGCCGGCAGGTTTCCCCACAGGACACAGAAACCATCAGCGACCTTCATCTGAAACACACTTCACTTCCTGCTGCTGTCGGTCTGTCTTTACCCTGAAAGTCTGAATCACTTCGCTCCATTTCCACTCAGCATGACGCGCACGCACGCACGGACACGCACACACGCACGCACACACACACCACACACACATACACACACTGACCTAATCAGTACCTCTCCTGGAGACGGTGCTGCAGAGTTTAATTCTCTTTCTGTCTCTTTGTGTTTGTGTCCGGTGGGGCATCATGAGATCATGTCTGACGGCTGCTGTTTTATTCATCAGCTCTGCGTCCAAAAACTGCACACTCACTGATACCAGTCACAGGAAAACAACCAAATGTCTTGTAAATCAGGGAATAGATTTAGGAAATTAGCAGAAACGACAAAGACCAAACACTTGTAACGTGAAGACAAAAGAGCAGCAGAGGGAAGTCTTGTGGTGTGAGGATCAGATTAGATCCCAAAATCCAGGAAGAACATGAGTTCTCGTGTTTCTGAAGCAAAGTGGAAAAGGACATTCATCAAAATCTATAATTTATACAGCCTACCATGCGGAGAAAAGGAAGAAATGGAGGAGAAATGTCAAATGCAGATAAGAAAGGCCACGGAGAAGTGAGGGGGGCATGGATTACAAGCTCTGAGGAGAAATACTTTATCAGTGAGGTGGACTTCAGTTTCTGCATTAAAACAGGATCCTATTCACACTTTGTCTTCTGTTTTTATCACATTTTAAATCCTATTTTTCCCAACATGTTTCTGTATTTAATAGTTGTTCAACCTCACACGTCAAATTCCAACCGTGAATGTTCAAAGGATCTCGATCAGGACTACGCAGTGACTCCATGAGAAGATCAACAATAATACATCGGGTGTTCACTTTACTGTTTTTTCCAACATTTCCACAGTTTGTTTATAGTTCAGTTCAAGAAAACCAAGATGGCGACGGGTAGGATGCAAAACTTGAGGCTTCAAAACCGTCGTAAACAAACCAACGGGCGATGGGACCACTTGTTTTATACAGCAGTCTATAAAAGACAACATGACTATTATATCAGCTGTAATGTGTGTAAACCGGACGAGACCACCATGAATTATTTTAGTAATGGTACATGTATGTGTTGTTTTGGAAAGTGATGGCATCCGTGATCATTTAAAGAGGATTAACTCAAAGCATTTGAACAAAAACAGCCAATGATGTCTTAGTGAACAAGATCACTGTGGAGTTTAAAACAATAATGAGCTATTTGAAAACCCAATTTTACTTCATATACGTCAAAGTTGCATTCGAACAGAGACTCCCTCATGCACGGTTACTCCACATTGACTTTTATAAAACATGCAAACTCAGCTTTAGCAGCTTCAGCAAATGCAAGCGAGGAAATGGACTGCAGGCAGATGAATGTTAAGGAGGACGTAGATCTGCTACACACACTTATATTAATTAAAACTGTAAGCTACTAGCTTAACAGTAGAGATATATAATTAGTTCTGCACCTACTCCTGACCGTACGCTCTTAATCTCTCTGTCTTCGGAAATTAAAACACACTGCTGATTTATTTCATACATTGGATGTGATGATGTCTTTTACTTTGAGTGTGTCGGGACTTCTCAGAATAACTAGATTTTCAATTGACACAGCTAGAAAATAAGTAACAGTATGAGAAAGTGACTGTTCAGTGGAATAAAAGAAGCAGATTTACTGTTAAGTTACTCGATCATAAGCAGTGACTTCGTCTCTCTGATGTATAACAGCATGAAGTGAAACAAGTTATCACAGCCTGCAGTTCTGCTCTGCTGTTCAACACGGCTCTATAAAGAATTTAGATTCATTAAAAACTAAAACCTGTCCCTCCTTCTCTCCGAGTCTCTCTGAAGGTCAAACGCTCCAACGCTGCGCTCTATAACGATTACCAATTTCATCAATTCTGCTACAGCGAGGGGGGACAGGGGGGGGGGGACAGCGAGGTCTTTATCATGTAACAGCACAAGGCGGGCAAACACCAATCAGCTGCTTTGAAATAAATAAAAAAAAGCAGCAGCTTACTGACCTTCTGTCGAACTGAAACAAAGTGAAAAGGACAATTAAGTGCGGGAGATTTATGAGGTGATTTACGAGGCACTGAGGTAAAGTCACACTGAGGGAAAAGCTGCAGCACGTTCAGAAAGAAGGGACGGCAAACACAAAATGATCAGGCTCTGCAGAGAGGAAAGGCATTTATTTCAATAAAGGAGGGAGTTAAGGCGGTTAAAGAATGCAGCACACGCCGCAAAAATGTAAACCAGAAGAAACTTTTAAAGAACCTCGACCTGACGTTATGCTGCAGAGACTCATCTTGTGGCTGCCGTTAAATTATAGCTATGGTGTGAAAGAGTTGGACAGAACAAACAAAAGAAAGGTGATTCATAATGATGCGTAGTGCAAGTAAAGTTCTTTCTGTAGGTGGTCACCAAATCCACTGGAGAGCAGGAAGGTGAGAGGGAATTTGAATGGAGATCTGATCACTAGGATTCACCCTTAAAGGAGCCTGAATGTGGTTAAGAATGAATCCGTTTGTAAAGCACTTTGAGGCGTAAAGACTGGAAAAGCCTTATATCAATGCAGTTCATTTAACATTTGCACCCAGACATGATAACACTGTGTCAATGGAAATGTAACTCCAACCAAAATCACCCATCTTGCTTTACTGTCTATCTATTTTAATGTATATGGGCACGATGGAGGAGTTATGCATTTGAATCCTTTAACAACGGAAACTACATTGAGAGAGAATTAGAGCAAGCAATTCCTCTAAATGGTTATTACTGAATAAACTCTTTTGCAGGATTTCTCCTCTCAGGCCACATGATGGCTGCCCTAACTGTTTAGAAGTGGGGGTTGGAGGGCTGCATGGCATTACATTACATTATCTAGCTGATGCTTTTATTCAAAGCGACTTACACACACTCAATACCGTTGAGCAATTTGGGGCCAAAGTCATGCCCAAGGACACTCCAACATGTTGTCAGGAGGGGGGATTGAACTGATGAGACCCTGGTTTTCTGATCAGCACACTTCCCAGTAAAAGTCAGCTCGATTACGTGATGCAAAGTATACAAGAAGATGGAAAATCATGAAGTCCACCAGCAGAACACATTTCTCAGACTTTAGAAAAGAGAGACACTTGAACAGCTCCAAAACTGTAAAAAAATGCAGGTTCACCAACTGAAAAGAAAACTAATACAATTGGTTCAATATGTTTCCAGTAAAGATATGATTTAATACCACACACACACACACACACACACACACACACACACACACACACACACACACACATACACACACACACACACACAAATGTAGAAGACACATACCATCACCCATACACACACACACACACAGCTCAACTACACACACATACAGTAATGCTTCAGTACACCGTGTGCAAAATGCCTTTCTATAGAGCAGAAGACTTCCTGCTGTTCTTAACATCTCTACATGTGAACCCAGTGACCCAACCATCCCCCCCCATACACACACACGCTCAGCCTCAGCCGCCTCACATGCTTCAAGCTTGCTTTCTAAGTGAATCAGTATTACAAAGGGAAGAACAAAGACGGAAAGAAGAAAAGAGCGATAATGTGATAACAAGTAAATGTGACAAAAACAAAGTGTATGTGTGTGGTGTGTGTGTGTGTGTGTGTGTGTGTGTGTGTGTGTGTGTGTGTGTGTGTGTGTGCCCGCAGGCTCCCGGCTGTAACGAGTTCAAAGGCCACCGGGCTGTGTTGCCATGGTATCGACCTTGGACTGAGCGGGATCAGCTGATGCTCAATGATGATGTCATTGTGTGTGTGTGTGTGTGTGTGTGTGTGTGTGTGTGTGTGTGTATGTGTTCAGCTCGTTGTTAATGAGATAAGGGTAAATCAAACATGCAACTATTTCTGTTCAAAAGTAACTCTAACATAAACTTTAAAATGATTTGTGATCATCCTTTTTTTTCCGACATCTTATGAGTTAAGGGTAGTTTCTATTTTTAGCTCAAAGAAATGACAGCTTTATAAGTACAGGGTTATTAATTGTTACGTTTCCACATGTCTTTGCTGTTGAGTCAGCGTTTGTGAATTCAACATTTTCTTAATGAAAAAACTAAGCTGGTTCAATTATTGTAAAAAATAAGTAATATTGAGTCCTGCAGGCTTTTTACACACAGATGAAGATCTAATGTAGTCCAATACAAAAGCTTTGCCATAAAATCTATCTCTAAAAACTTCACAATGTTCATTTTTGGTGACATTGTTGAAAAATATATAATTGCACACATTTAAATGATATGTTTTAAAAATAAATCTTGGTTAAAGACTGTAACTTTTACAACTAGAGTAGTTTCACTGGAAACATTTTTAAATAATATTTACATAAATGAGGGGGTCAGACTATTGGAAACACCTCTCAATATCACCGTCTCTAACTATGACCTCTTGTTAAAAAATGTACATTATTAGATAAACATCTCTAAGACTCAAACTAACAGTTGTTTTGAATAACATTACTTTGTACAAGTATACTAAGCTTTAGTAAATATTGGCCTCTGAGAAATGAAGTGCAACAGGGTTTAATTTACTTAATCGCAACACCTTTTTATTATTTATTCAATCTATTTTTTAAAGATTAACACAAAATCTCTTTTGCAAATAACTCATATTCGTTCTGTTTCACCATAAACTGTCCACTGGCTTCCTGCAATATAAAATAAAATGTGCTGTATATGTCACAGTTTTTTAAAAATAATGCTATACTTTTAATATCTTCCAACAGCTCACTGCTTTATTGTGTTTCAAGCCTTACTGCAAAAATATTGATGTGCTTGATTTTCTTTACATGACATTGAACTCATTACTTGGACAGAGAGCCTAAAAGCACATTCAATTATGGAAAGAATTTCCTGTCCATGAGAGAAAGGAGTCTGAGCTCATTCTGAGTCACGTGACGCGCTGCCGCTGAAAACCTTTCTGAGGAGAATCTGAAGAGACAGATCGACAACACGGGAAATAAAGTCAGAGAGAACAGAAGGTCGAGAGGTCAAAGGTCAACAAGCTCAGGGCGAAAAGTGTCACACAGAGTATATACAGTTGGTGTGTTGCTTGACAACACAGTATTGATAATACTGGAGTTTTTTTTCATTGTTTGACAAACTAAGAAGCTAAAATATCTGCAAACAGATCCTTAAACCTTCACAACTACAGTATAGAGAAGAGGGAAAACCCCCAAAGAGTCCGACACGCTCACACACACACACAAAACTCCCCTTCTGTTAATCCCTGTTCTGACACGACAATCGGCCAATATCGGCCAGATCAATAAAGCAAAGATCAATGATCGCTGTTACAGACCATAATTACAGTCCTTCATTACAGAACGTATTACACAACAGCAGAGACGTTAGAGATCCTGAGAGGTGGTTTGTGGCCCTGTTGTTGGGATCCAGAATAAAATAAACTTTATGAATCCCCGTAGGGAAATTCAGGAGTCAGATTCCCAAAAGCAATAAGAGTGGAACGTGGGGGTTTGAGTTAAAACAAGGATGATATGAATAGAAATGCTAGTAACAGCATTAATAACAGCAGGAGTTATGACTTCATGTTTCAGGTTAATGATTGAGAAGGGTTCATCTGGGGTCTTTGGATTAAGGGACAAAAGGAAGAAAATAGGGTCCCAACATTTGTTTTATTTACTCTTTCCATAAGACTGAAAGAAGTGTATCAAAGTGTTAATGTTACGTTCGGGGGCTTTTATGTTTGATGTTAGCATGATGTTTGCTTTATAAATGAACCATTCATTAAATTGTATTTGTATCAGAATCAGAATCAGAAACAGGTTTATTGCCAGGTAGGTTCGCACATACTAGGAATTAGACTTGATGTCATGGAGCATACATAAAATATAAAAAACAAGAAATCTAATATAAAACTAAAAATCTTTTACACCGTAATAAAATACAGTTAAATAGCAGTAAAAATTAAATAAAGCAGTAATTTACATGGAAATAGAATGCTATGAATGAATTTTAGAATATAAACGATGAAATGTGAAATCAGAATATGTGCAGAAAGGAGTATGAACATTGTGTGCATTAATGTAATGCATATAGTCTATGATGTGGCAGAGGTAAAGTGTCAGTGGGGGGGCCGGGCCTTGTTTAAGAGGCCGGTAGCGGAGGGGAAGAAACTGTTCAGGTGGCGAGAGGTTTTGGTATGGTAGGCCATGTTCGCACAAGACAAGTATTTAGCCTATTAATTCCCTGACCAAAAAACTGTATTAAGATACCTTCAGATGCAAACAGAGAAACATTAGATTAAAGAAATCTGGTATCCATTTTCTTTTTATGAAATGACTACTAAGAAAAGTGAAGCATCCTGCAAAGTGAACCCAAAGGCCTGTACTACGAAGCCGGATTTTCGCTTAGCGAGCTAACTTCAGGGAAAACTCGGGGTTACCGGTCCTACGACGCTGGTTCTCTTCTTAGCGGGCTAGATCTCCATGGTAACTTATGCTGAGCGGCTAACCTGGTCCGGAGCAGGTTAGTTTGCAGGCTAAGAGATCAACTCAGTGAAAGCACCGCCTGCTGACCAATCAGAGCTCAGTGTGCGGAGTTTAAAGCGATCAAATCATATTACAGGAGAAAGGAAATACAGAAAAACTGCCGTTGCAGGAAAGACGGCCAAAAATCACCGACTGTGTGAACGTGAACATTAATAGAATATCACCTCCCATCTATTACATGTTACTTGTTAGACGCTTTTATCCAAAGCGACTTACATACTCAATACTGTGGACAACCCCCACAGGAGTAATTTGGGGTGAAGTGTCTTGCCCAGGGACACAACGACATGCTGACTGCAGTGGGGTTTGAACCTGTGACCCCCTGATCCCAACACCAAGGCTCTATCCACTGCGCCACACACCTCCCTCTCTTCAGAGCAATCTGACTATTATAAAATTAGCGTTAAGAAAGCTTACTTAAATATCTGCCACAACACAAGTAACCGGATCAAAGTAACATTACGTACAGTCCGTACACACTGTGAGTGCAGACGTCGATGTGTCCCATGATCATTCATATAACATCATATCACATCATAATGTATCATATATTTCCTTATCTGAGTCAGCTTCTTGAGCCGTATCTGGCCGTGCAACACTCACAGTGTCACATACTGTATGCAGAAGTATTATTTTAAGCAACACATTAAGTTGACGAAACACTCGAGTCAAATGTAATTAAAGTCAGATCGTGTCTTAGACGGGGCAGTGATATCATGAACCTTTTTCTGTTACCAGCTGTATTAACCTTGCAGGTGCAACTATGTGGCTTTGATCCTGGATAAAGTGTTTAAGTCATGGATGTTTAAAGTTTAACGTCTTCATATTTGTCTAATATTAAAGTTCACTTTTCATTCAGGAAGTATGACGCTGCGCTGTCAGTACGCTTGTCCATGTTTGTGATTGGTCGAATGCTCCAAATACCACCCCTTTCATGTGAACGCGCACCTAACTAGATAGGGCACGTCTGGCTTGAGCGATCCACTTGATAACCCGCGTCGTAGGACCGTTTAGCGAGAGCGCGTATGTTTTGGATTAGGCCAACCGGCTAACTCAAACATATCCAGGTTAGGTTGAACCGGCTTCGTAGTACAGGCCTCTGCTCTCTCCTCATTGGCTCACATCCGTGGTGTTTATAGCTCTTACTTAAATGGTTTATGATGTATTTGTGATATAACTTTTATTAAATGAAAATTATTTTTGTACAGCCTGCAGAGTGTATGAGCTGTTTGTGTGTGTTTGTGTGTGTGAGTGTGTTAATATTTGAAGAGTCTGGGTCAGCGAATGTTTACATTCCAGCAGCTGCAAAGTACCATCAACCTTATTTACCCTCCTGTGTGTGTGTGTGTGTGTGTGTGTGTGTGTGTGTGTGTGTGTGTGTGTGTGTGTGTGTGTGTGTGTGTGTGTGTGTGTGTGTGTGTGTGT
This sequence comes from Dissostichus eleginoides, assembly GCA_031216635.1. NCBI lineage: Eukaryota > Metazoa > Chordata > Actinopteri > Perciformes > Nototheniidae > Dissostichus > Dissostichus eleginoides. The sequence continues at coordinate 7,969,314 of CM062267.1, read as the reverse complement.
GTGTGTGTGTGTGTGTGTGTGTGTGTGTGTGTGTGTGCGTGAGTGTGTGGGTGTGATGGATGGTGAGAACCCAGTGACCAAATCGTTATGGTTGCAGTAAACAGAGAGCCCACCGTCAAAAACCCCCCCACACACACACACACCATCAATACACTCTGCTGTAATACTTTTGAAGAGTCAGAAAGTCATACATGTGTTTAGTTCAATCGTCTTGCTCTGTTAAATATATACAGATGTGTTCAGACTGAAAATCTTCTTTTATGAAACTTGACCGGATGAACACATGAATCCCTGAGCTGCCATTCGTATTCATTCAAAGCATCTACAAGTAAATGTAATTTTTTGTGACAATCTTGTACAATAAGCCTGCAATGTGCAATATACACAACATTTATGCAATATACTGTGCAATAATCATACACACAATTTACAATATCTCAACTCCTTTATATGTTCACTAAGCTTTTAAAACGCTGCTACTTATTTTGAGCGATATGGTGTACTTATTCATCTTTATTTTATGTTTGCTCTAGTTTTATATATATATATATATATATATATATATATACTATTGAGTGACGTTCAGGAAATATGTCGAGGAGTGAGACACATCGTCAAGTGTTCTCATTTATCGTTACTTATTTGACCAGAATGTCGTTGAAGTTTTAGGAAAATGCAGATGAAGGAGTTTCACGTTTCTTTAAAGATGTTTTTGGTGGTCAGTCTACATCTTTGGTCCAGACTGAAATATCTCACAAACTATAGGATAGATTGCCATTAGTATTTTGGCAAAGAGTCCCTTCTTCAGAACAGAATGAACCCATTGGTGCTTTCCATCTGACGCCATAGTGTTTCTGTTTCATCCTCAGGGGAACACGAATGTCTGCACAAAATGTCAGGATAATAATTTGATGAATCGTTTATTTGTACAGAAAATTCACTGGGAGCTATGTACTATATTAAAAAGGACAAACAGGCTTTTTTTCCAAGCACAAATCCTAAATATTCACTAGTTTGACCTTCTTAAATGAGAGGACTTGTGACCTGGGAAAGTAGGCTTATTATTATGATGTTGTTTTGATACAACCAATTTACAATTATGGATTAATCGAGATAATAGTCTGATTATTAACTGTTTTGGGGTTTTACTCTGGACTACAATTGTGTACCTGATGGAGTTTTACACCAACAGATTCAACAAGATGAATCATGAATTACTAAGCTAAATGTATCCAGACGCATCGAGCAGATGGTGAGATATTTAACTAGATATGTCGAATTCTTCCCCCGCAGTTTATTGGATCACCAAAGTGATTATTATTCTACGCTGGGTAAAATGTCTCGACAGTCCATCGAATAGTTGCTGAAATATTTCACTCTGAACGAAAGTGTTGGAGCGTGTTTTATACGTATTAATGAGCCTTGTTACCATGCTGCATTAATAAAACGATATCTCAATTGTCCAATCTAATCTAATCTAATATTAAACTGCAACGTTGGGGACTGAAAAGGGATTTAATGCAGAAGTCCCTTAACCTGCATCCTCTCTAATGGCCAGCAGGGGGCGATTCCTCGGGTTGCAAAAGGAAGTCAGATTGTGTAAAGGTTTATGAGGATAATGACCCTGCTTCTCACCTGATTTATTAGCCCATAAAACAATTTACTGGTGATTTTATGGTCTCAACTTCTAGTTTCCAGTTCTACTCAATGCAGTATGAAGTTAATCTAGTAAATTATGGCCAAATTTAGAGTTAGATAGATAATTAAGCGGGGTTTAGTTTTGGGTTGGCTACCTTGACGCTACCATGCGGGTAGGGTTTGAGTTCTCTTTTAGTTTTACAACTTTAACTTTAGCGTGATTACTTTAAATGTTGAATGATGTACTTTGTTCCTCACTCTCGTGTCACTTCTGGCTGCAAAAGGAAGTCAGATTGTATAGAAGTCTATAAGAAAATGAAACTGCCTCTTACTTGATTTATTATCCCCGTAAATATTTTCCTAATGAGTTTATGGTCTCACCATCTTGTTTCAAGTCTCTCTCTTATAGAGCATGGTGTTCATTTGATCAAATATGGTCACATTAGGAATAAAATACACTATAAAGCTTGTGATTGACAGGTCTTTGGATGTTGTCCCTGTTTCCATCTTACAAGTTAAACCCTTCGGCAGTGTGTTTCTAGTAAGTAAAGTTCACATATTTATTGCCAAATAAATCATGACTTCATGATTCGTGTGACTTCTGGTTGCAAAAAACCAAGATGGAGACCGCCAAAACACCAAACTCAAGGCTTCAAAACAGTAATCCACATACCAATAGCTTTGGCTAAAGTCAAGGCTACTAAGTCCACTTCTTATAAACAGTTTTTGAGCTTCCACACATATCTTCTCACAACCTGATGAACCTTTTGATAAAGAGGTGTGTTGGGGCCCTAGTGGTTAAGACACAAGCCATAAGTGTTCAACTTCTTTGTTTCTTGTCACAACTCAGTTTCTCCTGCATGTATCTTCTCAAATGTCTGCAAATTAAAGTCCAAAAACTAATCTAAGAACCCCTTTTTATACAGGTTACAAGAGAGCTTAACTCCAATACCCTCTGGACCATTTTTAAATAAATACGACTCCCCCATGACTACTTACAAATCTTATTTTCTTTCTAAACCTCTTACATTCTGGTTTCCTTTAGAGCCTCTCACAAGTGTTATTACTCTCCACCTGCTTTTGTTTTTATCATTTCCATTTGTTCTCTTTACTGTATGCTTTGTATGTCCCTGTGAAACCTTTTGTTAGGAAAACATGAAACATAGAAAATATTATTGTAGTAAAAACAGAGCTGGGTGGAACAGCATACCTCCCTTCCTTCCTTCCCTTTCCATCCCTCCCTTCATTCATCCTCCCTTCTCTCTTTCTCTCTCTCCTGACTGACCTCAGTGTTGCACAGCTAAAACACACTCCCACGTGTTCTGCAAGCAGGAAGCAATAAACACACACACATATACACACACACAAGTACAGTTAAAGCTGCACGTGAAACACAGTGTTGCAAACAACTGTGACAAGTGTGAGTACAACATGGCCTCAGAGCTAATGCCAGGAGCACATCAGCAAATTGGAGCAACACACACACACACACACACACACACACACACACACACACACACACACGCGCGTGCGCACACACACACACACACACACACACACACACACACACTAACAAAGCTGCTCTGACCAACAGAAACTGACACACAGTGAAGTAGAGCAGAACTGAAGTCTCTCTCTCTCTCTCTCTCTCTCTCTCTCTCTCACACACACACTTTGCAAATCAGTCCATAAGTGATGACCTCAGAGCAGAAGCAGCAGAGAACTTCTTGCATGATTTTCTTTTTGTCAAACGGAGTAGAAAGTACCTCCTGCTGTGTTTCCTCCCTCAGGACCTCCTGGCTGTCAGCAGGTGTTTTCCTCTTTGACCCCCGAGGAGGAAGAAGAAGAAGAACAGGAAGAAGAGGATGAAGGGCTCGGTCACATCACCTCCATGAAACTGTTGCTCCTTTTAGCCACTAAACTCACTCTGACACTGTCTTCCTGTCTGTCTGGAGAGGAAGAGTTTGTAGCCTGAAGGGGGAGGAAGAAGAAGAAGAGAAGAGGTTTCACTCGGTTTCTTTTCCCTCTGCTGTGACTTTACTAACACCCCTCCCTCCCTTTCTCTCTATCTGGATCTAACGGCGTCCCAGAGTTCCTTGCTGCAGCCGCCGAGCCGCCGCTGGTAAAACCATCTGTTGCAACACGTCTGCCTGCTGCCTCTCCACTTTCACTCTCCCTGTACTCTCTGTCTCCCCCCTCCCTCTTTCTCTCTCTCTCTCTACCCCCTCGCTCTTAGAGAGAGGAAGAGGGAGGGGCCTGGTGCTCGCTGGGAACCAATGAGGAGCCTCAGATATCCCTCTTGCCTGACTGGAAGGGGAGGAACCAGCAGAGGAGAGGACAAAATGAAATAAATACAGCAGGAGGGGAGGTGGAGAGGGTAGGGAAGGCAGAAAGAAAGAAAGAAAGAATGAAAGAAAGACACACACACACACACACACACATACACACACACACACACACACACACACACACACACACACACACACACACAAACTATGTTGCCTAAAGTATGCAGACAGACAGTTCCTCACTTACAGTATAGCCTGAGTTTAAAGCAGGGGAATGTTAATGCTGATATTTACCGCAACAGATGGACTAAATGTGACATTCCACCAAGGACACTTCACTAATTTACACATAAAGGACTTTTTATTCATGAAAAGAAGTAGTTTGTGTTCCCTGGGGACTGGAGGAAGGGTTATAAATGGTGAGAATATACTGTCATCAAAGTATGCTTGGAGACAAAAATGAAAAAAAGTCTCTTTTAAAAACTTCTTCAGAGAGTTTGAATAAAATGCAAATGTCCAGGAAAGAGACGGGGCCGATGTGAATTATGCTTTCGGGGTAGGTTTTAGGGAGTTTGACACGTAATAGTGAGTCAAATGGAACAAGCCTATAATCCATCTCTTGTGAGCCTTGAAATGCATAATGTACATGAACATGTTTTGAAGTAGCCTTACTGTATAAGCTTGGTGGTGATTGTCATTGATTTGTGTTCCTGCAGAACAATTAGGCATCTTACTTACTACAGCAATATTTTCTACATGTGCAACAGCAGAGCAAGAAACAGAAATCTGCACCACATGCAAAGCTGAGGTAATTAAGGAATATTGCTTATAGACAGGTATTGACTCTGAAGATAAAGTAGAGCGCAGCCACTTTAATAAGAGAGCAGGCTACAAGTAACGCTCACTCATTCTTTCTGAGCTGCCGTTGTTTATGTGTCTCTATTTCAGCATGAGATTTGCTCATAGCTAGCTAGCTAGAATTAGCACATTTCAGGAAAGTGAAATCTGCACATTGTTCAGTAAACTATTGTTCCCCACATTCATTGAAAAACATTAACACTGAGTCACATGAAGTCAAGACAGTCCCAACAACTGCTGCACATCTTAGTAAAACGCCAGGCTGGATATGAGGGTTATCAGTTTTCCTCTCTGACTAAAATAAAGTTTCTAAGATGAATATACATCTTTTCTTTTACCTAAAAATGTGTGTTGAAGATAACATAATATGCTCATAATCAGATTCATTTGTATAATGTGTCTCTACTGACATGTCTCCATGCTTTAATGTTCAAAAAGCTCTTTATTTTTCTCATACTGCCTGTGCTGCAGCACCTCTTTTCACCCTCTGTCTGAAACCAGAGCCCAGTCTGCTCTGATTGGTTAGCTGGCCGTTCTGCTGTGATTGGTCAACTGCTTTGAGATGTCACGCCCCTTAACCTATCACGTACAATCTGTTGGAGCGCTAGCCAATAGAAGCGTAAGTGTTACATAGTGATGTCATTATGTTACGGAAGTAAACGAAGGAGTCCAATGGAGGAGTTTCAGGCAGGTATAGAAACTCCCTCTGAAGGGAACACAGGGATTTCAGCCTTTGCAGACCATTTACATGCACACAAAAACCTATTCAACACAAAGGGAAAACACAAAAAGGATAAAAAGGGCTTCTTTAAATCATTTTTACGGATCAAAATGTTGACTAAAGACAGACGGTAAGAACTGAGACTGCCTGGAGGAACAGAGATATACAGTTGTAGGTCATCTGCAAAACAGTATTGCTTTTAAAGGAGGATATAAAGAAATACAAATTTAAATAAGCTTTTTACAACTAACAATGAATGTTAAGTCGGAATAAATTAAATACACACAACCAGAGAGTGGAGGCTTTTAAAGCAGCACATTGATGATAACAGTCACACACCAGGGTTTAATGTTTGTGTAACTACATACTGTACTTCTGACCATGTAGTTTAAGAAAGAATTTGAAGTGAGAGAGGAAGAGCGGGAGCAAGAGGAGGGGGAAGAGATGGAGAGAAAACAGAGAGGAAGGGAGGGGGGGTGGGGGAGTGAAGAGGAGGTGGAGGAGTGCACATTGTAATGGAGCTGTTGGCAGAGCTCCTGGCTGTTCATGGGTATTCATGTAGCTGGTGGCTTCAGTTAAATGGAGCGAACAGAGAGAGAGGGAGATGAGAGGGAGGGGGGGAGACAGGGGAGACGGGTGCTGAGTTTCAGCCGAACAAGAAGTCTGCTTATGCCCTTTCCGATGAACACCATGCAAACACACACAGACAAGTTAAACGGGGGAATCTGGATTCGTCGAGCCAAAATGGAGGGACTCTCTGTCGGTACTTGTCAATTTTCTCGAACCGTTCTTCGGACCGACCTCACACTTGGCGGGTTTATTGCTGAGGAAGTGCACTGTCAATGAGATCTACTGAACATATTTATCAGTAGGGTATTATGTACTTTGTCTATTTAGAAGAGACCCCTTTTAACTGTTACACTGCCAAACAGCTTGATGGGTACAGCCTTCCTCTATTGCTTTTTACAGTACATTAACATAAAACAGAGAGTTTCAGGACAGGTGTATGAGTAATTCTCTTGACAAGCATTCATCCCATCGACCTCACACTTGGCGGGTGTTTTGCTGAGGACCAAAGCAAGTGCAGTGTTGAGTGTGAAGCTGTTTGGATGAGCAATTTTGTAGAAAGCAGCCAAAGAAATACCAGAGGGAAATGAATCAGTCCTTTACAAAAAGGCACACATTGAACGGGCACTAGTTATATTACAAAAGACCAATTGTAAAAGTGTTTCCAAATGGCTCTACATGTCAAAAAGGCTTACAAAATTTGCTGGTAGAATTTGCCTGGGAATTCCCTTACAGTACAGACTAAGAACCGCAAATAGGCACAAAAAAACACATAAAAGAAGACTGTTAACATACTAGCAAACTATGAATAAACAAGGCTCTCCAAAACATGTCGCAATCAGCCTTAAGATCAATCTATCTTCCAACATACATAATGCCAACATACCACAAATGTGTAAGAACAAGGACACATTTGCAATAGCTGCGACCATGAAGCTGCACACATTCTGCCTAATCTTAAGATCTTTAACAAATCTTGAAATCAAAGTCCTGTAATGGTTTTTCTTAATAGTTGCAAAGAAAAATCATCGTTAATCAAGCTGACATGCTGCTCAGTCTTTCAGTAATGATGGACTGATAGAGTTTTCAGATCCATCTCGTGTGACTATAAACTCGCCTTTTACTTAAAACAATAAATAAATAATCCAATATTTGTGAATTGCCAGCTCCTCAGAGCATCGTTAACTGTGAGCGTTTCTGCAGGACGTCAGCTGATCACACTTCATTCACACTGACTTGTTTTCCAGCAGAAACCTCCTGCCTTCTCCTTCCTGTAAACACGCTGCTGTTTCACGTCCCTGACTGAATTGAGTCTCAACTTCAAAATATTTCAACTTTTAGCAACGCAATCTGAACTGCTTTAAACACCTCAGAGCTTCATCAGGCATGATCTGTTTACTGCAAGCAGAGAAACATAGAGAAGGAAACCTAAAAACTAACGAGTCATATGCGTTTAAACTAGGTCTATGGTGGATTCTTCTCAATATACCAAGCCTATCATCTGATTTTCAGCAATAACAAATTCAGCATTTGCTTGGAATTCAAGTGGTTTAAATCAAGAAGTTAAAACAGGACATTGCTTCTCACAGATGATAAATAATAATGTCTTGCTTTCTGACATCTTGTATAGGAAGAAGAAATAAGAAGACTCCCAAACTTTTTAAGAACTTAGAAACTCTCACAGTTAACAATCTTTTCCACAAGCTTGCTGTGTCTCGTTAGAGTGATCCATAAGAACATATAGAAACTTTGATTTGTGGTTTTATGTGGAGGATTATGTGCCAGACTATTTCTTGGCAAGCGCTGTACCGGTTTCCTCCTGGTTGCCTCGCAACTACAGTGAGACAAAGACTCCAGGAAGAGGCATGCCGCTGTTTCTGATAATTTCATATAACACGAAAACATAACATAATCACTGAGCTCCAGGAGGTGATGGCAGACTAACAGTTTCATCCTGCTTACAGTCTGTATGCTAAGCTAGGCTAAACATCTGCTGGCAGAAGCTTTATATTTACCGTATACAAACATGAGAGTAGAATAGATGTTATTATTAACATCTAGTCAAAAAATAAATTGTGTCCAAAAGGGTAAATGATCGGTCAATGCTTTAATTGACGCTGTTTGGATAGCGCTGACCTCTGAGGGACCAGATCACCACAGAGTCCAAACAGTTAAAGCTATCATAGCTTAGTTCTGTTGTGCCATCCAACTCTATACAATCTTTCTTTGCCTTATTATAAATGGCAAAAGATAGTTTTTTAGACAGTTATGGGGCAGGAACCAACTCTATAAATGTTCATTATAATCACGTTGTGCGCTTATTGTCACGTTAGCAAACGAGCTAGCTGACTGACAGCTAGATCTGGTCAGTCAGAAAATAATTAGCCTTCCCATGTGGCAAAACATCTTTAAAAAATCTAAACCAAGTCTACTTGCCATAACTTAACACTTCCAGGTGAACTACGACCTGGACACACACTTTACCGACTAGCTAGCTTGTTAGCAGTAAGCAATCAGCTACAGTCGCTCACTCAGCAGAATTATCTTGTTTCTATTCTCTGACCATGTTTGGATGTTTGGATGATCTTTGCTCCGACACTTTGTGGTCTGACCAGGTCTTACTTGTTTGTTTTAGGGTTTACTTTAGAATTATGTTTAGGTTACGGTTAGTGGAATGTACCGTTAATGAGGGTCTCTACAAGGAGCCAATACAAGAACTAACCTACCATGTGTGTGTGTGTGTGTGTGTGTGTGTGTGTGTGTGTGTGTGTGTGTGTGTGTGTGTGTGCATAGCTAAGACCAACAGGACAGTATAGAGGAATGGTGCCATCTGGAAGTATGCCCAAGTGACTGAACACACACACACACACACACACACACACACACACACACACACACCCACCCCTTCTGGGTCTTTGAGCAGTAAAGCATCCTGGGAAAGCAGTTGTCCAGCTGCTGCAGCCTCGAGGCATTCACAGAAAAGAAAAAACTTTGCACATTAAATCAACGACAGACTTACGGTTATTTACTCAGCAGTCTGTTTTCTCTATAAGTCAGCTCTTCAGTCAACTGCAGTGATTCTCGAATGAATCACAGCAACAAGCCTGTAGGAGCCGATCGCATTTACAGACGAATGGAAGAACTCATCCAAGAAAACACACCAGGCCCGAGTGACGGTCCATTCAACACTTCTACTTAATGAAAAGGCATTTTGGACAACTACTGGACAAATTGTTCTCGGATGCGAAATACACTCAGAACAATTGTAAGGAATTGCATTAGATGGTACCAGAGTGCTTGGTTGAGTATAATTGTATGAGTATATGCCACAAATATGTTTGGCCAAACACAGTTGGAGGAAACATAAATACTGCCTGGATGTGACGTCTTTTAGTCATATTCTCAGAAATTGATGCAACGCCAGTGCAAAATGCAATAAGACAAATGAATGGCAGACTGAACAAATCACAAAAACAATGAAGAAAGAGTCTAGAAATCTCCACTGAACAGTAAACATGTTTAGCAGTAAAAAAATCAAGAAAGATATTTCTAGTGTCGTCCAGGGAACAATTAATCCCTTGCTCTATTGTGGATATATTAATAGTGGGAAGTATGTGAACAATGCTTGCATCACAGCTGCTCGCCTATAAGAAGTACATAAATATCCCAATGCATTGAAGTCATAGAGAAGAGATTGGGGTGGACATACTGTACGAGCTCTGGACGTGGAAAGGGTCTAAGCTCTTTTTAGGTTGGGGTGCAAAATCACTTGGTTGATAAAGTCAGTCAGTCTTCTGTCCCAGTACTAATGCTTGAGCTGTCAAATAAAATATGTTCACACCCCTAAAAAATGTATGAGCTTAAAAAAAATAGTTGTATACACTAACTTTTAAGACGGTAGTCCGAAAATTATGAGAACATTTGTTAAATGCCTGTCTTTACTGGTCTGATGAGTGGCTTCCAAAAATGTCACAAAAACAATCCACTTGACCTCCTCTTGATATACAACCACTTGATTTAGATTTGGTACGTCTTAGTGACATAGACTACTTGGTTAAGTTCGAGGGAACATCCTGATATGGTTTAAAAAAACATCTTTCAGTTCATTGTCAACGCGAAAATAATAAAATATATTGAACAAAGGAACAAAGGATGTGTGTACTTATTATCTTCTTTTTCTCTTTTCAAAGATTCAAGGATCAGTTATTGTCATTCTTTAACAAAAGGTTGCATAACGAATTGCCCTTGTAGCATTATCCATTTATGCAACACAAGAAAAACACGACAAAATAAAACCATAGAGCTATCCTGAAGTGAATTTTCTAAACTTGCATCAGGACTAATCTAACAGCAGCAACAAAAACTAAGGTAAGATTCTCTAAACAGGGGAAACAATGTCCATACACTTTGACAATTGAGCTCCAAGCATCACTGAGGGAAATCACAAAGTCCGACAACGCAGTCCTGTCTTGATATTCCCTCTAGATATACTTTTTCTACTTTGTATAATTGCACTAAACTCCAGCTTGCACTGACACAATATATATATTTTTTTATACACATTCAAACATATTTATTTTACTTAAACCGATATATTCCTGCACTTCAACTTTAACTGCATATTGAAGTATGAATGCTTGTTGTTTGTATGTTGTCTCCTCCTGAATGTACAGTCTCTTGTTTGTTTTTTTGTATTTTTGATGGCACCTTAAAAAAAGAAGTAGCTCCTCTCATTGTACCTGTATAATGACATAAAGGATTCTATTCTTCTATTCTATACTAATGATGGTATTTATTTAGCTAAGAAGCTGAAAATACACAAATGAATCATCAACAATGGCTGTTTAGCAACACAGCTCTCCTGCAGGTCACCATCTTACGTTGTGCGTGAGTAAAACAGAACAAATTACAAAACAGGTCCAAATCAAATATTTCAGCTTTTCAGTTTAGTTAGAAAAACTGCATTCAGACATAAATCCTGTTTACTGTGGAGTGTTGATTTTCTCTTTAGGCTCCCAGCGGGCCCCAAAGCTGTCAATATCAGCAACAAAGAGACAAATGGCCCTGCTCTCGGACTCTAACTGCACCGCGGAGTCTGTTAAAACCTCTGCTGTCGGCTTCAGCTCCTGAATCAGGTTATCGGCAGAGCTTTGTGTTGCCATGCTGCTGAGGTGAGTGTGTCTCTGCAGGGACATCCTGACAGGAGTATGGACATAAGTCTGTCTTTGTAAATAAGGGCTGATGGAGCTGCAGAGTAAGACGTTTAAATCATCGTTACTCAAGCGGTGATCAGCTACAGTTAAGAGATGTTGGTGTAAAAAAAGGAGGGTTGACTTCACACAAACACCAACTGCTACTTAGCTAAATATTCAAGCTTTAAATAATGCAAATGACTTAAAAAACTACAGGATTTTAGTGCTGCTCTAGATAATTCAGGTAGTAAGCTGCACTGACAGGAAGAATTGTATCTGGCACTATTCAGAATGTAACGCTTTGTGTGTTAGCTCCTTTAGCTGGACAATGGAAAAAGACAGTCCGGAGGAGAATCTCAAAGGATCTCAACAGAAAAATGTATCAAATATACTTAAAATAACAACATAACCAATACAAATGTCAAATTATATTCTGATAAATTGTGTTTTCTCAACATTTCTTCATACATACTACCAAATAGGTTGTTGTGTCAAATGAGCTTACATACAACTGTTATGAGTAGCAGCTCACACAGATAACCTATACGGCCCCTTCTTTGGGTGAAAACTGATTTAGTTTTTAGTTCATTTTCACGGCAAGGCTCTGATCATGTTATACACCATGTTTCAAAACTGAATTGAAACGTTTCCTCTTGAAACTGTTACAACGTGCTGACACATTAAATTGGCGGTGATAAAAAGGGGGTCGAAATGGAGATGTAACTGCCCACATGTTCGTATACACTCCATCTCCTGAAACATATTTATGGTATTGGTTTCTAGATCGTGTTGAACTGGTCATTATTTAGTCCTAACTTGTGGAGTTGTAATATTGTATGAAACTAAAATGAGCATGCATGCACAGCTCATATATAATATTGAGTAAATATATAAAAAAAGGTTGTTTTAGGTGTTCCATGTTTGCGTTTAGATGTGTTTCAGGGGCACAGAGGAAGAGATACACTCTGCTATGTTTTATGTCTAGCTTTATATCTGAAGGTCCAGCCTGAGAAAGCTTCGCTCTCCAGAAGGTTTTATGGTCTCATTTCAGCATGAAAAGTGAGGGTCAGCCGCCGCCTTTCTGCGGAGCTGCTGCCGCAACACAATGACAGGAAAATACTGCAGATAGACATCTCAACACAGTGTGTGTGTGTGTGTGTGTGTGTGTGTGTGTGTGTGTGTGTGTGTGTGTGTGTGTGTGTGTGTGTGTGTGTGTGTGTGTGTGTGTGTGTGATGGTGATGAATGAGTGTGCTACCCGCCCTGTAGGGTAATTCATTTCTCAACCTGAACAACACTTACTGTCACACTGAACAGGATTAATAGAGGACCACAGCCTACACACATACACACACACACAAACACACACACACACACCACCCCCCCCCCACACACACACACTCATACACACAGAGGCACGTACAGAGGCGTTTGCAGCCTCTCTGTGTCATTTGGGACCAGGATTCCTGCGGTTCTGCAGGAAATTATATCATAAGGCGTTGTGACATCGTTCCTGGAGGACCAATGAGATCATTAGCTGACCTTCACGCTCCGACTGAAGTTTTTATACCGAAAAAAATATTTCAATTTGCTGATTAGATGCAGAGTCACAGGTGCAATTTTAAGGGTCAGTCGACACAAATTGCAAAAATATATTTTTTTCCGCTCACAGTTGTTCCTGCACACTAACACAATTAGGCTGAATGGTTAATAATGTTCCATGACAATACATTTAAAAAAAAACTGAATATTGAAGCTGGATGTGTTATTTATTTCAGAAGTCCCATTAAAGGTCCCCTATTATACAGTATTTTATCAATATATTATAGGTCTCAGATATATACAGAACCTGTCTCTGATTGGCTGAAACACCAAGCAGATCATTGCAGCATCCCATAATCGCCTCTGTTTCAGCCCTGTTTCAAAAGTGCTGATTCTCTGTCTGTTACTTTAGATGAAAATAAGGAGCCACTCCCCACGCCCCAGATATTTGGTTAAAAAGAACTCAATGGTGCTCTAGGAGGAGATTCAGGTGATAAGGTGGGGGGGGGTTACCTTGGTTGGTGATTGGCTAATGGTTACATAAGCCAAAACATCGTTATGACATCATAAAGTGGCCAAAATCTGATCAGCTCATTTTCAGACAGGTTTTTATAGAAATGGATCAGGACAAAAAGAGAGAGAATCTTTTTTCCTGAAACTTTCAGAGTCTCTTTACACAGAGGGGACACATGTTGATTGTAGAAGAGACATGAAGAAGTGGATTTTGCATAATAGGGGACCTTTAATGTTCTCCATGTTGGACTAAAGAGACTTCACAGGGGGAGGGGCCCGGATCCCAGTACACTTGAGTCCAGTTCACTTGAACACTTTGTACCCGACTCCCTGCCAGGGTCCACTTCAAAAAGTGATCCTGAGTACGGTTCATGTGTGCAAAAACACGTCTGACGTAAGAGCTGTTTGACTGGCATGTCGTTTTTGAAAGGTTTTTCTTAACACCTGTCTCCTCCGGGATCTACATGCAATACATTCTGGTCTTAACCTTCCTTCTATGGATGCTTTATTTATTTTACATTTCAATTAGCTCACGCCTATAACCAAAGCGATTACAATAAGTACATTGGTGATACAAATGTTAAAAAGCAAGATTCCTGCAAGTGTATTAGCTTACACTAAGCCAACGCTTTTTAGGTTTGTTAGCCAAGGTGCAAAACACATGGCTTTTCAATCTGAAAAAAACTGAGGATGTCCTAATATCCAAATCAAAATGATGTGTGAATCTACAATGTAGGCAAAACGTTTAATTACATTTACTTGGATATAAAACAAGATCTATAATATGAAAACAAACTGATATGTTCTAACTTCGAGTCTCTGATGGACATTTAACTATTTTAGTTTTATTATATGAATAAAAGATAGACCAGTGTGTTAGTAAATACCTGGTTATTTAATAAAAAGGTGAAACCTAAGCCAGCTGCGACTCCCCTTTCACTAACTGACTTCCAATCACTAAGCTTTAGATTCTTAATAATCATTTATAGAAACATCCAGATCTCTTTCCCATTTTGGATGATTTTCCAGTTAATTCAGTGACAATGGTGATTTGTTCCCAACAGCAACCACAAAGCTTTCTGAGATTGATGGCTCTTTTTCTGTGACAATGGAGGGTGGAATTTGTAATATTTAGAGCCAGTCAAACTCAGCTGAGAACACCAAAGAAAGTAAAAGCATCTATTTCATATTTAAGATAAGATAAGACGTACTTTATTGATCCCAAATAGGGGAATGTTTGCGTTGCAGCAGCATAAAAAACAACAAAACAAAACAAGGCATTGCACATAAGTAGAAATTAAAGAGTAGAAATAAACAAAAGTAGAATTTAAACATCATTAAAAAGTAGAAAATATACAGCAGACCGTGAAGATACAAGATCTATAATCTCTGACAATAAAACACTATTTTAACTTAAAAGTTAGCACTCTCAAACTGTGAGAATTTGAGAATTGAATTGAGGGAAAACCCCTTGAGAAGAAGCATCTCATTTTCGAGGGGGTCCTAAAACATAAATACACAAATGATAAAAACACATACAGACCGTTGCATAATACTACATATACCACCATACAGACAAAACAGCATAACACACACTACAGATGCACACAGACACACAGACAGCTCACCCCCCCACTCATCTGTTTTTTCTCATGTCTTGATGCACATGTTCTATTCTGATTCTATAATGAGTCACAATCTACGAGTGAGATGTGATGACTTTATTTTCTCTCAGTTGTATTGCTTCATTGGGAGTTTTTAGCGTTAAACACTTGGTGTTAAAACAACACAGTCAGAACCACACCAAAGAGAGGCTGTGAGTCACCAGGGAGAGGAGGACATCTAAAGTGTATTTTAACACTAGATTACACATTTGAATCATTGTTGATGTAATCCATAACCATTTTTATTTGGCAGTTTAGAAAACAATCGAGATATATACAAAGTACATGTAGTATATATATTTGATCATATAACTCAAATTGAACCAGTCTATGGTCAAGAACAGTACTTAATAGTTATATTTCCGCAACCTTTTGGAAGCCACTATAACTATATTTACTTTACAGATTCAAATGATTAAAACAAATCAACTAATTAATGGTGATTCATTATTATGGATATAGCTACCCGACAGTAGAGTAGTTTCACTTATAAGAATAATCATTCAAGTGGTATACACATAAACACAACAATAATTATGATTAGAACAATTGTATATAATATTCTTAATTGAGCATTCTGCATAATGAGTAGCTTTAATGTTTGTACTTTGTTTCATGAGATTCTGAATGCAGGACTTTTACTTGTATTTGCAAACTGTGGGATTGCTAATTCGCTCAAGTGATTGCCCGATATGGCTCTTGTACAAGATATACTGTTCATTCAAAGTTATAGGTCCAAATTGATCTAATTGTGATGGTTGAACGAGTGTTTTTAGCAGGCGGTTTCACGCTCAAACTATTTCTCCAGCATTCAGCAGCCACAACTAAAGCAACGAGTAAATAACAGAGTAGGTTACTGCAGAGCACGATGGATCGGCTGTTTGTTTAGTGGTTGTGTAGGTGGAGGAATGTGGATTAAAAGTCGATATCGAGAATCAAGATTTTCATTTTTAAGATCTTGGAAAAGGGATCAGGAAAGTGTTCAAGATAGATTTATCAGCCAGCGTGAAAATAGCTGTTAAGTATCTAGCTGCTGTCAGATGTTAAACACACAAACAAACACACACACACACACACACACACAGTCTCTCTGCCTCCCACACACACCAACACACTGACGACCCCCCAACCCGCCCGTCAGAGGAAGCTTGTTTCCTTTCAATGAGCTGCAAATTAGACTGACCCTTCCTACACCCCACAACCCACGGTCACACACACACACACACAGACAAAAACACACACACACACACGCACATTTCTAGCATGCTCTCTGGCCTCTCTCTCTATCCGTCTTGGCTCACTCGCTCTCTTTCTTTTCACTTTGCCTCCTCTCTTTAGAGGCCCTGTCATGCCCTGACACACAGAATGGGCATCAGTCAGACCACACACACATACACACATGCAGACACACACACATACTCACACACTCATACACATACACATACATGCAGCAGACAGACATGGGAAATTAGGGGGAGAGGGTCATTAGCTGCACAAAGGAGGCAGAGAAAGCATGAGAATGGTTAAAGCAGCAGCTGATGGATGGAGATGGAGGATGTGCTGAGTGGACTGAGAGATGACCAGATGGAGGTTTCTGTGGAGGAGTGGGAGAATGTGAAGATATCTGGATGCATATTTGCAAGGATGGATTTGAGGCTTGTGATTTCCGTTTAATTATGATCTATTATGTAAATCTATGAGAGGATGCTGCACCTGTTGCATGATGATGTACGATTCACAACATGTCTTTCTTCCTGCCAAACCAATTTCTATAAGCAATCACATAGCAACCAGTGCTTATATGACTTGGCTAAATGGGCCCGGTTATGCTAATTGTCAATTGTTATTACTGGGTAACTTCGATACTGAAAAAACTAGACAAGTTCTGCAGTGATAAACAGCATCTTTTTCAATGATTTCTGAGCTGATCCAGCGATGTGTTTCCCTGGCTGATAATGGATATTGGAGATAATGATATCCTCCTGAAGAGTAAGTCAAAACAAATGTAAAGTATGAGCTTCGTATGCAGTAGTGTCTCTTTAAGGGTTTAAAAGTTTCTCAAACGCCTCCATGAGCTGCAGCTCTCACTGATATGAGTGCATAAACATTATTACCCAGAGTTCTCCCCTTTCTCAGGGCTGTAGTTTGTGCAGCAGCAGTGATCCTGCCTATTAGAGTTAACTCTAAAACCCTCCTTTGTGTGTGTGTGTGTGTGTGTGTGTGTGTGTGTGTGTGTGTGTGTTGTTTGTGTATGTGTGTATGTGTGTATGTATGTATGTGTGTGTGTGTGTGTGTGTGAACTTTAACTCTCCAAAGTTGCCAAAAAGCGGCTTTAACTTGAAAAGCCGACATCAGCTGCGGCTCCAAATCAGCTGTTACTAAGCAACAGCCCACAGGCTCTCCACTGTACAGCTACTGTAGCTAAAACAGGAATGTGTGTGTAGGTGTGTGTGTATGTGTGTGTGTGTGTGTGTGTGTGTGTGTGTGTGTGTGTGGTCAGAAACGTCCGTCCTCTCGGGGGCCGCCAACATCAGCGCAAAGACAAGAGAGAGAGAGAGAGAGAGCAGGGGATGTACTGTATGTTGTAACCATGGCAACAACGATGGTGTGTGAGTGTTAACATAAATTCATAGTGATCGTTAATTAACTCTCAGGCAACGCTTGTCACAGCAGCAGCTCACACACTGTTAAACACTGATGGAAACCCCCCACACACACACACACACACACACACACACACACACACACACACACACACACACACACAAATAAGTGAGACTTGTTAAGTGCCCTATTTGATCAATACGAGGTGGAAAACTTTCTTTCCCGCTGCTCAAAAACATTATCTTGAATTCCATTTCCCTCCAACTTATCGTCCTCTTTCCTCCTCCTTCCTCTCCTTCAGTTACTCCTCTCTTATCTCATCTTTTTTAACTTCTCCTCTTCACTTCCCTTATCTTCTTATCTTTAATGTAATGGGTTTTCTTTAGCCTCTTCTCCTCTCTTATCATCCCCTTCTCAGGAGTTGTAAATTAGCATTTTGCTACGAATACTGAACACAGTGTATCCGGTCATTGTGGATGAATATGTTACAAATACTGATGCTCCTGTAATGTTGATATTAAAACAATGAATACAACTAAACATGAATGCCAACATGCTTGTAATTTGATTAGTTGTGACAGTAATTTTTCATGCAATGATGTCAGAAAATGTAGAAATTAGCCTCTCAAATGTGTTTATTCTGTGTTGTATCATATTTACAATAGAACGAAAGCAAGTTATTCTATAACAGTTTGGAGGAGTCTCATGCAAACTTCTTTTGAATCATTTAAAAATCAAGTTATTGTTTTTCACAAGAAATATGAATTTTATATAGGCCTATAGCTTGGGAGGAAAGTTATGCTTATAAATAAATAAATACAAATCAACTAGTTTAGTCAGTTAGGTAAATTAAATATGAACCTCTTCTTTAACACGGTAGGTACTATTTGCATAATGATTGCATTGTTATTTTGACTCTATTGCTCTTTAATACTTCTACCTGTTATTATTTCTATATTTAGTTTCACCTTTATCAACGTACCTTTACATATTTCTTTCTTTGTGCTGTTGCAACACATGATTTCCCTTCAGGGATCAATACATTTATTATCTTATCTAGAATGACCAAAAGACGACACTAACATTGTTAATATTCTCTTCTCTCGTCCTCTATCATTTCCTGTCCTTCTCCTCCTTTCTCTTTTTCCTCCAGCTCTTTTTATATCTCCTCTCTCCTCCATCATCCCTCCTCTCTTTTCCTGTCCTCCTCACTCGGAGGTCAGAGGGTGACAGGAAGCGTCCATCACGCTGCGCCTCGATTCAGACGTCTTTTCTCTTCATCACCTCCGATGGCAGGGTGTGTGTCACCGTGACATTGTTGAGTGACAGGTCGTATCTGACGGCTATCAGGACTCCAAACACACACACACACACACACACACACACACACACAAATATTCTCAGTGTGTCCTTGTAACACATTATGGATTCTCTCCTGAATATAACTCTGAGGCATCAAAACAAAATGGATGTGGGCATCTCTTTAAAACAAGGACAACTGACTATTCCTAAAATACACACACACACACACACACACACACAAACACACACACACACACACACACACACACACACAGTAGATAAGATAAATCTAGCTGCTCCCGTGTCAACACTCACTCCGTGCCGTCAGAGCTCAGACATTTAGTCTCTGCAGGTTTTACAGGAGAAACAAAGAGGAACAAACAAAGAGGCTCGTTATTGCTGAAATCTGTTTTCAATCACTTTTGCCTTCTGGATAGTCGATTACTGCCAAGCTAAACTCACGCAGTCTGGATTATTTCAGTAATAAGGATTCAGATATGTTCTTGAAATTGTCCGCCTCATATCAGCATGTATTCATCCTCCAGCTATTGTAAGCCTGAATTAATACGATGTAATGTTTTCGTAATATAATTAGAGTCCTGTTATAAATACTGTCTGTATTCATTATGATATCCGGTCCAGCCATTAAACCAAACAGCACCCAGAATGTCCCATTGTTTCAGGGACGTCCGATCATTACAACAGGCCTTTAAAGAGACTAGCCTTTTTTGGTTTTTCCCTTTCCTGTAGTCAAAGTCAAAGTCAACTTTAATGTCAATCTTCCAGTTTGTGTCAGACAGAGAGATCAAAATATGTTTCCCACAATCCCGAATATAAAACAAATATATATAAAATATAAAAATATGTGTGCAAATATGTATGTATATACACAGTCAAAGACACATTTTTACATGTGCACACATTAAGACCTAAATTAAAACACAAGAATCAATATATACAAAATAACAGTCACTTCAATATTTTTGAGAATGTACATTAGTGCAGATTGTTTGAATGTGTGTAATAAAGGTTTTTGTGTATATGAATGGTCTGCAAAGGCTTAAATCCCTGTGTTCCCAGGGAGCTTCTCTCCAAATTATCTTGACAACAGATGAAAATGCTGTGTGACCAATACAAATATTGTACTCTGATCACAATGAGTCATTTCTTTGGTGCATCAGAAAGCTTTCTGATGAAAATAAAGAGCATTAAAGACAGATCGAGACTCGTTTCTGTCCAGATGTTGAAAAGGTGTAAATGAATCTGTTCCTCCACGACACAAACGTAATCTTCCGTTCCCCCGGCTGTGACTCCAGCGGTAAAGCAGGCAGTGAAAAAGCGTCTCCAGATTTGAACACATGCGATGCTACAGCAGGAGCAGCAGGCTGTTAATCTGATCTCTGCTGAGTTTAACCACATAATGATCCGTGTGTGGGAGAGAGTCAATGACAGTGTGAAGAGGAGGTGTAAGTGAGGCCAAAGCCTTCAGGATAATGTTTGTAATTATGTTGTGCGACTCATATTTGAACAGATGTTTCAAAAGGAGGAGAAGATCAGTGGAGTCTGGAGTTCTGGCTTTTAAGGCTTAAGGTTACTTTATTGTCTGGGTAGAAAATCGTCTATGATTAAGGGACTTTTCTGTATTAAAAGCAAAAATCAGAGTAAGGATTAGCTAATGCTGCTTTCCATTTACATTGGAAGTTGGAACTGGGAGTGACGTCTCATCCGAGTTCACTGCGATCCAGTAGCCAATAAACGGTTGATAACTATACGCTTTATTTTGTATTTTGTGAATACAAACATCGTAGCAACATCTCCACAGATAGAAGATGAGCACCACCATATGTACAGTTCATTTAATGTGACACGTTATATTATCAAAGTGTTCTCTTACTGTTCATATGCGGAGACTTCAGTTTCAGTTATTATCTCGGATGATCTCAGGTATGGCGAGGTATCTCAGAGATTCCAAGTAGGAATTTTGACCTCAGGGGGTGACTGGGAACTCAGATATTCCCACTTCCCAATACAACTGGAACACACCAACTCACAATATTGATTTTAAAATGATCGTTCTGCTTCCGCTGAGACAAAATAGTCTGTTCCACTTGGTAACAACAGCTGGAACTGTAAAATCCCACGTTTCCCACACACAACCTCACATTTGACCTGCATATCACATTTTAGCCTCATATATGGCGAAAACTGTAGCCGCCAAAATGTGAGGACATGTTTCTGCACCTACCGAACCATCCAGTATAAAAGTGAAGGGATGCTGAATATTTCGTGCGATGATATAAAGATGTCCAGATATAGCCTCAGAGTAAATGAGTCATTGAAAAACAAAAAGTAAAGTTAAGTTAAATCTCTCTGTTTGGTCAGAATATATAAATAATTAATAAAGGTATCCACATTCTGGGAGCCTCTGAAAATAAGTTAACTCAGTGCAAAGCTTCTATAGTAAGTCCGTTTCAAATCGATGAACATCAGATAAACACCAGGGGGAAATCTCCTGAATTATAAACAATGAAGGTATTCTAACCAGGAGTGGCTGACTGCAATCATGATCCCACAACCCCATCAAACTCCGTCTATTGTTACTGATTGAGTTAAGAGACTTATAGTGGAAGAAAATATTGTGTGTTCATTTGACTAAAACTTTGAGCTTGCCGTTCCTTCCTGAGATCTCAAACTATTGAGCAGGGAGAGAAACTCTTTCGCTGACGTACGAAGTGTTGCATTCCTTCAGGAAACATAAATCATCACTGTCTATCTCTTCGTTAGCACTCATGATATTTCACTGAAGATGTTTCTGACACTGAGACCTGTAGGCTACAAATCACACAGCTGCTAATTACACCCACACACACACGCACAAACACACACACGTAATAAGCATGTGACACACACACACATAGAACAGTGTCATGTTGATATGAAATAACATGACAGGCAAAACATAATTAGAGGCTAAAGAATAGATTTGTGGTTTAGGCTGATGTGTATGTGTGTGTGTGTGTGTACTGTGTGTGTGTGTGTGTGTGTGTCTGACACCATTGAAGTCAATTAAAGAGAGGAGATTTGTGGTTTGGATTTGTCACACGTTTAGACAGTTAACAGTGTGTGTGTGTGTGTGTGTGTGTGTGTGTGTGTGTGTGTGTGTGTGTGTGTCTGTGTTGCTTCTTTTTTATTCCCTTTTTGACACTTTTTAATTTGACAGTTCCCTGCAGAGTGACATTAATCACCACACTTCATTGCAGATGCATCTCTGCTCTTACTTTTGCTTATTTACACAAATCAACAGAGTTTTTGTATAATTTTTATTCTAAAGGCTTAGTTCAAGCAAGTATAGAAAACACATACTTTTGATTTACCACCTTGTGATTCAGTTGAGTTTGCGTGAAATTCATGTATATGGTGTCTACGTTTGGCTGGATGTCATAGAAATAAGCAGAAGAAGACAGGCAGGAAGCAAACACTAAAGGGAACAGCAGAAGAAGACAGACAGGGGCCGTTTCTCAATGTCGAGGAAAGCTGTTCCAGAGCCACTATTTCAAGCATACTACGTCATCGCGTCCCGCCGAAGGACTGTTCCAATGTCCAGCATACTTGGAATTCTACCGAGCCCGGCGTACTTCGTAGCGAGACATTTCGAGGCTGCACATGTGTAGACTCCGCGGTCTTAAAATCCCCACAATGCTTTGCGCACGGACCAATTTCCCAAAATCTGTGACGGAAACTATAAGGCGGGGCCTCTCATATGACGCACACCTGTACACTTGCTCGCCTGTTCCACTCTTCGTTTTCCGAATGCCAGGAAGTATTCTTGCCTCGCTTCTGAAGCAAGTGACTCGGAAGACATGTGCTACCAAGCAAGCGTACTCGACATTGAGAAACACCCAGGAAGTAAACACTAAAGGGAACAGCAGAAGAAGATAGACAGGAAGTAAACACTAAAGGGAACAGAAGAAGAAGACAGACAGGAAGTAAACACTAAAGGGAACAGCAGAAGAAGACAGACAGGAAGTAAACATTAACGGGAACAGCAGAAGAAGACAGACAGGAAGTAAACATTAACGGGAACAGCAGAAGAAGACAGACAGGAAAACCTCGATCACTGCTCTGTCATTTTAAATTACTTTGCTGTCAGCAGTTCCAGCCATTGTTATGAAGAAGAATGGACTATTTTTTCTTAGTGGAAGCAATACTAAAAAAAAAATATCTATAAATGAAGCCTTTAAATAAAGATTGTGAGTCAAGTCGGGATAAAGTGCAGACCCGATGGGGTTCCTGATCACCCTGTCTCTGTTTTTTTATTTTTTATTAATGACAAGCTTGCTGCACATGATCCCTTACTTGTTTAAATCGTTATTTGTAGCCTACAGGTCTCAGTGTCAGCGTAGGGAAACTCTGTGAATGTTTTTGAGTGTCCAAGCTAAGTTTAAACACTAAAAAAACAGAAACACTGAATGAAGACTTCATGTCCTGTTTAATCTGAAGGAGGCAGAATGAGTCAATGCTGCTGTGTGTGTGTGTGTGTGTGTGTGTGTGCGTGTGTGTGTGTGTGTTCAGACAGCCTCCTATCAGATCTCTATCAGGTTATTGATGACTGAGACTGATCAATACTCAGAGGTCACCCCTGTCCTCAGTCACCTCCAGCTCTCTGTTTCTCACTCTCTACTTCCTCCATCTATATTAACTGTATCCTCTTCCTCCTTTATCCACCATATGTACAGTCTCTCTCTTTCTAACTCCCGCTGTTTTCCCTGCTCCCTGGAATTTATCCTTTTATGTCAGTCATGTGCCTTTTATTACAGTTAATGTCTATTCACACACACACACACACACACACACACACACACACACACACACGTAGTGTATTGCAGACAGTAGTACAGTGTTCTTCTCCCATTAAACAGATTCCAGTCTGATTACAGACCGCAGGACAGACAATAAAACTCTTCAGTGCCTCGTCTTCACTTCCTCTGTCCTGTTATTCGTCACCACAGCAGAGACTAATATCTGTCTGCGGATCAGAAGTAAATAATCTCAACAACCGTTGGAGGACTTCCTACTGACTTTTGACTCTGACTTTTCACCCAGGGAACAGAAACATCAAACAACATTTTTAGATGAAATAGAATTAATTTATTTTCTTGGCAAATGCTACAATCAGTGTATCCATGATAATGTGCTCCATGGAACCCTTTTATCATAATTTCCAGGTTCATATTAGTATGTAGTGTCTCTACTTTAAAGAGTCCTCTCCTGCTGATGTTCAGGTGTATATCAGTATGTAGTGTCTCTCCTGGGACATGTCTCCATGCTTTAATGTTCAAAAAGCTCTTTATTTTTTTCCTACTGCCTGTGCTGCAGCACCTCTTTTCACCCTCTGTCTGAAACCAGAGCCCAGTCTGCTCTGATTGGTTAGCTGGCCGGCTCTGTTGTCATTGTTCATGTCCTGCCCCTTAGCCTATCACATACAATGTGTTGGAGCGCTAGCCAATAGAAGCGCAAGTCTTGTATAGTGATGTCACTATGAACCGGAAGTAAACAAAGGAGTCCAATGGAGGCGTTTCAGGCAGGGGGTGGGGGGTGTTTGTGAGAGAGAAACTTCCTCTGGAGGGAACTAAGGGATTTTAGTCTTTGCAGACCATTGACATGCACAAAAACCTTTATAACACACTACAGGAAAGGAAAAACCCAAAACAGAGGCCCCTTTATTCAAACTGATCATTAGTAAGTCTATCTAGAAAGCATCAATCTAACAAGTGGACATGAAAGTGTTAGTTGCTACTTTTCTTGACGGTTTCAGTGTCTAAGACTTGATATCCAATGGGACTCTTAAAATATTTTTGCAAGAATTGCATTCATCACAGACACACACATCCAAAGCACAGCCTTCAGTGACAATTACAATGGTTCAAAAACATCAGATTAGTCATTTCAAGTGTCTTTTTTTTCACTGTGAAAGAGAACAGACTGTCTCCTCTGTTCTTCCTCTCTTACACACAATCGAATCCTTCACAACATCCTCCTCATCCTCTCCACTCTTTTGTTGCTGCGAGAGAAAAAAGCTCTCTGATGACAGAAACCAGACACAGCCTCTGTCTCTCTCACACACACACACAGACACAAACACACACACACACACACACACACATACACACACACACACACACATATACACACACACACACACACAGACACAAACACAACACACACACACACACACACACACACAACACACACACACACCACACACACATACACACACACACACACAGGGGCGCCGCCAGGGATTTTGGGCCCCATGAAAAGATATCACATTGGTTATTTAAACTTTTTTTTCTTAATGTTCTAAAATTGTTTGGGCCCCTGTCAGTCACGGGCCCTTAGAATCGTCCTAACTTTTCACCCCCTTACACACACACACACACACACACACACACACACACACACACACACACACACACACACACACACACACACACACACACACAACACACACACACACTCCGGTCGTCGTGTCCTGTTGTATTTAGAGTGGATTACGCTGCATCTGTTTCTGGTTTTCATCATAAAGAGCATCTGATGTTCCAGACATAATCTGACTGATTTTAATCCCAGTTCAAGCTGTTACCTGGAAGCGCACACATAAAACATCTGGAGCGCTCTGAATGCATCTATATTTTACTTCCTGTAAACGGCAGGTACTGTGGATCAGTCTCCGCCCGTCTGTCGGCCCATCTGCCGGGGAACTGAGCGCGTGTCTAATTATCTGTGTGAGAGACGCTTCAACAACAGGGCATCTTTATCACCACCTGCTGCCCTTCACCGGGCGACAAAATGATGTTAAACTGTCCAAATGGAGATTTACATCTGACCTTGGTAACAACCGAACAAACTTTCACTGAGCTTCTGCCAGCAGCTCACACAACTTTCTGAAGGTATTTCACGCTGAAAGTCGTGCTCAGTCCTCACAGGTGGGTAGGTTTCGCAGATAATCTTTATCAGATAGTCTTCAGCATCTCCAACTCTGAGGCCATTTCACTTCATTTGATGTATGTATTTGTTTATTCCACACATGGCAGTTATTTTAAAACAAAACATGTACACTTATACTAGTTTTTTTTTAATTATAGCACATGGTGGAAAGGAGCAGGGAGAAGAACATCTTATTTGACCTGCTCCTTCTTACAAAGAAAAAACAAAACAAAAAATGAAATGACCATTAAAAAGTATAATAAAAGCAATATTCTTTCAGTCGCTGTCCTAAATGAGGGAATTGAAGATTAAGAGGAAAGTCTTTTTGGTTTAGGAAGATTCTTATATGTCAAATAACATTGAATGGACACTAGACCATCTTTTTTATTAAATAAAAAGGAGATAAAGTTGTCCCACAATTCCTTGTGGCAGTTGGATCCTGTTGGCACTGGGGCGATTCCTTATGACTTCTCCTTCACATCTTTCCATGAAATTATAACATTTTTCGTAAAGGTAAAGAAGAAGTTGTTGGAAAAGGACTTAGCAGGTTGTTATTTCTTGAATATTCGGTCAGGGTGCTGGTTTCTGCTATGATTTGCCTTTCTCAGACACATTTCTGTGACAAAATCAGTAACTGTGGACTTTTACAGCAGTGAAGTTTAAGATAATTAAATACCAGTGGACCTACCTATTACCTAACTGCACCAATAACGACAGGACAGTTATAGTGACATTGTGGATTGGAAGTTTGAAGCTGTATAAATTATTGTAAGCCGACTTACTGAAATGACCACTTAAAAAATCGAAATATCTCTCTGATTGGTTCGTGGTTGCAACTATGACTGCAGCTTCTGTGTCAATGTAGATGGATAAGATGGATAGAGGGTCAGAGTACACAAATCATTCTCCTATTTCTGTTATTCCCATGGTTTACAAATAAATATTCCCAGAACTATCTCCAAGTAAAACATAAAATAAAGATGAGGGTCTTCTTTGTATACCAATCCTCTAATTTAGCAGAATGTTCTGTGAAAAATGTACTGAGGCACAATCTGGTTAATGGCAAAGTGACACATTGCATCTTTATAGCACTTTCCGACTTCCAACTTAGGCCCCGTCCACACGGAGACGAAAACAAACCGAATTCGATATCAAAAAAGTATTCCGTCCACACGGAATCGGCTCAAGAAACGTGTCCGTCCACACGAGACCGCTCGACCCGCTGGAGTCGCTGTAGTACATATGACGGGCCTGTAAGTGGCGCTGTACTTCCGCCACAAAATACACCAAGCAGCAAATAAGACCGATGACGATTATTATTATTATATGATATTATATTATTATTGTTGCTGATGGTTGTGGTAGAGGAGCTGTACATTTTGCACTAAAATCTGTATCATGGTCAGTAGCGTCTCGAGCACGAACCCAACTCTGTGATCCGCCATTGTTGTTGTTGTTGGCGAAACACATCAGCAATGACGCGGGGGTGAGCAGGAGGTGGGGAGAGGCGGGGCTATGGCATCATCGTTTTCAGGAAATGATCGTCTAGGGTGTACACACGGAGCCGCAAGCGTTTCGTCCTCAGACCTACCCACTTTGGGAGCCGTTATCAATGTGTATCGGATTCGGGCTCCGAATCCGCGGCTCCGTTTCGGCCTCGTGTGGACGAACCGTCTATACCAGGGGCCGGCAACCCCTGGCACACGGCACCGTAACCAGTGGCACAGTAGGAATAAGTGGAATAAGTGTGCAAAATATTTAAATTTTATTTTCGGATCCTGAACGAGACCGCCGCCAGAGCGCGTCTCCCGGTTATCTGCAGAAAGAAGCCAAGCACGCAACGCAGCCCCGCTCTCTTTAACTCCAGGCGACTTTCTGCTGCTTTCCTCCGTGGTGCAGTGCTGATCGTTTCACCACAGAGGAAAGCACTTCACAAATTGCAGTACCCATAAGGAGCTGTACAAATGCCGCAGTTTTTGCGTGGCTGTGTCTTTAGTTGAAAGCCCAGTGGCGATCTGCTCATCTCTCATCGAAATAATATGCTACAAAGGGGCGGACTGGCCATCTGTGTGTTGAACTTTCCTGTCGGCTCCCAGACCGTAGTCGAGGAAACAGGGGGGATGACTCTCTGTCGTCTCCCAGGGCAGAAGCAACAAGCTTCAGGTTCAATAACCCACTTTAGCTTAAATGACTGGAGAGAGGCGAGCTCTTCTTGGGAGGCCGTTGCATTTATTTAGTTGTTCTTCTGTTTCACAAAATACATCACAGACCTCTGTTTTTCTGCTGCCTCGTTTCACTTCCAGAAAACATACACACGCTCGCTTACTCTCGCTCTACCATCCACACACACACATGCACACGCCACACCCCTCTCTCTCTCTCTTAAAGGCACTCTGCATGACCCTAATATCATAGCATGTGTGTTCTGGAGAATCACAGAACGGACGATCGTCCTTATTATTATGCCGTTTAAACCAATTATTTAAATTTGTTTGTTAAATTCGGCATCATGTAAGTTGCGCTGACAGGTCCACACACTGCTTCCCCGCAGCGAGGCTCCCCGCCCTCCTGTTGACAGTTCACGAGCGTCGAGCTCCTCACCCCCCCCCACCCCGTTGATAATTCACGATCGTCGGCACGCTGATAACTATTTTTTTTGTAATGGCACTTTATATCAAAAAGGTTGCCGACCCCTGGTCTATACGATAGAGAACGTTAGCGGATACAACTGATATCGTCTCCGTGTGGACGGGGCCTTAGTCTTACCCTTCATGCCAACAATTGACCCATTCCCACAAATTCATATGCAGGGCAGGCATACAAGGTGCCAAACTGCTCATCATCTAATTTAATGCTAATTCACACACACGCACACACTGATTGCTCTGCCTTGGGAGGAGATTTGGGGTTCAGAGTTCATCTTCAGATTATCGGACTCCCAACTCAACTCTTTGAGCCTCAACAAACAGAACAGTTGGACCTTAAGATCGACATATAAAAAAAACTCAAACTGCGATTGTTTTTCCAGCGCTACATCTGTGATGAGCCAATGTCGTCAGTTATATATCTGATGTATTGGTCAGTATATAGAAATGATCTCAACAACTTAACATTCGGACGAGAAGAGATGTTTTCTCCACAAAATGCAGACGAATCATGAGATTGAAAGCCTGTGAATTCAATCAAATGTCCTTTTAACAGCTCCGTTATGAAAGAGAGCTGCACAGAGGAGGAGGTGACGGAGGGATGAGTGTGATGTGGGTGTGTGATTATGTGGATGGGGGCTGAAGTGATAACACCACCTGTCAGTTTGAAGTGTTGTTAATGTCTTTCTGTGTGGTTGTTGTATAACGAACATGCAGTCCGTTGACTCCTGACCCCGGAAACACGACCTGTTCCTGCAGCTGGGAGGATTTACACCGCAGTCCAATACATTCAGGATTAAGGATTATCCATCTGTCAGAGACGCTGCTGCGATGTTCCTAAACAACAGGGCGACCCCGTCGACCCCGACCAGAGAGGAATCAGAGACTGAAGCCATTTAAAGAAACATCCGATGATTGAGGTGTTCAACATGTATCAAAATGTAGGAAATGTGACCCAATAAAGACTCTGTCACTTTCCTAACAGCAGGTTGGACAAAGATGAAAAAATATCGTCAAAAAGTTGAATACAGAAAGAACAGTTGATAGAACTGACAGTGCATTTACAATATTCTTGCCCTGTTTACGAATAAATACTCACAGGTTTCACTTGAAGAGGCCCTATTATGCTTTTTGGGGTTTTCCCTTTCCTGTAGTGTAATACATTTGTTTTAGTGCATGTAAATGGTCTGCAAAGGCTCAAATTCCTGTGTTCCCTCCAGAAGGAGTTTCTCTCCCACACACTCGTAGTGACATCACTATGTAAGACTAGCGCTTCTATTGGCTAGCGCTCCAACACATTGTACGTGATAGGTTAAGGGGCGGGACATCTATGAGCGGTTGACCAATCACAACAGAGCCGACCAGCGAACCAATCAGAGCAGACTGGGCTCTGGTTTCAGACAGATGGTGAAAAGAGGTGCTGAAGCACAGGCAGTATGAGAGAAATAAAGAGCTTTTTGAACATTAAAGCATGGAGACATGTCCCAGTAGAGACACACATTTGAACCTTACA